>JAPDOI010000684.1:0-314373 GCA_029168955.1 Aplectana chamaeleonis
CGTCCATTTTTTATTTCGAACAAACGAATTTCGAATAAATTCGTTCATTTTTTATTTCGAACGAACGAATTTCGAATAAATTCGTTCATTTTTCATTTCGAACGAACGAATTCCCAATAAATTCGTTCATTTTTTATTTCGAACAAACGAATTTCGAATAAATTCGTTCAATTTTTATTTCGAACGAACGAATTTCGAATAAATTCGTTCATTTTTTATTTCGAACCAACGAATTTCGAATAAATTCGTTCATTTTTCATTTCGAACGAACGAATTCCCAATAAATTCGTTCATTTTTTATTTCGAACGAACGAATTTCGAATAAATTCGTTCATTTTTTATTTCGAACGAACGAATTTCGAATAAATTCGTTCAATTTTTATTTCGAACGAACGAATTTCGAATAAATTCGTTCATTTTTTATTTCGAACCAACGAATTTCGAATAAATTCGTTCATTTTTTATTTCGAACGAACGAATTCCCAATAAATTCGTTCATTTTTTATTTCGAACGAACGAATTTCGAATAAATTCGTTCATTTTTTATTTCGAATCAACGAATTTCGAATAAATTCGTTCATTTTTTATTTCGAACGAACGAATTTCGAATAAATTCGTTCATTTTTTATTTCGAACGAACGAATTCCCAATAAATTCGTTCATTTTTTATTTCGAACGAACGAATTTCGAATAAATTCGTTCATTTTTTATTTCGAACGAACGAATTCCCAATAAATTCGTTCATTTTTTATTTCGAACGAACGAATTCCCAATAAATTCGTTCATTTTTTATTTCGAACGAACGAATTTCGAATAAATTTGTTCAAATTTTATTTCGAACGAACGAATTTCGAATAAATTCGTTCATTTTTTATTTCGAACGAACGAATTTCGAATAAATCCGTTCATTTTTTATTTCGAACCAACGAATTTCGAATAAATTCGTTCATTTTTTATTTCGAACGAACGAATTTCGAATAAATTCGTTCATTTTTATTTCGAACGAACGAATTTCGAATAAATTCGTTCATTTTTTATTTCGAACGAACGAATTTCGAATAAATTCGTTCATTTTTATTGCGAACGAACGAATTTCGAATAAATTCGTTCATTTCTTATTTCGAACGAACCAATTTCGAATAAATTCGTTCATTTTTATTTCGAACGAACGAATTTCGAATAAATTCGTTCATTTTTATTTCGAACGAACGAATTTCGAATAAATTCGTTCATTTTTATTTCGAACGAACGAATTCCGAATAAATTCGTTAATTTTCTATTTCGAACGAACGAATTTCGAATAAATTCGTTCATTTTTTATTTCGAACGAACGAATTTCGAATAAATTCGTTCATTTTTTAATTCGAACGAACGAATTTCGAATAAATTCGTTCATTTTTTATTTCGAACGAACGAATTTCGAATAAATTCGTTCATTTTTATTGCGAACGAACGAATTTCGAATAAATTCGTTCATTTTTTATTTCGAACGAACGAAATTCGAATAAATTCGTTCATTTTTTATTTCGAACGAACGAATTTCGAATAAATTCGTTCATTTTTTTTCGAACGAACGAATTTCGAATAAATTCGTCCATTTTTTTTTCGAACGAACGAATTTCGAAGAAATTCGTCCAATTTTTTTTTCGTACGAACGAACTTCGAATAAATTCGTTTATTTTTATTTCGAACGAACGAATTTCGAATAAATTCGTTCATTTTTTATTTCGAACGAACGAATTTCGAATAAATTCGTTCATTTTATTTCGAACGAACGAATTTCGAATAAATTCGTTCATTTTTATTTCGAACGAACGAATTTCGAATAAATTCGTTCATTTTTTTTATTTCGAACGAATTTCGAATAAATTCGTTCATTTTTTATTTCGAACGAACGAATTTCCCAATAAATTCGTTCATTTTTATTTCGAACGAACGAATTTCGAATAAATTCGTTCATTTTTATTTCGAACGAACGAATTTCGAATAAATTCGTTCATTTTTATTTCGAACGAACGAATTTCGAATAAATTCGTTCATTTTTTTATTTCGAACGAACGAATTTCGAATAAATTCGTTCATTTTTATTTCGAACGAACGAATTTCGAATAAATTCGTTCATTTTTATTTCGAACGAACGAATTTCGAATAAATTCGTTCATTTTTTTATTTCGAACGAACGAATTTCGAATAAATTCGTTCATTTTTATTTCGAACGAACGAATTTCGAATAAATTCGTTCATTTTTTATTTCGAACGAACGAATTTCGAATAAATTCGTTCATTTTTATTTCGAACGAACGAATTTCGAATAAATTCGTTCATTTTTATTTCGAACGAACGAATTTCGAATAAATTCGTTCATTTTTTATTCGAACGAACGAATTTCGAATAAATTCGTTCATTTTTATTTCGAACGAACGAATTTCGAATAAATTCGTTCATTTTATTTCGAACGAACGAATTTCGAATAAATTCGTTCATTTTTATTTCGAACGAACGAATTTCGAATAAATTCGTTCATTTTTATTTCGAACGAACGAATTTCGAATAAATTCGTTCATTTTTATTTCGAACGAACGAATTTCGAATAAATTCGTTCATTTTTATTTCGAACGAACGAATTTCGAATAAATTCGTTCATTTTTATTTCGAACGAACGAATTTCGAATAAATTCGTTCATTTTTATTTCGAACGAACGAATTTCGAATAAATTCGTTCATTTTTTATTTCGAACGAACGAATTTCGAATAAATTCGTTCATTTTTATTTCGAACGAACGAATTTCGAATAAATTCGTTCATTTTTATTTCGAACGAACGAATTTCGAATAAATTCGTTCATTTTATTTCGAACGAACGAATTTCGAATAAATTCGTTCATTTTTATTTCGAACGAACGAATTTCGAATAAATTCGTTCATTTTTATTTCGAACGAACGAATTTCGAATAAATTCGTTCATTTTTATTTCGAACGAACGAATTTCGAATAAATTCGTTCATTTTTATTTCGAACGAACGAATTTCGAATAAATTCGTTCATTTTTTATTTCGAACGAACGAATTTCGAATAAATTCGTTCATTTTTATTTCGAACGAACGAATTTCGAATAAATTCGTTCATTTTTATTTCGAACGAACGAATTTCGAATAAATTCGTTCATTTTTATTTCGAACGAACGAATTTCGAATAAATTCGTTCATTTTTTATTTCGAACGAACGAATTTCGAATAAATTCGTTCATTTTTATTTCGAACGAACGAATTTCGAATAAATTCGTTCATTTTTATTTCGAACGAACGAATTTCGAATAAATTCGTTCATTTTTTATTTCGAACGAACGAATTTCGAATAAATTCGTTCATTTTTATTTCGAACGAACGAATTTCGAATAAATTCGTTCATTTTTATTTCGAACGAACGAATTTCGAATAAATTCGTTCATTTTTATTTCGAACGAACGAATTTCGAATAAATTCGTTCATTTTTTTATTTCGAACGAACGAATTTCGAATAAATTCGTTCATTTTTATTTCGAACGAACGAATTTCGAATAAATTCGTTCATTTTTATTTCGAACGAACGAATTTCGAATAAATTCGTTCATTTTTATTTCGAACGAACGAATTTCGAATAAATTCGTTCATTTTTATTTCGAACGAACGAATTTCGAATAAATTCGTTCATTTTTATTTCGAACGAACGAATTTCGAATAAATTCGTTCATTTTTATTTCGAACGAACGAATTTCGAATAAATTCGTTCATTTTTATTTCGAACGAACGAATTTCGAATAAATTCGTTCATTTTTATTTCGAACGAACGAATTTCGAATAAATTCGTTCATTTTTATTTCGAACGAACGAATTTCGAATAAATTCGTTCATTTTTATTTCGAACGAACGAATTTCGAATAAATTCGTTCATTTTTATTTCGAGCGAACGAATTTCGAATAAATTCGTTCATTTTTATTTCGAACGAACGAATTTCGAATAAATTCGTTCATTTTTATTTCGAACGAACGAATTTCGAATAAATTCGTTCATTTTTTATTTCGAACGAACAAATTTCGAATAAATTCGTTCATTTTCATTTCGAACGAACGATTTTCGAATAAATTCGTTCATTTTTATTTCGAACGAACGATTTTCGAATAAATTCGTTCATTTTTATTTCGAACGAACGAATTTCGAATAAATTCGTTCATTTTTATTTCGAACGAACGAATTTCGAATAAATTCGTTCATTTTTATTTCCAACGAACGAATTTCGAATAAATTCGTTCATTTTTTATTTCGAACGAACGAATTTCGAATAAATTCGTTCATTTTTATTTCGAACGAACGAATTTCGAATAAATTCGTTCATTTTTATTTCGAACGAACGATTTTCGAATAAATTCGTTCATTTTTTATTTCGAACGAACGAATTTCGAATAAATTCGTTCATTTTTATTTCGAACGAACGAATTTCGAATAAATTCGTTCATTTTTTATTTCGAACGAACGAATTTTGAATAAATTCGTTCATTTTCATTTCGAACGAACGAATTTCGAATAAATTCGTTCATTTTTTATTTCGAACGAACGAATTTCGAATAAATTCGTTCATTTTTATTTCGAACGAACGATTTTCGAATAAATTCGTTCATTTTTATTTCGAACGAACGATTTTCGAATAAATTCGTTCATTTTTATTTCGAACGAACGATTTTCGAATAAATTCGTTCATTTTTATTTCGAACGAACGAATTTCGAATAAATTCGTTCATTTTTTATTTCGAACGAACGAATTTCGAATAAATTCGTTCATTTTTATTTCGAACGAACGAATTTCGAATAAATTCGTTCATTTTTTATTTCGAACGAACGAATTTCGAATAAATTCGTTCATTTTTATTTCGAACGAACGATTTTCGAATAAATTCGTTCATTTTTTATTTCGAACGAACGAATTTCGAATAAATTCGTTCATTTTTCATTTCGAACGAACGAATTTCGAATAAATTCGTTCATTTTTTTATTTCGAACGAACGAATTTCGAATATTTTCGTTCATTCTTCATTCTGAACGAACGAATTTCGCATAAATTCGTTCATTTTTTATTTCGAACGAACGAATTTCGAATAAATTCGTTCATTTTGTATTTCGAACGAATGAATTTCGAATAAATTCGTTCATTTTTATTTCGAACGAACGAATTTCGAATAAATTCGTTCATTTTTATTTCGAACGAAGGAATTTCGAATAAATTCGTTCATTTTTATTTCGAACGAACGAAATTCGAATAAATTCGTTCATTTTTTATTTCGAACGAACGAATTTCGAATAAATTGGTTCATTTTTATTTCGAACGAACGAATTTCGAATAATTTCATTCATTTTTATTTCGAACGAACGATTTTCGAATAAATTCGTTCATTTTTTATTTCGAACGAACGAATTTCGAATAAATTCGTTCATTTTTATTTCGAACGAACGAATTTCGAATAAATTCGTTCATTTTTATTTCGAACGAACGAATTTCGAATAAATTCGTTCATTTTTATTTCGAACGAACGAATTTCGAATAAATTCGTTCATTTTTATTTCGAACGAACGAATTTCGAATAAATTCGTTCATTTTTATTTCGAACGAACGAATTTCGAATAAATTCGTTCATTTTTATTTCGAACGAACGAATTTCGAATAAATTCGTTCATTTTTTATTTCGAACGAACGAATTTCGAATAAATTCGTTCATTTTTATTTCGAACGAACGAATTTCGAATAAATTCGTTCATTTTTATTTCGAACGAACGAATTTCGAATAAATTCGTTCATTTTTATTTCGAACGAACGAATTTCGAATAAATTCGTTCATTTTATTTCGAACGAACGAATTTCGAATAAATTCGTTCATTTTTATTTCGAACGAACGAATTTCGAATAAATTCGTTCATTTTTATTTCGAACGAACGAATTTCGAATAAATTCGTTCATTTTTATTTCGAACGAACGAATTTCGAATAAATTCGTTCATTTTTATTTCGAACGAACGAATTTCGAATAAATTCGTTCATTTTTATTTCGAACGAACGAATTTCGAATAAATTCGTTCATTTTTATTTCGAACGAACGAATTTCGAATAAATTCGTTCATTTTTATTTCGAACGAACGAATTTCGAATAAATTCGTTCATTTTTTATTTCGAACGAACGAATTTCGAATAAATTCGTTCATTTTTTATTTCGAACGAACAAATTTCGAATAAATTCGTTCATTTTCATTTCGAACGAACGATTTTCGAATAAATTCGTTCATTTTTATTTCGAACGAACGATTTTCGAATAAATTCGTTCATTTTTATTTCGAACGAACGAATTTCGAATAAATTCGTTCATTTTTATTTCGAACGAACGATTTTCGAATAAATTCGTTCATTTTTTATTTCGAACGAACGATTTTCGAATAAATTCGTTCATTTTTATTTCGAACGAACGAATTTCGAATAAATTCGTTCATTTTTATTTCGAACGAACGAATTTCGAATAAATTCGTTCATTTTTATTTCGAACGAACGAATTTCGAATAAATTCGTTCATTTTATTTCGAACGAACGATTTTCGACTAAATTCGTTCATTTTTATTTCGAACGAACGAATTTCGAATAAATTCGTTCATTTTTATTTCGAACGAACGATTTTCGACTAAATTCGTTCATTTTTATTTCGAACGAACGATTTTCGAATAAATTCGTTCATTTTTATTTCGAACGAACGAATTTCGAATAAATTCGTTCATTTTTTATTTCGAACGAACGAATTTCGAATGAATTCGTTCATTTTTATTTCGAACGAACGATTTTCGAATAAATTCGTTCATTTTTTATTTCGAACGAACGATTTTCGAATAAATTCGTTCATTTTTATTTCGAACGAACGAATTTCGAATAAATTCGTTCATTTTTTATTTCGAACGAACGAATTTCGAATAAATTCGTTCATTTTTTATTTCGAACGAACGAATTTCGAATAAATTCGTTCATTTTTTTTCGAACGAACGAATTTCGAATAAATTCGTTCATTTTTTTTCGAACGAACGAATTTCGAATAAATTCGTCCATTTTTTTTTCGAACGAACGAATTTCGAATAAATTCGTCCATTTTTTATTTCGAACGAACGAATTTCGAATAAATTCGTTCATTTCTTACTTCGAACGAACGAATTTCGAATAAATTCGTTCATTTTTTATTTCGAGCGAACGAATTTCGAATAAATTCGTTCATTTTTATTTCGAACGAACGAATTTCGAATAAATTCGTACATTTTTTGTTTCGAACGAACGAATTTCGAATAAATTCGTTCATTTTTTAATTCGAACGAACGAATTTCGAATAAATTCGTTCATTTCTTATTTCGAACGAGCGAATTTCGAATAAATTCGTTCATTTTTTATTTCGAACGAACGAATTCCGAAGAAATTCGTTCATTTTTCATTTCGAACGAACGAATTTCGAATAAATTCGTTCATTTTTCATTTCGAACGAACGAATTTCGAAGAAATTCGTTCATTTTTCATTTCGAACGAACGAATTTCGAATAAATTCGTTCATTTTTTATTTCGAACGAACGAATTTCGAAGAAATTCGTTCATTT
Source organism: Aplectana chamaeleonis (assembly GCA_029168955.1). Lineage (NCBI taxonomy): Eukaryota > Metazoa > Nematoda > Chromadorea > Rhabditida > Cosmocercidae > Aplectana > Aplectana chamaeleonis. The sequence goes on from JAPDOI010000684.1 coordinate 7,643, forward strand.
TCTATTTCGAACGAACGAATTTCGAATAAATTCGTTCATTTTTTATTTCGAACGAACGAATTTCGAATAAATTCGTTCATTTTTATTTCGAACGAACGAATTTCGAATAAATTCGTTCATTTTTTATTTCGAACGAACGAATTTCGAAGAAATTCGTTCATTTTCTATTTCGAACGAACGAATTCCGAAGAAATTCGTTCATTTTTCATTTCGAGCGAACGAATTTCGAATAAATTCGTTCATTTTTATTTCGAACGAACGAATTTCGAATAAATTCGTACATTTTTTGTTTCGAACGAACGAATTTCGAATAAATTCGTTCATTTTTATTTCGAACGAACGAATTCCGAAGAAATTCGTTCATTTTTCATTTCGAACGAACGAATTTCGAATAAATTCGTACATTTTTTGTTTCGAACGAACGAATTTCGAATAAATTCGTTCATTTTTTAATTCGAACGAGCGATTTATGAATAATTTCGTTCATTTTTCTTTCGAACGAACGAATTTCGAATAAATTCGTTCATTTTAATTTCGAACGAACGAATTTCGAATAAATTCGTTCTTTTTTCATTTCGAACGAACGATTTTCGACTAAATTCGTTCATTTTTATTTCGAACGAACGATTTTCGACTAAATTCGTTCATTTTTATTTCGAACGAACGATTTTCGAATAAATTCGTTCATTTTTATTTCGAACGAACGAATTTCGAATAAATTCGTTCATTTTTATTTCGAACGAACGATTTTCGAATAAATTCGTTCATTTTTATTTTGAACGAACGAATTTCGAATAAATTCGTTCATTTTTATTTCGAACGAACGAATTTCGAATAAATTCGTTCATTTTTATTTCGAACGAACGAATTTCGAATAAATTCGTTCATTTTTTATTTCAAACGAACGAATTTCGAATAAACTCGTTAATTTTTGTTTCGAACGGACCAATTTCGAATAAATTCGTTCATTTTTTATTTCGAACGAACGAATTTCGAATAAATTCGTTCATTTTTTTATTTCGAACGAACGAATTCGAATAAACTCGTTCATTTTTTCGAACGAACGAATTTCGAATAAATTCGTTCATTTTTATTTCGAATGAACGAATTTCGAATAAACTCGTTCATTTTTTATTTCGAACGAACGAATTTCGAATAAATTCGTTCATTTTTATTTCGAACGAACGAATTTCGAATAAATTAGTTCTTTTTTTATTTCGAACGAACGAATTTCGAATAAACTCGTTCATTTTTTATTTCGAACGAACGAATTTCGAATAAATTCGTTCATTTTTTATTTCGAACGAACGAATTTCGAATAAATTCGTTCATTTTTTATTTCGAACGTACGAATTTCGAATGAATTCGTTCACTTTTTATTTCGAACGAACGAATTTCGAATAAATTCGTTCATTTTTTATTTCGAACGAACGAATTTCGAATAAATTCGTTCATTTTTTATTTCGAACGAACGAATTTCGAATAAATTCGTTCATTTTTTATTTCGAACGAACGAATTTCGAATAAATTCGTTCATTTTTTTTTCGAACGAACGAATTTCGAATAAATTCGTTCATTTTTTATTTCGAACGAACGAATTTCGAATAAATTCGTTCATTTTTTTATTTCGAACGAACGAATTTCGAATAAATTCGTTCATTTTTTTATTTCGAACGAACGAATTTCGAATAAATTCGTTCATTTTTTATTTCGAACGAACGAATTTCGAATAAATTCGTTCATTTCTTACTTCGAACGAACGACTTTCGAATAAATTCGTTCATTTTTCATTCCGAACGAACGAATTTCGTATAAATTCGTTCATTTATTATTTCGAACGAACGAATTTCGAATAAATTCGTTCATTTTTTATTTTGAACGAACGAATTTCGAATAAATTCGTTCATTTCTTACTTCGAACGAACGACTTTCGAATAAATTCGTTCATTTTTATTTCGAACGAACGAATTTCGAATAAATTCGTTCATTTTTATTTCGAACGAACGAATTTCTAATAAATTCGTTCATTTTTTATTTCGAACGAACGAATTTCGAATAAATTCGTTCATTTTTTTTTCAAACGAACGAATTTCGAATAAATTCGTTCATTTTTATTTCGAACGAACGAATTTCGAATAAATTCGTTCATTTTTTATTTCGAACGAACGAATTTCGAATAAATTCGTTCATTTTTATTTCGAACGAACGAATTTCGAATAAATTCGTTCATTTTTATTTCGAACGAACGAATTTCGAATAAATTCGTTCATTTTTTATTTCGAACGAACGAATTTCGAATAAATTCGTTCATTTTATTTCGAACGAACGAATTTCGAATAAATTCGTTCATTTTTATTTCGAACGAACGAATTTCGAATAAATTCGTTCATTTTTATTTCGAACGAACGAATTTCGAATAAATCATTTTCTTCGAACGAACGAATTCGTTCATTTCCACCTACGAACGAACGAATTCGAATAAGGCTGACTCATATCTAAAAAGAATTTCATAAAACGCTACAATGCAAAGAATCGCTATTTCGAAAAATCATTTTTTCCGCTCTAATTCGCTCAGGAGCTTATTCGAGGTGCAAATGCGAACATATACAAGCGGTCCAAACTTTTGCTCGAAAGATCGAACGGCGAAGTATAGGGTAATTATATCGTTCGCCGTATGGTTCCACGATCGTTATTTTTTCTTTCGAACCCCAGTGCCCAGTGAAACCCTAAACCTTTCGATTTACGGCCAAAACGAATTTCGACGCTCACTCCGATCTTATTTTCCGGAGACACGATATAGGCAATATCGCCCTCCTGACAGTGAGCGTGCCCATCACGGGCAAGCGTGCTTCTTCAAAAGATGCTGGACGCTCAAACGCTAGTTTCAATGAGGCATACGACGCGATTCTAAACCTGTACGGGACAACGAAAGAATGCTCTTCGATTGCCCAATTTCGCGGTACTTGGCCTAAGGAGCTTATTCGAAGGTGCTGAACATGAATCGCTGGTGGTCCAGTTGGTGCTCGAAAGATCACGGTCGCGGTCGTTAAAGTCTCCCGTCGAGCACCTGAGTACATTTTTGAAAACAAACCTCAGATGGGCTTATCACCAGGGCAAAGCAGCTACTCGCCCACGACAGTCGCTACTGCCCCGCGATAGCTGCTGTCGACCGGATTTTGCGCCACTATCCCGCTGGCGGCTTTCAGCGGGCGTGGAGCGCGTTTTCGTCTGAGCCATTAATCCTTCAAAATCGAAAGGATAAGAGATTCTTAATCTACAAGCTCAGAAAAGCCTCTTGGCGAAGTTTTGGCCAAATCGGTGCTATCACTAGAAGGGGAGTACCAATTGCCATCCCACTAGGCGCGCCCATTTTTCCGTGCCGCCGCGCAATTATAACACCAATCCGGGGTTCCTCCCTGCCAGAAGCGTTGCGGCGCGGAGAAAGTGGTGTAGCCATATGCAGTGGACAAGTGGCCCCGACTGGCGAGATAGCACGGCCAAATCTAAAACGTCGACAAACCGCGGCACTGTGCCGCAACCTTCCGTAACACCGGAAACGGATGTCAAATCTGTGCTTAGCACCCCCAAAGGTTGTTATCGCGGCCACTTGGCCACATCTATTTCTCCGTGCCGCAACGATTTCGGAGGGGAAGGAAAGCCCCGGGTTGGTGTCATAGGTTCGTTGGGGTGGAGAGAACGGTCCGAGAGTTGAAGGTTGTTTAGGATACCTGAGTGGCGAATGGTGAAGGTTCCCTATAGATTTGCAACCTCAAAATTTGACGTTTTCTTAATCCTATTTTTCTTGCATTCAATGTACAGTTCACCTCCGCACTGCCGTTCAGTCCGCAAAGTGCACCCTGATTGCGAAATCTTGCTGCGGCATGTTGCGAACATCCTCAGACAAGGATGTGGGGATCGCTCCAGACGCTTTGGGCCTTTGGTGCCCGGTAGACTATGTCAACGAATATTCGGAAAACGAATATTCGACCGAATAAACGAATAATCGGATATTCGAATAATTCGATTATTCGGAAAAGTCAATTTTTCGAATAATTCGTTTATTCGAATATTCGGAAAAATCAATTTTCGAATAATTCGATTATTCGAATATTCAGAAAAAGTCAATTTTCGAATAATTCGTTTATTCGAATATTCGGAAAAGTCAAATTTCGAATAATTCGTTTATTCGAATATTCGAACGGCCCAATATTCGAATATTCGGCCGAATAAACGAATAATCTCAGAAAAATAGGAAGCAGAGTCTCCGGCACATGTCCATTTTTGCGGTCCAGAGGGTGAAATGTCCCCGATCAAACTGGTAGAAAGTTCGAATATAATCGGAATACTCAAATATAAAACATGAGATAGTCAGAAACCTAATTTTGGAGTATCTCGCTCACCACCGAATTTGTAGGCAGACGTAACAGATACTGTTTTTCGTCTGATGGAGTATGTCCCAAACAAACTCGAGCGATGTTCCAGAAACAGCTACCGTACGCTGCTGAAGTATTACTTAATACTTGATTGCCATGAATTTAGGTCAATCGCTGCAGCTTTGAGCCAGTTCTTATTAAACATTCACCTTATATTTTTGCAAAGGTGAAATGTCTCCCAACCAAACTGGGTGCTATCTTAGCGGTGAGGGCCACTATGTCTGGGTGCGCACTTGGCCCCGCCCATTTTATGGTGACGCACTAAATTTGAGCACCTAACCGGGTTTACCTCCCCCGCACAAATCAGGAGTGATTGCCGCACGCGGAAAAATGGGCGTGGTCATGTGCGATACAACAGCGCCCCCTCCCCGCTCAGATATAGTGGATCTATCCACGGAAGGGACCGATGCACAACCCCTGCCGCCGGCACTGGTGGGCGCGCTGCGCAACGGGTGGGCGCCGGTGGAAGGGCATCGATCGATTTCCGGCCACACAGCTGACCAGCAGCAACGCATTTCCTTGTTTTCATACCTCTTCTGCTTTCTCCTTTCCTTCTTTTATATCCTACTTTTCCCATCTCCCACTTTTTATGTTTCTCCATTATTAACTAGGTGTTCTAATTGCCTGTGCGTTTGATTCACGTATCTTCGTCCACAAAATACGTGATGTTCAAACTTTTAATCCAAAATTCTTTTTTTTTGGTTGACATGCCATCGCACAGACAATTAGAACACCTACAGCCTCCGCACTGCCGTTCAGTCCGCTAAGTGCAAGCTGCTTGCGAAAGCGTGCTGCGGCGCGGTTATAAGTAATCCTCAGACAGGGATATAGGATCGCGGGCGGTTGGATCACCCGGGCGCAAAGGCAAACCCGCCCGGGTGATCCCATCCTGTCTGAGGATATTCACCTCACCGCGCCGCAGCACGATTTTGCAATCAGCGTGCACTTTGCAGACTGAATGGCAGTGCGAAGGTGAACTGTAGTTAATAATGGAGAGACATAAAAAGTAGGAAGATAGATAAATATGGAAGGAGAAAGCGGAAAGAGATGAAACGAGAAAATCAACTGTGCGGCCGGCATTCGATCGATGCGCTTCCACAGTGGCGCTCTCCCGTTGCGCAAGCGCCCTAAGCCGGAGGAAGGGGTTGTGTGTCGATCCCTGCCCTGGGAAGAGATCTACTATAGCACACCCTAAACTAATAGAAATTCCTGGATATTGTTGGTAGCTAATGTTTAGAAAATCCAGAAGAATTTGATCATATTGTTTAACAACTACTCATAGGCAGTGGCAAATGTTAGTATGAACACTCTTATGAGATAATGTTGAATGCCTTTTTCATTGGAAGTACATTGGCATAGCTTTGATCTATATAATACTATACAAAAAAAGGTTAAGAAAGTTGGAAGTGCCGCGAACGGTGGTTTGATTATGCGTACTCAAAGGTCCGGTACTTCGTATTCGAATACCGTATTTCCTCTAATAGAAGTACACCTCTATTTGAAGTACACCTCTAATAGAAGTTAACCTAAAAGGAAGGCTGGAGTATTAGAAGTACACCCTCTATTTGAAGTACACCTCTATTAGAAGGACATATAAAATAGAGGTCCGAGAAATCGATATACTCTTTCAAAAAGTGCACCTCTTTTTGCAATGGACTTCCAGTACTCGAGTGTTTGGCAATTCGAATGGGGCACTTGAGAGAGTCCAGTTTGCACAGGATGATCTTTTTATTATTATGAGTTTTGATTATTCACAAAAACACAAGAAAAACTATCGTTCACCCTTTCTCGGTCAGAGATTGCCGGTATGGGACAACCTCCGATGTAACTTCACCGAACTTCAAACGACCAGAGAATTCCCGAATCGAGGGGAGGCGGGAGGGACCTCCGCGCTTGGCAGGGGCGGCATGCATGAACGCAGCGAACAGTGTCAGGGCGCTCCGCGTGCCATGCGCGCAGTGTCGAGCAACGGGGCGGCCCCGAAAATCAGGCACATCATTACACGACGACGAAATTCGGGGCCGCGCCGTTGCTCGACGCTGCGCGCATGGAGCGGAGCGGCTCCTGACACCGTTCGCTGCATTCATGCATGCCGCCAGGTCTTCTTTGTTCTCCCGATCGCCGGTCTTGCCTATGCTGTCGCAACCCAAAACCATTGTTCATTGGTTGATCAAAAATCAGTTTGCAAAACGCTGTTTTCATCAGCTTCCTGTTATTGGAAAACTGGAATAGGGTCAAAAACATTCACTTCTAACAAAAAGGTTACGGAGAAGCCTTGTTATCTCCTCTGAAATTCGGGAGAGATACCTAAACAATCCTTGAGTGGCAGATCTGCTCCCGCGATTTGCGAAATGCGAGACCATCTTGGGACCGGCCAATTTGCATCAACGTATGAACTGCGGCTTTGTTTTCTCGTTCATCACCCTCGGGAGGCCATTGGAACAACCGTGAAGCGAATCTCCTTGTTCTCCCGAGTCGATTGCTTCTGAACGTCATTCGTTGTGTATACTGCCTTTATTCGGGTGCACAAACCCCCTTTTCACCCGCAATCGTTTCTACAGTATTGCATCACGGCGGCGCGGTCTGTGGTGGCCCTCTCTCATCCAATCTCTCCCAACCCGTGTGGCAGGCATGGACCTTCGTGTGACCACCATCCGATCGTACGCATGACCGGCGATCATTTTCAGAAAAGGTGAGTTTTCTGAACATTTTCACCAAATCTTCAGTTGTATTAGTAATAATTTGAATGTCAGCGGAATGGGTAGTGTATAGATGAACCATCGATTCAGAAACACACAAATAATGTTCTGAAAGAACGACTTTTTAATGAAAATAAAAAGAATTCAACCTTTTCTTGATTTGGTTGTAGCGTGAAGGATTGTTTAGAGCTTCGAGTACACTCCTAATCTATAGCCAATACGATGGCATTCAGAATTAACCTCTAAACAATTAAAAACGGTGAAAATTTTGGAAAAAATTCACGGGCCCCGAACATGATCGCCAGTCATGCGGACGATTGGACGGTGGTCATACGAAGTCGATGCTCGCCATATGGGGTGGGAGGGATTGGATGAGAGAGGGGTCAGGACAGACCGCGCCGCCGTGGTGCAGTACTGTAGCAGCGGGCGCGGGTGGAAAGGGGGCTTGTGCACTCCCGAATAGAGGCAGTATATAATTCGAGGGGAGGGCTCAGACGTCCCTTCAGGGGTACGTCTCGCTTCTCTCCTCAGAACGAGTGATAAAGACCAAATCAGGTCTATTGTTCTCCGGAACTTCCTCACAAATATCTAAGGAATGCACGGAGTTTGTTTAGGTACTTTACAAGAATTTTGATTTGATTGGGTTTTAATCATTCAAAAGTTGACCTGTTTTGGGGCAAGACGTTGACTTTATCGGTCTTTGAAAAACCGGGATTCGGCAGCGTAATGAAGATAGGATCATTCATTCATCTAGTGGAATCGTTTATCCAGGAGAGAAGGAAATCAGGAGCCACTAATGGTAGACTTCACCCACACTGGATGGTAAACGCAAAGAACTCGCCTCTGGAAGAGCTGTTCTCAAGTCGCTCAAGAACTGCGCTTTTTCAATCGCTCTGGACGGCTCGAAGGGCGATCAGGTCAGTTGTTTTTAAGCCCTAACAGAGTCGATTTTAATTGGTCTTATTTTCTCCTATAAAGAGCGTGTCAACAAAATCGATACCAGACTTTCACCATTTTTGAAAAAAAAAATGACTTGGGGAGGGTGTGATGAATGGTTTTGAAAACATGATATCAGCGATTGTGAAATCCTAAAGGCGAATGGTCCTAAGTGGCTAAGTTTTTGGGGTTGCGGTCTGAAATTTCAATACATACAAGCTCTCGGTGTTATACTGGAAATGCGAAAAACCATTGGAAATTCGAAAAATTGTGCTGAATAATAGAGAAGTACACCCTCTATTAGAAGTACACCAAAAAAGAAAGGGCTGAGAATTAGAAGTACAGCCTCTATCTGAATTGCACCTCTAATGGAAGTACATATAAAATAGGGGGTTTTACCTGATATTAGAAGTACATGTACTTGTAAAAGAGGAAATACGGTCCCCGCGATTTTGACCTAATATTCGAATTATTCGTATTCGAATCATTCGAATAATTCGATTATTCGGAAGAGTCTAATTTTCGAATAATTCGTTTATTCGAATATTCGGAGAAGACAGTTTGCCGGATAATTCGTTTATTCGAATATTCGGAGAAGTCATTTTTTCGAATGATTCGTTTATTCGAGTATCCGGAAAAGTCAATTTTTCGAATAATCCGTTCATTCGAATATTCGGAAAAGTCAATTTTTCGAATAATTCGTTTATTCGAATATTCGAAAGTCAATTTTCCGAATTATTCGTTTATTCGAATATTCGAAAATTTTTATTCGTCGAAAATGCGTTCCCTTGACCCGCCGCTGTCATGATGGCTTCACAATGGAAGCCGAGCGGTTGTTTTTGAAAACACAATGGTAAAATTGGGAAAACAACCGCCCTCTCCCAAAATAACTCGATTCCGGCCGCATCGCGGCTTCCTAAAAAACAAGACATGAATCATACACGAACCACAAAAGAAAAAAAACAAAGAAAACCGAGTGGGAGGTCACAAAAACCAACCTGATGAACGTAGAACCGGCGCTGTCGCCGCGACGCCAGGGGATCGTGTCGGGACCAGTTAAAAACCATAGGGCACACTGCGTCTCTTGCCCCTTCTCACTAAGAGCACAGCAGTCGCCCGGAACAGCGACCGGACAGGGACCGTCGGTTGGAGATTTTTCAACAACCGAACAGCAACATCGGCCTGCAATTTCAGCCTCTGGCTGCTGTCCGCGAGCAGTGACGTCATAAGTGGGAGGAGCCGGTCCCGCCTCGAGAGCGGCCAAAATGCCTGAGCAGAGATAGACCTGCGGTAAAGGTTTTTCTTGGAATTGCGATGGAATTCTGCGTCGACTAGTGTTTCCAGTTTGGGAAAATATTTTCTCGATCCTTCAGCCTGATTAAATTTACGAAACACCGATTTCGCCTATAACTCTTTAACCGTTGAGGATAGGGTTTTGGTAATGGTTGTTTCTGAAATCTCCGTAAAATTCGGCGCCGAATGATATATCGGGTTCCTAACTTTGCTTGCCCCTTAAGCCAGCCAGGTCGGTGGAGCCGAGCGTTATAGTTATCTCCATAGGGTGCTCTCGCCTCTGTGGTTTAAATGAGAGACGCAGAGTTCTGCTGGAGCCAACTACGGGGCTCGGCTCCACCGACCTGGCTGGCTTATGGGGCCAGCAAAGTTAGGAACCCGATATATCATTCGACGCCGAATTTTACGTAGATTTCAAAAACAACCTTCACCAGGTTAAAGAGTTATAGGCGGAAAACCGGTGTTTCATAAAATGAATTAGGCTGAAGAATCGAGGAAATATTTTTCCAAAATGGAAGCACAAGTTGACGCAGAATTCCATCGAGATTTCAAAAACAGCCTTCACCAAAGATCTATCTCCAAGCACAAAAAAGTTATGGACGAAAAACCGATATGTTCAGGCGAAAAAAATGCACTTTATAAACTGAGATCGGCTGGAAGAATGGGAACGTATTTTTTAAAACCGAAAACTCTATTTGACGCAGAATTTCATGGGGATTCCGAAAGCAACCTTCACCAAAGGTCTATCTTCAAGCACAAAAAAGTTTTGGACGAAAAACCGGCAGTTAGGCCTCTTTCAGAGTTCGATCGCTCTGCGACGCGACCGAATGAAAACACTGTGTATCGATCTGGTCGCGTCGCGCGATCTGGTCGCCGGCCTTTCAGACAAGATCGCGGGAAAATTCGCCCAATCGCGCGATTGGGCGACTGAGATGGCCAGATCGCGTCGCCATGCAGTGCACGGCGACGCGACCGATCGCGGCGACCGCTTCATATGTCCTCGTTCAAATTCCTCTTTTTTCACGTTGATTCAGGCAAAATCAGTATAAGTAGGCAAAACAATCATAATACAAAACAATTGTTAAGTAAAAATGATTATTATCATTAAAATCTACGATACACTTGAGGGTGACAATAAAACTAGATCCTAACCACTATTGACAATGTAGTTCAATGGTCTAAACGGAACCTTCTCCTCTTTCCACTCAAAAAGTCAGGTACTACACCTGGGTAGAACTACTAATCCGGAAGGCGGGTACAATATCGATGGTTCAATACTCCAGAATGTTAACCTAGTTAAAGATTTAGAGTTTCTTGTCCATTCGAAATTGAATTTTATAAGCATTTGGATAGTATTGTTGCGAAAGCTGAACAGAAACTTTTCCTTCTGTTCAAATCGCTAAAAACTGAAGGTCCATTGCTTTTGGTTACAGCCTATGAAATTTACGTTCGATCTGTTCTTGAATATGGTACCTGTATCTACTTTCCTCATTAAAAAACCTGCGTTGCCAAACTAGACTACTGCGTTTGCAAAACAACTTCACAAGGAAGGTTTTCATAAGGTCCCTTGGCTTCACGTATAGGAGTAATCCCCATGGCATAGTGAGCAATCGTATGCTTAATTTGGATACTTTATATTACAGACGCAAAAGAAATGATTTAATTTTGGTATATAATATTATAACTGGAATACTGGGTCTCAAAGCTCATTCATTTTTCAAACTGGTTGAATCAAATACTAGGGGAGAAAGGTTCAAGCTTAAATTCCGTCAGCCGCGCACCTCTTTGGGGCGCAGCTTCTCCATCTTCAGAGTCGGCATGGAATACTTGAAGATGAGTCATACTGTTCAGATACCGATCAACTTCACTAAATTCAAAACACTTGTCAAAAATTACCTTCATTGTCAAGAAAGGATCTATCAATCGTTTTACGCTTTTTCCTTTCGAAACTTGTCATTTTTCAAGTTCCTCGATGTTTTCGTTGTTTTTCTGCCCTTTCTATGTTTCTACACGTCTGCAAGGGTGTGTAATAAAGTTAAAGTTAAATGGCAAAGCACAATGCACCTTTTTATCATAAATGACTAGCCAATTGCGCGACACCGCGAACATGAAACAGGCGTCGATTAGAATGTGTACGTAAAAGTGCGTGGTCGCCAACTTCCGCGATTAAGCATTCACACTTCCAAAATCTGCGATTTCCACGGCGACGCGACGGTCGCGTCGCCGTGCCCACGATCGCGTCGCAGAGCGATCGAACTCTGAAAGAGGCCTTACACCCACCCAATCTTGAAAATGACTTGCATGAGTGTTGGGTCACTTTCATTCTTTTTCGGGCATTTTACCGGTTGTCACCGGTTTTCCCAATGATGGAGGTTCCCCCTTCACCTGCCCAGAGGTGAAGGTTGGTGTGGTACATGGCTCCATCCAACGAAGCTATGGTTGGTGTTATCATTGCGCGGCGGCATGAAAAAATGGGCGTGGCCAAGTGCGATTGCCATGTGGCTCCCCCTGCTAGAACCGCCCTAGTAGCCTCATTAGACGGTGCGAGGAAAAAATTTAGCTCTTGCGTTCGGAAAAATGGAACATTGGAGTAGTTAGGAAAATGAATCCAGTCTGGAAAGGTATGTCGATTCCTTCATACTTTAGAGCTGATTTTCATATTTTTTGTTAAATCAGCTCGGGGATTCAAAGTCGAATAACGTTCGAATATTCACCTTTGGCGAATAGTCGAAGTCGAATAATGTTCGAATTTTCACTTTTTGCGAATAGTCGAATTCGAATAATGTTCGAATAATCACACTTTTCGAATATTCCAAAGTTCGAATAAAAATTCGTTCGAAAAATTCGAATATTTATTCGAACTCCAATATTCGGTCCTCCCTATAGTAATGAGGGAGTCACCTTGAGCAAGGTCGGACAGTAGGAGTGAGCGCGCTTGCTCTTTCTATAAATCTTTTGAACATCTTCAGAATCCACCTCCGTTCCACATCACGAGAGTGCTGACACACGTAGAGTTCGCACAATAATTTTAGTCTGATGAATGGACTGGGCTGCGACGGTGGATCACCACGCGCGAATCGAACCCCATTCTCCAGTGAGGCCGCCAACCCCGCAAGGCCAGCTGCCTGGTCCATGCATTGCCACTCCTGCTCTCATAGTACGTCTTAATAACGGCTGACGAAAGGGTCGAACATATCGATCGAGCAGGCGAGTCAAGAATCCATGCTGGTCTCGCAGCGAACAGGTGTACTGTGGATCGGGGCAGGCCGGGAAATTTCGACCGTTACTGGCTTGTATGGGGGGCACTGTGGTGCGATGCACTTGGCCACGCCCATTTCACCGCGTCGCACTAAATTTGAGCACCCACCCGGGTTTCCCTCCCCTACCAAAATCAGTAGAGTCATTGCGGCACGTAAAAATGGGCGTGGCCAAGTGCGATACAACAGTGCCCTCCCCACATCCCACATAGCACCAAAAAACTGACAATGTTCACGATCTATAGAAACCTTGCTAGAGAAGTGAAAGTTTAGTAAGAAACACAAAAACTGGTTCCAGTCGGGCAAAACCATGAATTAAAAGGAAAATTATCAAAAATTGCCAAAGAAATTAATTGCCGACGATTCCCGCTATTCCTGACTTCAAATCTTTAGCAAACGGTCGCAATCTACCAAACGTAGCATTTGAGGACCACCAACCTTTGGAAAAAGGCGAGAGAAACAAAAAAAAAGAAAAAACGAAGGAAAACCCTACATAATCAGCTGAAGAGGGCGAGCGCGAAAGCTCGTACGAGACGTTGCGTCGCATGTCCTCAGCGCGAGTCCGCAGTGGCACACACTCAGTTTATCTCCGAGCCAGAGGATAACTAGCCCAAGAGGGAAACAACTGCTGTGGCCACAAATCCAACAGATGTGGCCAGACCTCGTCAAGATTTTGCTGTTATATGAATTTCATGAAGGATGAAAACAGACGTCGAATTTGCAGCAGCTGTTGCTTTTCCGTTGAACTGGACGGGACGGGGAGAAGCCTGTTAGGCTACCAGCGCGTCATTGTCTGAGGTGTTCGAATTCCACAAGAAAGCGCGAAAATTAAAATTCGGCTGGTTGGCCTAGCAAGTGTGATCAGTTCTCAAAAGAACAAACCATTGCGCAAACGAAACCAAACGCAAATGAAATTCAACTATGGTTTCAATATTATCTATGAGAAGGAAAGGCGGAAAGCATAAAGGAAGCACGATGGTTTAAATCACTCCTTAGCTGCACGTGAGTTAATAAACGATAGTCTTTTCCATGAAAATAGTTTGGTAATAGACTAGCCTATTGACTCCCTAGCCCAGTGGGAAAAGGGGTGGAGCACTAGAAGGCGGGCTGTCTCCATTCATTCGTACCATGGAGCTGAACATACTCTAGCACTTCAGTACATAACCTCTGCATTTCAAATGTGGTTTACGGTCACAAATTGCTGACACTCGAAATTCTCCGGACCACGGGTGATGTCACACAAACATTTCACATTATATCGACGTTTCTCCGTTGAGTAAGTTGGGCGAGTCGAGTGCTGGCTATGCTATTCAAAAAGTCTTCTGCAATCTCGGAACAAGCAGTTACACAGTGATCTCGGTAAAACATTTTTGTTTGCAAAATATAATAGACAGGGAAGGTTCAAAACTACATATGCGCAAAATACAGGGCTCAATCTTTCAATTTTCTTAGAAAGTGATGGAGAGGTGAGCTGACAGCGAAGGTCCTGGAGAAAATTGCTAAACAAATTTGAATATTATTCAGGATCGCTCAAAAAAATGAAAAGTGTATCATCTTCAACTATCAAAACATAAATGCAAATTAGTTATAAGAGAGCTTTGTTGGTTTACGGAACTCTTTTCTGCCAAATTTGGTTAAACGACGCTCAGACATAATAAAGTTGTTCGGTAAGTGCTTCGCGTACTCTGCACTACTATGCATACGATTAGAGTTAATCAAAGTGTTTTTCTCACTTGCTAGTGATTACAATAATTGGTCTGAAGCGTTATTTTGAACGTCATGAATGTCCTATATGAAAAGCTGAAGACGTCTCGATTAGGAATACGAATCCACAAAGAATGAATGGTCAGTAACGAGCTCAGCTTGACAGCTCAGTCAGTGTGACGACGGTAAAAAACCTACGAAAAAAAAAACATCCATCGTCACCACTTGCCAAATTTTCTCTTTGAGGAGGACACGTTCTCGTGATCCCCGGGCCAACTCCTTAGGCCCCCGTCAGACTTGGTCGAAAAACCGACCGAGTCCGACTGAGTCCGTGGCAGAAAAACCTACCTCGGTGCAATGGACCTGCCAGTCTGCGCGCGTTGAACACCCATATCGACTGGGTGGATTGCGGTTGCAAAGAGTTGGTCGCAGTCGGACTCAGTGGGTTGATTTCTGAAAATTTAGCTTCCTGGCAAAAGTAACGATTTGGTAATGGTGAAAAAAGCTTCAAAAACATCTTGAAATATCTTGAAAAAAATGATTTGGCGTAAAATGGCCTGGAAATATAAAAAAGCCAGGAAATGAAGTGAAATAACCAAAAATGCGATTTGGTGGTCGATCATTTCACAAGCTTCTCCGTTAAACTTATCAAAACGAAATCAAGCACGATATGGAATGGAGTTCACCTAGCTTGACCTTGCTGATTCCCTTATTACAGCTTTCAAAAATGGCTTAATGTTACCTTTGCGCGTTTGATTTCGTTTTTATAAGTTTAACGGAGGAAATTGTGAAATGATCGACCACCAAATCGCATTTTTGGTTATTTCACTTCATTTCCTAGCTTTTTTATAATTCCAGGCCATTTTACGCCAAATCATTTTTTAAGATATTTCAAGATAATTTTGAAGCTTTTTTCATCATTACCAAATCGTTACTTTTGCCAGGAAGCTAAATTTTCAGAAATTTCACATATTTTTCCCGAAGGATCCCTTTCTAACTTCAATTTTGCTCAACGATTTCCATTTTGGAATGATGAAACATCTAACAGACGATATTTTCGTATGAGTACAACTTTTAAAACTTATGACCCAAAACAGTGAAAAATACCACTCATTGCCGCATTTTGTGCATTATGTGAGAACTCAATACTATCGATAATTGAAGAAAATCTAGTTTAATATTGGATCTTGCATGATGAGAAGAATTTCCCAAACAAGTGACTTAGAGCCATCAACAATCAAAAATCATTGCGGCATTTTGTGAAACAGGCGAAAAAATCAATATTATTGATTGGTATATATCGATAATGTCTGATGAGCAAAATTCTCCCACCAAGAAAACCAATCCCATCAGCAATCACCACTCCTTGCCGCATTTTGTGCAAAAAGTGTGAAAATCGATAATATTGATTATCGATCGATGACGTGGCATGAGTACGAAATCTGACAAGTTCAGTACTTATCTCCGACGACCTGTGTTGATTGGCTGCAGATTCACAACCACACTCCGGTCTCCACATCAGTAGCAGAAAAAAGCAGTTTTCGTGCTCCACGGCTAATTTAGTATATAAACCCACGATTTTGAGGTACTCTTCCAAGTTAAGGTATCAAGTTAAAATTGGAATAGGAGCGACCTGCATCCATTTCCAGCCTCCTGTCCAAAAATGAGCTCCCTAGCTCAATTTTAAGTGTACCCGCAAGATCGTGAACGCCGTCTGAAAAAAAGGAGATTAACAACAAAAACGCGCGGTCTTTCAATTTTTACTCGAAAACCAGTGAACCGTTCTAAGCCAATTTTTGGGCACGTATACCAACTTTTGGCGCTCTTTTAGATGCAATGTAGCTCTAATTCCTACGTTCACTCTGAACTGAGATTTCGAGAAAGGGGTTGCGCGCGTGGCCAATTCAAAACCGAATCTGGTGCGCGCTTCGCGCGCACCACAATTTTTCTGCACCCGACTGTCACTATTTCGGCGCGTATCGACCGGGTGGGACTCAGTTCATCGACCACCTCTGACGGCGGCCTTAGATGCCTTCAAAGGCACAGTCCAACCCCAGGGAAAAAATTTAAAATTCCCTGATAATTGTGAAACAGACCTACCCTATATAACATCTTCCAAGTGCCAGCTCTCAATTCCGCCGGATAAGCGAGATATAAGAAGAAGCCACTCTAGCGCTTCCACAGAAAGAAGCCACTTTGGCACGCCCCCTCTGACAACTTCTCGAGCTCAACGGTGGTAAGATTAGCAAAGGTTTTCAATCAATAGCTCTCTTCTTGCACTCACTCACAGCGTCTCTCTTTATTCAGGGCCGATCCCACACAAACAATACCCGCGCTAAGTTCTTTAAAGACGAGGAGCATTTGCCAAACTTGGCAAATAAAACGTCCAACGCTTGTAACTTTTCTGAACAAAGACTTTTTTGGATTCTGAAAACGCTATCATATTCACAGCTCAACTTCCTACTGAATAATTTATATGTGAACCGAAGTTTCTTGAAATCGCTTCGTTTTCTGAATGAAATTGTTTTGCGGTCGTTTCTCAAAAACGTCGCGCGCGTCATGGATTAGATGCAGGTGGGGCAATCTCGAGAAATGTGCAGGTATAATTTGGAAATCCTTCATTAAACATGCCTGGGAACTTCCTGAATAGTCGGACTTCTGCTGCGAGAGCCTGAAAACGTTAAAGTTACAAGCCTCGGACAACTCATGCTTTCGCAGCTCAACTATGGGAAATTTTGCGACAGGGTCTCTCTACACACGGGGGGAGGAGCACGAACGAGATTTCATGCTGACGCGACGCGCGCGGCGGAATTTTTTTATCTGATTACCCCATCACTGGAGCGCGCTTGCCACAATCTCGCGAGATTTCATAACATTTCATGTGTTTATTGATTCTCATAAGACTATTTCTTTCTGTTTCATAATCCAGAGCCAAACTAGTTGTCGGCGGTAACGATCCCATCACTACATCTAAAATGATGCTCGATATCTAATACCATATCGTATTTTCTATAAATATCAAGAGGTACAACGGCACGAGAACATACAAGAGTTATTGAAATGAGTGTCCAGGATAAGATGATGAGAGGAACAACTCAGGAACCTAAAAAAAAATCATGTGAGAATGAATAAAAAGATGAAAGCCCGTGAAATCTCGTGAGCTTGTGGTAAGCGCGCTCCAGTGATGGGGTAATAGGATAAAAAGTTCCGCCGCGCGCGTCGCGTCAGCAATGAATCTCGTCCGTGCTCCTCCCTCCGTGTGTAGAGAGACCCTGTCCCGAAATTTTCGAGGGGCTACAACCCCGTTCAAAGGGGGTGTTGTACGATTTCAGAAATATCATTAGAATCACCGTGCGACCGTGTTCAGGAGAAGCAGAAGAACATGATAACGACTCCAAAGTTTGACTGTGCCTTTAAATATGAAATGAAGTAGTTTAAAGTATAACATCCTCGTGGATCTTGAAGAGACTTTGCGTTTCCTATTGGAGGTTGGCGCAAGCTCGGTGCACCTATGTTATAGCACAGGGCACCGAGTTTGCGTCAACCTGCAACAGTGAACGCAAAGCCTCTTCCGGATCCATGCCGACGTTATGTTTCCCCGATCTTCAAATCCTATTTATAATTCTTGAAAA
Source organism: Aplectana chamaeleonis (assembly GCA_029168955.1). Classification (NCBI taxonomy): domain Eukaryota; kingdom Metazoa; phylum Nematoda; class Chromadorea; order Rhabditida; family Cosmocercidae; genus Aplectana; species Aplectana chamaeleonis. The sequence continues at coordinate 25,597 of JAPDOI010000684.1, forward strand.
CTTGATTCAAAATAGATCGCTCTCTGAGCTTAACGATAACTCGTAACTTGTTCTTGGGAAGAAGACTGTTGAAAACTTGCTCTTTCATCTTACAGGCGGTTTTCACGACGAATTTCGTTCTCGAATTCTTTGGGACAAAAGTCACTAACAATAAGGAACGGCGATAACGTTCCGTAGAGCTTCTTGTGGTTTATACACGCTCGTAAACGTGGTTGAGATAACTACGGAAATAGAATGGTAAGGCTCAGCACACAACGCCGACGCATTTTGAAGAGTCAAAAACGACCCAAAATGACGCTACACGAGTGAGAATTTGGCCCCGTCCCTGTAGATATTTGCGTCCTCCTTCAAAACAGGGGCGCTGGGTCAGTGCGACCGTCGCCGATGTATGTGGCTTACCTTTTGTACCTATTCTGCCACCCACAAACGTCGCCGACGGTGGGAATGGCCCGTCACCTCTGTTTTGGAGGAGGACACAAATACAGGGGGCGGACAGATACAGGGGCGGGGCCGAATTCTTACTCGTGTGGCGTCATTGTGGGTCGTTTTTGTCACTTCAAAATGCGTAGGCGTTGTGTTCTGTGTCATACCATTCTATTTCCGTAGTTATCTCAATCACGTTCACGAGCGTGTATGCCGCCTTTAAAGACACAGTCCAACCTCGAAATCGGCTTCCTGTTTTTCTGGGTATATTGAAAACGGCCCTACGCTGATTCCAATAATGTCTCTGAAATCGTACAAGACCCTCTACGAACGGAGTTACGGCCCCTCAAAAATTGAGCTGCGGAAGCATGGTGGACGAGTTGTCCGTGGCTTGTAACTTCCGTCATTTGCAACCGATGCATGCGAGCCGACCTGAATGGATAGAGAGGCTAAGAATGAAGGGAAGAACGGGGCAATTGATCGGAAATCGTCGCTCATATCGCCACTGTTGAGCTCGAAAGATCGTGAAAGGGGCGTGCCAAAGTGGCTTCCCGAGGTGGGCGCCCCAGGGTGGCTTCCTCCTATATCTCGTTTGTTCGGAGGAATTGAGAGCTCGCACTTGGCAGGTGCTACACAGGGTTGGTCTACTTCACAACTGCGTGGAAATATCAGATTTTGTGCCCAAGCTTGGACTGTGCCTTCAAAGGTAGTGTTCACGATGATCTTAGATTTTAAGATTAATCGCTAAGTCGATTGTTTGGCCCCGAGTAGAACAGAAATGACGAAGAAACCGAGAAAAACGCATCAGAAGGGCACGAAATCTTTTACTCTCACTCCGCTTCTTTACTCTCAGTGGAACTGTTTGTTAAGAGAAAGAAATCGGTTGTGGACCCGTCTTTTGCAATTATCTATTTTGTGTTGCTTCGTTCTGGCCTTCGGACCCTAACTAATACTGTTTTCCTAAAATAATCTTCCATTTTATTCTAGCCCCATTTTTCACCGGTGACAACCACCGTGAACATGTTCATCCAATCGGGCAACTAGTCCAGGCCAGAGAATGATATCTCTGAAATAAGACGACTTAGTGAGTTTCTGGCCGTTTCTTCGTAATTTTGGTAACACTTGGTAGCCAACGCATTGTTTTGAGTGGTTAACTCGGGAACGAAAATCATCGTGAAGCCTGCCTCTAAAGGCAGCATACACTCTCGCAGAAGTTGTTGAGTTAGCTATGTTAGTGGAGTCGTACAAGCTCTAGTAGAACGCCCCGAAGTCGCCAGCGTCGAAAATGAGTTAGAATGACCGTTTTTGAGCCGTTCTGAGTCCCCAAATCATTTTTCTCTGCCCACCAATACAGACTCTCTCCCTCAATGCAAATATTCCGTGCTTGATTACGGTCATTTTGGGTAAATTTTGGGGGCCTAGGCGTTCCGGTCAAAGCCGTACATATGTACTAGCGTCTTTATCCCAACTATTTGTCTCTAGATTCGCTAGTTCAGCCGATGCGGTGTAACTCGTCCACTTCCGTATCAATACAGAAATACACTGATTTATATAGTTTTTTTTCACATTTTTTTTGTCATTTCTCCATATTAAGAGCTTCACCCTCGATTCATTCCATAAAATTGTTACAATTTTTGAGCGTGCACGCTGCCTTTAATGGAATGATCGAAGGATCTGGAATAGGTGTCCGCGTCGAATAAATGAATTCCGATGATCGCTCTCAAATAAACCAAAACTGGAAGAACATAATTTGCCAAGCACTATCGAATAAAGTCAAAGGTAGAGAAAGTTGGCTACAACATGCAACAGAAATCCGAAATTTACAAAATAAAACCGGATGCACAAAGTATCTTAGGAGCCGAGGTGTTCGTGGTAGGTTCTTGGTTCGCGGTGGGTACTCAGCAGGTTCGCGGTAGGCTCAGGGTTTGCGGTATGTTCGCGGATCGCTCGCGACACATTCCGTCAGATAATCGGTGATGGTGAACCAATACAAGATTACAGATAAAACTTCACGAAACTTTCTCAGCTAGCAAATTTTTCGTAATCCCATGGGTGAGCGTTCTGCATCAGAGTATGACAGCAAGTTTTCACAAAGTGTGTACCTAAAAATCTGAAAGGATCTTGCTATATAAGGAAGCATATAAGGACGTTAGAAAGGTCATTTGCTCCACGATAATGCCCATTCTCTCGCTGCGAAGATGGAAAAATAAGCCATTCAACCCCCGACTGGCAAAAGTTCTTCCGCATCCGGTCTATTCACCAGCCTTGCACTCTCAGATTACTAAGTCTTCCTGCGTCTCAAAGATCACGTGCGGGGTAAGGGAGTTCGGTGATCAAGCTCAACTTAATGGTCTCAGTGTTTCAACTCACAGCCTCCGAATTTTGCGCTAATAGTATCAAATAATTGGCTAATGCATAGCCGGAGAAATGTGATAGTTCATTGTGGCGACTATACTACTGATTCGTGTTGTTGATCATTAAAACTCGAATGTCATGAGCGATTCGGTATGGAAGGCTTTCTTAATTCCTATGTAGTAGGTTTTCCGATAAGTTCTTGCCGTTTTTTTAAATTAAAAAATTAGCGATCGAAATGAAATTTTTTGGTACAATGTTTTGTGTTATTCGAAAGAGAATTTTTGCTCTACAAGAAAATCTATTTGGTTTTTTTGTTTCGATTAGTTTTTGTTATTTTTTAGAGCATTTAAATGGAGTGTCAAGTCGACAAAAACGAGCATTTTCGACACCATCTACTTTTTGCGTTTAACCGAGGTGCCAAAGCCACGGAAGCTGCTAGAGAGATTTGTGCCGTATACGGAGAGGGTGCCAAAGCTGAAAGAACTGCTCGATATTGGTTTGCGAAGAATTTAATTTAAAAATTTAAATTTAAATTAAATTTAAAAAATTAATTAAAAAAATTAAAAAAATTAAAAATATATTAAATTAATATTATATTATATTATATTATATTACATTATTACATTACATTATATTACATTATATTATTATATTATATTACAATTATATTACGAAAAATTTAAAAAAACGGCAAGAACTTATCGGACAACCTAATAGTTATACATCAACGTTTCGCTGCAGCTGGTTTCCCCGGCACAGGTCTGCTATTGGTCAATACCGAATGCTGCCGTCCCGCAACTACCAGTGGCAGCAATGTGACTTGCAGATCTGACCCTCCTAGCAAAGACTAGATTTAAAGTTGGAAGATAAACGTCCAGGGACAAGGTGGAACGGGTTGTCGGCTGTGGCCATATGGTGGCGGCTGCCCCAAGTGACGAGAGGATGATCAATGTAAGGCTATTCTGAGCGAAAAAAGAGAACCTCGTGCTGTTCGCATAAGTGCCAACACTTTATTGAGATACAATTCTCTAAATTCAGTAGAGATTTATTACGCGAGAGAGAGAGAGAGAGAGAGAGAGAGAGAGCTAAGGCGCAAATAATTATGGAAGAGTTACTTTGAAAAATAATGAGAAGGATCACTGCGCAATAGATCGTGTCTGATCCCGGGAGCCTCCTCTACCAACGAAGCTCAGTACAGGTAAACATTTCCATTTTCTTGCATTTTCTCTATTTTGGGTCTTTCAGCAAACGTGGTCATTCGTTCTTCATAGGGATGCCCAATAGCATTTTTGCCGCGTCAACCCTATCTCCAACAACCTAACACAACGCATTCCAAACATAAATCCTGAAAGAGCGCGAAGAAATCGTTCAACCTATTCGAAAGAGATCATGAAAGGATGGATAGTGGAACGTTCTGCGGACGACATCCCCTAAACTAGTGAGGAGCAAACGAAAAGTAGGCAACGAAGCAAAGAAACAAATATCTGAAGATGAAACATAATATGCAGTCATGCATGTTCAGCATTGTTTTCGATAACAAACTGGCGAATTACCTGTGTTACTAGCGAAGTTTACAAGAAAAGTCGTCGTCAACGATATTCGGTGTGTCAGTTATAATGATCAAAAAACGCGGAAATTATAAAGCAACTTTTTAGCCTTTTCTCTAGCAAAACAGCAACAGTTTTTTTCACATGACGTGCATGATTAGGTTCGTGGTAATCTATTTACTGATATATCTTCAACATTGATAATCATAGTTTTACGTCAGTTTTCTGGTTTGAGATAAGCTCTGGTACATCCCTAGTGGCCTGTTGATTTCGATTATCACCAGCAGCGGAGCGGTGGGCCTCGGTGAAATATAACTAGTGATAAGGAGGTTTCGACGAAAAAGCCACCGCTCCGCGCTGTGATAACCGAAAACATGAGTTCACTTGGAATGAAACAGAGTCTACCTATAAAAATATTTGAAATGAGGACTATCAGTGGCATACTTCTGAGAGATAATCTGTGATATCAGCATCAATAATAATGCATAATTACCTTCAGGGATGGGCAAAGAGGATGAACACCCACGTTCGAAGGACTAATTTTTGAGGCCTATAGCTAAACGAAGCGCATGAATTTTGGATATGTCAAAGTGCATCGCATTCGGGGTGAGACACCTTTTCAAATTCAATTTCGAACCGCTGACTCATGAAATATGTATTCTGGATTAAAGTTTGAAAGTGAACGGTGAAATAAGGGCAGTCACTATGAACAGCGAAGGTCTAGGCTCCTAACCATGTATTTAGTACATACATACATACTGGTCTCTAAGGAATTTCTACAAGACAACTTGTGGAGAGAAAGATAGGGTCACTGCTACATACAGTAGCCCGATCTAAAGCTCAAATCGATCGGTGATGATTTTGAGCCACAGGCGCCTGTTTTTTTACGAAAAAAAAGCATGAGGTCTCTTTTTAATTAAAGAGCCATCATTTCTCAATCGTTTACATACAACTCCATATGCGACATTGGCATATTTGAGGAATACTGTCTGTAACTCTGTCAGGAGAATCGCTTCGTTTCTTCTAGGAGAAAAGAGGTTTCTTCTTTTTAACCTCTACAAAGGCAAACCCGAAACATGTCAAAAGAACACGTAACAGTACTATGCATTATACTTGGGCCGAATCGAATGATCGAATCATCATCCGATTGAAAAAAGTCGACTTCGAATAAATCGGCCTAGTCGAAAAATGGGAAATCCGGCTAAATCGAGAAGTCGATCATTCGAAAAAAGGACGATTTTTGGACAAATCGAGAAGTCGATCATCCGAGGAGAAGAATATTCGAAAATTTCGGCGGTCAGAAAAAAAATTCCGATTGCTGAGAAAGATGTTGCAAATGCCAGCTACTCCATCTACACACAAACAATGCAGAATTTGTGTAACCACAGGCAAAGATCATTGTGGTCTTTTTTCCACTATCTAAATACTTTTTTCTTATTTTTACATGTGCGAACGTTCAATAAATTATATATTGAATTGAAAGCTCTGGAGATTCTGAATGCGGGTGTCTGAATGGAAATGAGATGGGGAAACTGTAAGCAAATTATGCTGATCATCGAAGAGCAAAATCGTCACTTTAAAGGCACATTACGCGTAGAAAACCATACATTTTTTTCCCGTTCTTGGCCCCTTTGGTGAAAGAAAATGTCGGAAAAGTCCCTGAAAAACCTTCATTTGTGAAGAAAAACCAAACAGAGGCATGTGCGATGGGAAACAAAAAAAATATGTGAAAGACTCATTTTTAAAGGCAGCATAGACGCTCGTAAACGAGGTTGAGATAACTACGGAAATAGAATGGTATAGTTCAGATTACAACGCCTAAGCATTTTGGAGCGTCAAAAACGACCCACAGTGCCACTACAGGAGTAAGAAGTTGGCCCCGCCCTGTATTTCTCCGCCCCCCGCTTTTGCCGTCCTCCCACAGAAAAGTGGTGATGGGCCATTCCTGCCATCGTCGATGCATGTGGTTTCCCTATTGTACCTACTCTATCACCCACAAGCGTTGTAGAAGGTGGGAATGGCCCAGTTTCTCTGTTTTGGAGGACGCAAATACAGGGGAATAAAGGGGGGGGGGGATTTCTTACTCGCGTAGCGACATTGTGGTCCGTTTTTTACTCTTCAAAACGCGCAGACTTTGTGTTCCGCGCTAAACCATTCTATTTCCGTTATTATCTCAACCACGTTTACTAGCCTGTGCTGCCTTCAAGGTTTGCGCGAGATTTGTCTGCCAGCTGATTAGGTTGAATGGCGAGGGTGAATTAACCACGGGCCATGTTTTCGTGGAGTATACGAACCGGGGTATACTGTACACCCCAGCTCCATAGTGGGCTATAATATACCTCATTCTGGAGCTGGGGTAACCCCCAGAGAGAAAAACTAGAGCTAAATTTATTGTAGCGTATCTGGAACCGTCGAAAATTAGCCCTCAAGATAGCCTCCATGGCTCCGGATTTGGTGGCCGGTTCGTTAGACATTTTTTTCTAGGGCAGTCTTAGCCAGTACGGTACAAGACATAATGTAGAAAGCGCAGTCCGAGCTCGTGCTTGAAGTTTGATTTCATGCTCCGGCCGCTGTGCGTACCGCTCCAGAGTGATGATTGAGAATGACTAGAAAAAAAAACAAGCCTAAGACAACTCGTTCTAGTTGTTCGAATTCACATCCTTTGTGGGGCCTCAACTCCGTTCGTAATGAGTTACACAAAATCCTGGGGACACCATTGTGATGAGCGTGGAACTCACTCCAAGACAAGCAGTAAAAGTAGACAGCTATTCTGAGGGTGGGATGTGCCTTTAAGAGCTTATTCGTGTGCTCCAGGTTCAAGAACGACACTAAGCGCCGAGAGCTCATCAGGAGTAAAGTGAGAAATTCGAAAGAATCGGAGCACTTTCGAAAACCTTCAGAACTGCCTTGAAGCTTTGCGAATAACTGCCTTGAAGCTTTGCGAATTCCCATTTGAATCTTGAAGGCAGTGTTCACGATGAACTTCACTTCCGATATCTCCCCGGCTTACGGAAGGTCTGGTGCCCTATATAGCAAGGCATGCCTAAAAAGGACTCGAAAGACGCGTTTTTGAGCAAAAATAGGCCCTCTCTTTTTTGAGCGTGGAGGGATTGACCGCTAGAAGGATGATACCTATCAGTGCAACGAAGCGATCAGCTCACTTATCAGCACTTCTTTGACTTGACCATTCCTGTAATCTGAGTCTTCATTTGTTCGTTCCGAGGGTGCGGGGCACCAAAACGCTTGTTTGCAGCCGTTATTTTGCCGCTCCTGGCTCGTTTTCTACCGTTCTTTCGACACTGGTAGCCTAGGATCCTTCTCGCCTATCATTTCACTGTGGAAAGTCAACGAGGATGATCATCGTGAACGCTGCCTTTAAGCGAATGAAAATTCTCGATCAGTTCTCACAATATGCGCTATCAAGTTGTGAGTGGCTTAATATGCTGTAAATTACCCCTCCATACTTCACTACATGATGTGTAATATTTTCACGGGGCAATGCAGTTGTAGTAGAGCAGGGGGTTGCGGTACCTCCAGGATGATTGGGGTTTTGATGTAAGTTCTGGTAAATAGCCACGACCGCGCTTCGTCGATGTGGATGCTGACTCTGTCCTACCAAACACTCACTTTTTATAGCACTGCGCAATTTCTTCAACAAAATTACTGAATTCTTTGCTAACGCTGCTGATTACACTTGCGATTAAGAAAAAGCAGAGTAAGTTCTATCAGAAAGGGGATCTCCAAGCAAATGTGATTCGGTGCTTACAGAAACGTTCCAATAAAAAATCAAGAGGAATAGGGAAGTGAAGTGGATAAGTCCGCGAAAAAGTATCAATATTTCTCGAGAACCGATTCCCGTGGCTGAAACTTTTACTCGCAAATTAAGACCGTTTCGTTATTCTTCATATAAGATCTTTGTGGTTTCAAAAATGACTTCTCTTTCCTTCTATTCTAGTATCAAAAAAAGGCACTCAATACTTACTATTGAAAAAAGACATGATGTTAGTGAAATCACACAAACGGTTTCATTTTGCTGTTCAGAAACGTAAAGCAGTGAAAAAGCAGGCAGTAGCAAGTGCAATTACTAACGCGTAAACATTCTCAACCAAGCGGAAGTCCTTCTTTGAAAAGCCTAGGACCTTTCTCTGTGGACTAACACAACGGTTCGTTGCGGAGACTTGAAAATTGTATCCACGGAAATCGTCCTCAACAAATTTGTCCAATCCCTTGTAGACTTCCCCCACTCAGGGCTGGGCACACGTCCCGGCTTGGCAAATCTGAATATGCACCCCCCTTAGCTCGGTAATTTTTAGGCACCCCCTTATGGGAAATCGAAATTGGCTGTTTTCCGAATAGTTGGAAAGCCATGATCTTGGCCTCCTGATTTTGATGAACAAGAATATAACAAAAGCACTGAATAGAGAATATTCCAAAAATGGCAACAAAAAGGTAGTGTAATTTCTGAACTTCAAAACAACCCCATGAATAAAAATTTGTTAGTAAGACGGTAAGTTATGACAAAAGATAAAACATTTTTCAATACAAAACAATTGAACAATTACCAACAACAGAACTACTACTATTGCGATAATTAATCTTTCCTGTCGAATGTTTTCATAAACCTATGAAGGAGTAGCAGGATTAGGTAATCCTTGTTTGGTTGTTCTGATGTGGAAATCAGAACTATTTTGTGTTGTAGAACAATGTTAGGATTCATGTGATTCGTAGGAAGTAGAAAACCCGAGTTTTACCCTCCTAGAATGCCGCAATCCCTTAAGAATCGGCTTGCCGTGCGATACGGTGTTTGTACGCAGCTACACAGCGCACACGGGAATGGACGCGCACACAATATTAATAAAAATATATTTTATTACAGAACGGGGAGGAGAAAAGGATTGAAACTGAAGGAAATGGATGATGGTAAAGGTAGTCTATTCTGGATGTTTCCATTTTAGAAATTTAATGTAAATAAACAAAGTTAGAGCTGGTGTAAATATTTAGCCGTGACAAGGTTCATTCAAACGAACCTAGTTGATCAAAACTAGCCTCAAACGGAGAGCAAAGGATATTGTTAGAAAGAGGAGAATCTGGCAAACATTTTAGTTTCAATAGGACTGATTTTTTAATGTGATTTAAGGACCTTAAATCTCGTCCCGGTTTTACCCCGAAAACCGGGACAAAACCGGGACGAGGTTTAAGGTCCTTATATCACATCAAATATCAAACTTATTGAAACCTTGGTGTTTGCCAGATTCTCCTCTTTTTTTAATGCTCTTACTTTTTATGTTCAATGCTGTTTTCATTCAACTAGGTTCATTTGAATGAACCTTGTCGAATCCAAAAAACTCATCCCGCTCCAACTTAGTTTATTTACATTAGATTTCTATAATGGTTACATTGAAAGTATCGTACCTCTGCCTTCTTCCATTTACTCCAGTTTCAGCCCTTTTCTCCTTCCCGTTCTGTAATAAATTACATTTTTAAATTAATATTGTGTGCGCGTCCACTCCAGTGTGCGCTGTGTTGCTGCGGACAAGCACCAGATCGCACGGCGAGCCGAATTTCAAGGGTTTGCGGCACTCCAGATGGCTACAACTCGGGTTTTTATAATTCCAAAGCCCTATTCAGTGCTCTTGTGCTCTGCAGGGTACTGATAGCAGTTTTTAAGCATGATGATAGACATGGTACTTCTCAAGGAGGAGGGCACGATCATTAACTTCTCTCACAAGACCTTGCAAAGTCCTCAATTTTCACAATCGGATCTCTTCATAAGTCACATTCTCATGAGCTAAAATTAGTTGGCTAGTCGTGATACTAAATGTGCTACCTGTAATTTCAATCTGTACTAATACAACAGTTCGCTGATTCTTTTTTGAACGTGAACGATAGCGCTTCTGAGCGCTCTCTTTGTATCTTTGCCTCGAATCGGATACCACCCGTGTAATAAATGAACGTTGCACCAGAGAATCATGACGTCACACCAATACTTACTTGCTACTAGATAACGGAGTAGTGTTTATTTCTTTATCAAAGTAATCAAACAAATTATAGATAATACTTAATTCATAGACGCAACCTGCATATCTATCCAATATTTGAATTCTGTTAGTGTTCTTTTTCGAAAAGCGGAGAAGAAGAGTTGACAAATCAAAAGAAAAGCGTGTACTGATTTCTTCCCTGAAATTCGGCAGAACAGGCTTTTTGATTTTATCTGGGTGTTCGGTTTAGGCACCCCCCTTTGCCCTCTCCGCAGCGTCCAATATGCACCCCTCTAAGGTCAACCGGGACGCGTGCCCAGCCCTGCCCCCACTCCACTCACCTGAAGTTCCTTTTTGTTGAAGCGTTTCGGCCACCGTCAGAAAGATTTTGCTTGGAGAAACCCATTTAGCTAGAAGTGTGACTTTTGGAATGTTTTCACCATTTTCACAGCAGATTTTTTTTGAAAAAAAGTCCGCTTCGCATCTACGACTGTTATAGCACGACCTTCTGGATTCATTTGGTAACAAGTAAGTAAAAAACTCGCTAACCGATTCTCCTGTGCCACCCCATGGAAAAAGCACAGCCTATAACGCCTTTCAGCGGATAAATTTAAAAATCGAATACTCTAGAGATCCATTCCTGGGTGCCAACCTTTTCAAGAGGGGCCGCTCGAAATTCATCCACATCAGATAACTGACCGCGTTATCAGACATTGCCTTCCTAGAGACTCTATTTTGAGCCTAAGAAGCTGCATATGTCACTCCTGTTTGGAATTCTGAGTGGCGCCCCCCCCCTCCCAAACTAGGATTGCTCCCATCCAGTGATGAGCGGAAGAAAAAATCTGAATTTTGGAAATCGGAAAACGAAACAAAATTTAAGTTTCGGAAATCGGAAATCGAAACAAAATTTAAATTTCGGAAATCGGAAATCAAAACAAAAATAAATTTTCGGAAATCGGAATTCGGAAATCGGAACAAAAATAAAATTTCGGAAATCGGAATTCGGAAATCGTAACTAAATAGGAACCTTCGGAAATTGGAACGAAAAAAATTCCCTCGAACAGGCATTTTACTTTGAAAAGTAATTTTTACTTGAATCAACAAATGATTCTTTCATTTGAAACCTATTCCTTCAAAAAACTTTATAACCTGAAACAACATCAATAATTCCCGACAATGGCTATACCATTGGATAGCCCTCAACGCCTGGATAATGAATATCCTCCTAGTTTCGCTCAAGGTTGACTTTAAAGCGAGTTATACAAAAAAAGACGAAAAAGACGCAAAAACCCGACCTCTCTCGCTTTCTGACCAAATCCTACGAGCGGTATTGTAGCATGAACGCATTAACAAATAATATCATGAAACCATTTAAACCAAACCAGAACCAAAAAAAAAACCAAATCGTTTCAACTTTCACATTCCTACTATCTTCCCTTGACACTTTTTCGCTCTTGAGTTTCCTATTCAGATCTAGTCTACTCAATACTAAATAGTCATATGTGAATTTTCAATCATTTAATATCAAAGCATAGCCCTATCACCCTTAATAGAACATTTCACCTCTGAGGACCAGACGACGAACCTCACCCAATCCGTTTCGGGTGGTCCTATAGAGTACCATCCGTGGGTAAATGATCCTTTGATTAGATCAGAGCTCATACCTTGAAACGAAACAAACATAGACACACATAGCTAGTCAGTACTGGCCAAATCAGAATCGGATTTTCAAAAATCACTGAGTGTTCCAAAAAGAGGGTAGGAGTGTTAGTTAGGACAGAGAATGTTTTTTTACTACTAATACTTATTGCGATTTCACAAAAAAATCCACCTTATGGGACCTGGATGCTAATCCGAAAAGAGGCTGTTGATAATCAAGTATACTAATGTTGTGATTGAGAAACAGTAGTTTTTGTAGAGTCTCGGAATTCATTCTCTTTCTGAAATCATTCACTGTGATACCGGAAGTCGAAAATAGAAGTTCGCATTCTGCGGACGTAGACGGAGCAGAAAGATATCGCCTAGCGAGCGCCTTCAGGAGAGGGAACTTTGACGAATTCGCTTCATTTCCCCAGAATTCGTATGGATCCAAATCGATTGCCGGCTCTATGCTGAGATACTCTTCCATCTTCTGAATAACTGGTAGTAATTTCAACGTCGACGAAAGTGAACACTAACTCGTAGAAAATCTCACAGCTAAAGCTTTGGTCTTCGCGTCCACTCCAGGGCGTGCGCTGTTGACTGTGCTTCTCATGATCCTTCTGCTTTTAAGGAAAGAAGGAAATACATTCTTCGAGAACGTCGATGATTTCTGGGCTTCTTATTTTTCCCTGCTGTCGTAGATACGTGCCGCTGCAGCCTCGACCTTGTCCAGCAAAACATACTTGCTGCTGGAATCGAAAAATGTGTCCTCGAACCTTGGGTCCAAAAGCGTCGCCATGATCAAATCTTCATTTTCCAGATGCTTTCTCATCCTTGAGACTAGACCATCATGAATCAGATTTCTGATCCCATGAAGAGGTTTGTCCTCCTTCAGTCCCTCAACAATCACGTCGTAAAGTGGTAGTACAACACTAATCGGTGAATAGGCACGATCCTGTACAATGGTTGAAGCAGTATGGTGCATACTTTCTTGATGATTTCCCAATCAAGAAGGATATAAAAAATATAAAGAAGGAATGGGGGCAGCGGTGTGGGTAGGATCCTACGGATACGTTATGTTTGATTCAGGGTCAAGCACACTCGGTAATCATTACCAAGGGTGGTCCTGTTAGAGAGGGAAGGGATCGGGACAGGGGCTCTCTACACACCGAGGGAGGAGTTGTCCCCTCTTTGCAGTTCGGAACGTCACGCTACTCAATGCAAGCGAAGTGGCCCCGAGTGGAATTAGAGCCGCGAAAAGCGGGACAACTCTTCCCTCGGTGTGTAGAGAGAAACTGTCCCGAAGGGATCGTCGGTATTTCGGAGCCTTTTTTCGGTTCAGGGAACGGCGCGCGGTGTGGATACCCACACCGGGGGGGGGTCTAAGCAGCGCAAGGGTGGAGTGTGGGGGTCTGAGCTTCGCCGGGAGACCAAGTCAACCATTTTGAATGGGGGTATACACTGTTAGAAGTCATTTTTTTTTACAAAGAATTCGATTATACCGTCCAATTTACATAAAATCTTGTCGTAGCTAAGTTAGAGTAAAGGTCAAAATCATGTTTCCCTAAGGTTGAATATGGATTTTACAACAAAACATATATCAAACGACGATAATATTACGCTTTCGAATATACAAATGACCTATTACGCTTCTGGGGGGGGGGATGTTGAGAAAATCGTCAAAGTTCTGCTGCTGGAAGTGGGTCTGAGCACAATTGGCCTTGTCCACACCTAGTGAGCGATAAGCGCGCCTCAATGCCAAAAGTCTGACCCACGGCGAATGAGACCGAAAATGGGAAGTGGTGAGCCAAACAGCACTATTCTAAAAATGTAGCATAATATGAACAGGAAGACCGTATAAAAAGAACATTATACGTGGAGCGATATTCGCGCGATTTCAACTGGTCAACGCCTACCATAGGATGCCGATTCAGGTTATTTCCGCATTTTCTTCCGATTTCCGCACCCATTTTTCGGAAATAGAAATTCCGATGCCCGAAAACCTGCGGAAATCGGAATTCGGAAATCGGAATTCCGCTCATCCCTGCTCCCATCCCTATACTGTACAGCCAAAGTAAGTAATCCCTCTCCGCGGAGACGCAGAGATAGCCAGTTTGCACTTTGGCCGGCCGAGAGAGTGCCAGGCCGGCTGGCAGCGCCTTTCTTTTCGTCCTCTGCGCTCATCATACTGACTCGGATACCCTGCGCGCCGGGTTGTCAATGCTCCGAAGACCAAAGCAGAGGTGAGCGGAATAAAAATTTTGCATTTCGAAAATCGGAACTCGGAAATCGAAACAAAATTAAAATTTCGGAAAACGAAAATCGGAAATAGAAACAAAATTTAAATTTCGGAAATCGAAAATCGGAGCGAGTTTTAAATTTTCGGAAGTCGGAAAGCGGAATTCCGAGGCCGAAAAACTGCGGAAATCGGAATGCGGAAATCGGAAAGCGGAACAAAGTATACTACTTGCAGCTGGCACAAAACTTGTTCTTGAACCTTTGGTTAAAAAGCACCACCATTATTGAATCATCATTCGCCAAATACTTCTCCATTTTTGTCCCTCGACCATTGTGAATCGAATTTTATGATCTCATTTGGATCCCATCAGGGATGTGCGTAATTGCGACTAGAGACTAGGAGCGTAACGTCACACAGCGGACGCGGCGTAGCTTCAGTGCTAAAGAGAAGCGTTACACCTGTAATGGCGAAACTTAACCTTTGTCCCAAGGAGCCCACAATAATTCCGATGTTGATTCCCTAGGAAATTGTGCAACTGAAAAAATCCTCAGCTCGTTTTCGATTCTAAGCATGTTCTTTGTAGTCCAAGCCGCGAGATCATTCTGTAAACATTCTACACTGTGGTCATTAGTCATACACAAGAACTCAAAAAAAGATTGTTCAGAGATATATACTAGAAAGCCATCCATGGCTATATCAACCGATTTCGATCCGATCGATTATCCGTTTTTACCCGTTTTTTTATCCGATTATCCGGTTTTCTGATCGAATCCTTCAATTTTCACTTTTCCGGATATCGGATATTTCGGATGTCGTGATTTTTCATCTGATCGGATTTAAAAGCACGCCCATGCCGATCACTTTTTCCGCAGGGCTACCGTAACCATTTTTGAACAAAACATGATAACGAATGTAAACACACGCTCATAACATGCGGGATATAAAAGAGCGGAGGAGCGGTATGCATTCATTCACACACCGCTCTCCTCGAGAAGCCACTGGGGAGTGGCTGAGGAGGTCGAAAATGTGCAAACATGTTTGTTGGCTATTAAGATGTGCTGACACTTGGAAAAATTTTAAAGGAGGGTCACGGTAGCCCTGCGGAAAGAATGTTCGGCATGAGCGTGCTTGTATCGGATTTCGGGTCAATCCGAAACCACCATTTTAACGTCGGATCGGGTTTCGGATAATCATCCGAACGGATTATCCGACCCGGATATCCGAAACCGACTCCGTCGTATGGGATGTATACTACATAGTTATGTCCTCGACTCCAGGAAACTTTAACAGAAGACTTGAAGTTCATCTCAAAAGGATGGGTTACTTCTAAAAACTAACTTTTCCTCCTAGCTCTGCTACTAACAATATTTCTTTTAGATTGCATGTGTCCCTCTCGTTGTCCTTCGGAGTGGCATTATACATAATTAACGCGCACTATGCATTTCCTAAATTTTAACCAGTTCTATTTATGATTTTTTTTTGCGTTGATGTCGCTAACATAATATCAACAGTTTTCTTATACCTATGTGATATCAGCGCTGAGTGTGTCACAATTCTGAGTCTGCTGTTTTTTTTTCTGATTCTTGGGGTCCCGATGATGGCCTTACCTCTGATATGCATCTGATACTTGTATCTTGTTTACGTGCATATTACTAAGTAATACGATTTCGACTAATCACTACATAGTTTTACCCAGCCTGAGATGCAGACACGTGGGCCTTACAGTTAGTGGAGTTGGCGCACCTACGAAGTTGATACGCAGAGCCGTTTATTACCTTACTCGGCTTGCAGTGTTGGCCTCCCACTACCCTTCGCCACCATACGCACCCACTCCACTCACCCCATTTTATTGGTATTAAGTTGTCCGTCTTAACCTGAAGCATGGAGTATTCGTTTTAATATCTCTACTGCGTGTCTTCTATGTCAGTGCATCGCTATCAACAACCTATCACTAAATCGATTTCTTTGCTCAGTAAAGGATAAACCAATTATTTTTGAAAAACCGATCGTTTCGAGCCAATAAGTTTTTCAAATATTTGATTAGGCCGAAGTCACTCACAGTTTTTATTACTCGCAGCATGGTCATTTTACCAATGTGTTTCACTTCGCGAACCTCCAACTACGCTTGAATGGTTTCCCTTGTGAGCGAAAAAACGCATGTTTGCGCAAGTATAGAATATAATGTGGGTTGAAAGCAGCAGAGTTTCGAAAACGTTAAAATTCAGACAAAACGTAGGAAACTAAGCCGTTCCATTCTAACCACCATGGTAATGAATCACTAGGCAGTAGGGAGGCTATCAGGGATAAGCGTAATAGAATTTTTTTTTATTTCGTTAGTCGTTAGTCGTTCAACCGGCCAAAACCCTCGTTAGTCGTTAGTCATTAATCGCTAGTCGTTAAAAATCTAGATCTTGAAAATAAGCACAGTTGAGGCAGAAAAAATTCCTTATAAATAAAAACAGAAGGAAGGCACGAAGAGATGTACCATTCATTTCCACGCTACTCGCAGTCGCATTATCACAATCGTGGATGCGAAGCGGTTGTTTTTCGAAAAATTCAACCATGAAGATGAAGATATCACTCTGAAAACCGCACCACTTCTATGATAGTGATACAGAAAAGTGCGAGTAGCGGGGAAATGAAGGCTATGTTTTCCAAAACATTCATGGCCATTAGACACACGAAACATTCATCGTCAGAGAACCTAGTCCAAATGTAAACCAACATATACGTAATAAAAAATATGAATGAAGACCTAACACTCGAGAGCGTCTGTTTATCGGATTTCGTCAGCTTTTTGGATGAGAAAAGAAGCAATGTGGGAAACCGAGGAGATCTTAAGCCAGCAGACACGCTCGAAAATATTGTTGAGATAACCACCCTACTTGGGTCGTATGACCCCTAGTAGAACGCTCAGGCCGTTGGAAGCGTCAAAAACGAGTGAAAAGTACTGAATTTAAGTCAAAAATTTTTATTAGCCACGCCCATGAGTTTCCAACTCCGCACCCTCAATATACAATTACGGTCACTTCGGCTGGTTTTCGAAGCTGCCAACGAGGTGAGCGTTCTAATACAGGCTGTAAGAGTCTATCGGCTTTGCTATCCCAACCGTTTTATCGTTAATATTAGCTATTTCAACCGCTCGGGCATATCTCGTCCAATTTTACCCCATAACAAAAACAGCCGTAATTCCTGTATTTGCATGCAGATTTCGTCGGTTTTGTCGATAGTTTCCTATACTACTAACCTCAAACCTTCGATTTATGACATAAAAACGATACCATTTTTGAGCGTGTCTGCTGCCTTTGAACTTTTCGATTTTTTGGGTCAGAACTTGCCGTTCTGCCCTATATGATATGAGATATACCCCATGGTGATAACACGGACGACCTTGCACTAATTGTTCTTAGCTCAGAGACGCGAGCCGAGAGCGCCCTGGTTTGAAGCTTGTTCCCATAATGGAGAAAAGATCGGAAGAATATAGCACCAGAAGAATATAGAAAATTTTAACTACTGAGGGGTATCAACACCACATTATATACATCTAATATCTCGAATTTATTACTGAAAATCGGTGTACGGCGCCCCTTACCATCCAATAGTCGGATACAGTTCCCGTCGATGAGCTGTGGTGTCTGCAGGCCCAACTCCATATTATCACCTCTGATAGCGCCCTCTGTAAAAATCTTCGCTAGAGCCGGTCAGTGTCGAAACTGGCTCAGTGAGACTACCATAAAGTCGCACGACCGACAAGAAGCCACATCAGTGATTCGCTTGGCCTTGCATGACGTTCGCTTGGGGTCATAATGAAAGGGTTCCAGAACGGCGAAGCAAAGTCAGTAGAAAGAATAAATATTGGAGGGTTTATTTATTTTGTACCTCCCACCTCGAACAAACGTACATGCTATGTATCAAGCCTGATGTAATACAGGGTTGGAGCGCGTTTCTGTCTGATAGGCTTCCTAACGAATTTTGGGATTGCTTACGAATTTTTTGAAAATTTTGTTAGTCGTTAGTTGCAACACCAAAAAAGGCCGTTAGTCGTTAAAGTCGTTAGTCGTTAGTCGTAGTTACGCACATCCCTGGAGGCTATTCGACTTTCATATTACAATGTGCCATCAGCGGCCCTTCCATGGAAGCCGATATGTTTAGCGGCTACAGCGCAATTTCTTTGCAGGAAATTTAAACGCCAATTTTATCGCATGCAATATTGCTTTTGTGAAATTAAAATACTGTAAAAACTAGGAAGCTAGAAAAGAGCTGAGAGTAAGGAGAGGGGAACAATGAAGTGTTTCCATGGAGCTATGTAACTGGTAATGGTGGTTGACTTCATTCACAGGATATCTCTCATCCTGAATGAAGTGCACACCAGGGAAACATTGATTCTTTAATGTGTATTGATATGGCATACCATCGCGAGTGAAGGTTTCTTGTGAGGAATTTCAGAGAGCCCTGATGAACATGGGCTGTCAGCGGAAGTCTAAGCAAAAAGTAAACGAACAGACGCGACTTGAAACTGACTGAAGATCATAGAGATTACGCTAAGATAAACTTCGGGAGTGTGAGTAAACAAATGTTTCCATAACAGCGAGCTTGGAAAAAACATATCAAGAGGTAGCCGTTTGACGTGCGTTCAGAGGAATGTGCATCATTTGAAAGCACGGTTATCGATAAAATCGGTCGTTGCGCTATCCTTATGAAAAGGTAGATCTGGCCATCAAAAGAGTGCAATTAAGTATAAAATCGGAGAAAAATGCTCAGAAACAATTTATTGCTTGGTGTCCTCCCGCCCCAGTTATCTAGATTTCAATAAATGCCTGTTTTGTCGTCTTCCATTTTGCTTCCAAAGTAATTTCTAAGCACTTTCAGAAACTATTGACTACTCTAACATCAAGAGAAAAGACGGATAAACAAGCACTCATGAAAATCTTGTTGATTAGGGGACCGGCCCACACCTGTAATTAGCCGTTATACCTTGTTTTTGAGCGTTTTCCCCTCAAATTTCCAGGTTTTTCACTTTTTTTATTTTTGTGTTGACCAAATTTACATTCTCATGGAGAGAGCTCGAAAATCTTTTTATCGCGAACCCTGCCTTCAAACTAGTCTTTCTCTCGGTTGCGAGGAATAAACACTTCTTCCACGATCTTCAATTTTTGGTGCTCCAGGCACATCTCATTTTAGCGTAGTATTGTGCTGTTCTATCCTGCTACTATCCTCTCCATTTTTTGGGCAGACGAGCTAACTACGTAATATTTTGAAAGAATCTGTTAAAGCAGCGTCCTCACATCGAGTTCGGGCAAATTGTATGGTAATGTTGTTTATTGCAATGGCAGCAGTAGCACAGCCAATCCTTTTTATTTTGCATTGGCCATAGGTTGCGCGCCGTTACGCATAAACAACACAAACACCGAATTCGTTATAAGCCAAGCCAAGCGAACTCGAGGCTAAGCTCAACACAGTGCCCATACGGGTTCGCCAGCTGGCTCAAATAGAGTGCTCTTTGGACAACCAATCAAAACCATTAACCACAAGATGACAGGCGGATTAACCCAGATTCCCTATGATTTTGGTCTGGTAGGTAAAGGAAAGCAAGAAATTAGCAGAAGTTCTACAAGGCGCTGGGGACTCGGCTTGGACGCTCGAGGCTCAGAAGCTGGCAAAAAGATGAATACCGTTAGATAAATGTTTCCCATCGTTTTCGCGAATTTCACCAAAAATTTTGAACAACGCTTTTGGAACGCTCTCCACTTGAATTATATTCCTGACGTTTACCTCTCCTCAACTATTCGCGCTCAATTCTCATTTCATTTTCGGCTCGACGGAGAGTTTTCATGCGAAACTTGAAGGCGGAGAGAAATGTAGCCTAGCAGCTCCAAGAAAACCCTCCTTCATTTTTTCAACAATGCAAGCCAAGAGATGTGTTTGCTGGAAATATAAACTTAGTCAGCAAAACTTCTTAGCCTTGTCCGTGGTGCCGTATGATCTCTTGCCACACATCCCCATCTGCTGTAACCACAGTGTATGCCAAATCCTTGGTTCAGAACATCCCATGTAGTAAGATTAGCTAATTTATACATAGAGCTCAAAAGTTGACCTAGATTTGACACTTGAACGCAACAATTTAGAATATTTGTCGGGAAAAAGACATTTCTTGGAAGGGGAGAAATAAACATATACTAACACGATGTATAAACGATTCCTAAGACACGCTGGAAATAATGAAGTAGTGAAATTTCGTTCCAGAAGAGAGAATTTGCGAGGCTTGGGATCAAAGATAGGAAATAGAGGTGGACTGAGTCTCAGCTGAAACCCGATCCCTCAACCTCCGACTGATAGACACATGTTAACTATACAGAAATCCCAACCATCACCTGTCCAAAAGTATTCGAGTACTGGGTGCGAAACCCTCATCATTCGATGAAAATTTTTTAGAAAGCGACAAGCATGATAAGCGCCTTTCCTTCTGTTGTTTCATAGAGCGCACTCACAGCTGCTAGTCATTTTGTTCCTTCGGAACGATACCTACCAATTTTCTATCATAAGAAAGCACATGTCAGTCATTGAGCACAATTCCCAGGTAAGTATGTAAGAAAAAAACATAAATGCACAAAAAATATTCAAAAAAATGAAACGGAACGTGAAAAAGAGGCATATTAGATTAACGAACAAACAGAGCCAACAGTGCGGAAATTCCATTGCTGGATTCGAATCCGTGATACCGCTTCACTCTCGCTGCCTTGTGCAGTTCATGTCTCAAGAGTGGGCCATAATCAAGCCGACAAATTTTAAATATGCTAATTTCCTCATAACCTAGAGCGTTTTTAGCAGTTTTTCTCTATTTGTTCGGGTTGAGGAATTACAGTGAGTTTTAATCAGTGTTTACCATTTTTTTTCCTGCCAAATAGTCCGTTCGGAAAACCCTGCACACATTTTTTGTTAATTTATTCATCCTCCACAACTTTCAGTTGCATGTCTCGGTAGATTATGATTTCGGGACTTATTTCCTTATTCATTGAATTCTTTCGCGCAGTACTCTTACCCCCCTTTCATACTTCGAAAACTGCGAAAAAAATCGCAGATCTGCAATGGTTAAGCATACCAGAGTCTCGCGAATTTTATCGCTGGCGAAAAAAAAAAACGCGTATTCAAGCTGCGATTTTTGACGCGGATTGCAGCGATGAATGTCGCTCACAGTTGTTTTTTCGATATCCTCGAAATTTTTTCCACGACTTCTTTCGCAGCTTGAAGATTTGCGAGAAGAATGGTTGAGATGATTCTTGTCGCAATAGCGTCATCCCTAAAGTGCGCAGAACATCAGTGGGAGTGTGCAGGACACCACAGAAAGTGTGCAGGACATCAGTGGGAGTGTGCAGGACTTCAGTGGGAGTGGCCAGAACTTTCGTGGGAGTGTGCAGGACGTGATAGAAAGTGTACAGGACTTTAGTGGGAGTGTGCAGAACTTTCGGGGAGTGTGCCGGGCGTCATAGAAAGTGTGCAGGACATCAGTGGGAGTGTGCAGGACACCACAGAAAGTGTGCAGGACGTGATAGAAAGTGTGCAGGACTTCAGTGGGAGTGTGCAGAACTTTCGGGGAGTGTGCAGGACGTCATAGAAAGTGTGCAGAACTTCAATGGGAGTGTGCAGGAAACGAGTGGGAGTGTGCAGGGCGTCATAGAAAGTGTGCAGGACTTCAGTGGGAGTGCGCAGATGGACAGAAACAGAAACCTGGCAACAACCTGCACGCCTTTCTGCTGCGTGCTGTCTGGTGCTGCGCAGCGGCATCAAACTTCTGCACACTCTCCGAGCTGTCCTGTACGAGTATTGGGATAACAACATCATATTTTTGGATTCTCGGACCAGGCATTGCATTTGTCCATCTACACTGAGTACGGATATCACTCGTACTTTGCGATTCTTATTTCTCGTTGGCGCAAACTCGGTGTACGTATATTATAACACATCAGTGCGATCCGTGCCAGTATCAATGCGATGCGTACAGACTGTAGATGGACAAATGCAATGCCCGGTCCGAGAATCTCGGAAAATTGATATTGTGATCCCAATACTCGTTCAGGGCAGCTCGGAGAGTGTGCACAAGTCTGCTTCCGCTGCGATTTACTGGACAGCACGCAGCAGAAAGGCGTGCAGCTCGTTATTCAGGTTCCTGTCGCTGTTCATCTGCAACGAATCATTGCAAAGTTAGTTGGGTCCCGCATCAAAGTTGGGTCGCGTGCACTTTACAGGCGCTTGACGCACTCCAAGTTGGATCCAACACACTTTTCCTGGAGCACTTTCAGTGGAGTTCCGCACACTTGGCTCTCGGCAAAATGATAGATAGTAGGATTGTTCTATGATCATGCGCTTATCAAAGAATTCCTTGAGAATTGGAAGGAGTTATGAGTAGCCAGTCCATTGAAATTTTTGAAATGGCTGGAGCAGGGGCATCTTGAAAGGGCCGGAGCAGGGGCATCGAACGCGGCTGCAGGGGCACCTCAAAAGAGCCGGAGCAGGGACCACGAAGGCGGCTACAGGGGCATCTTAGAAGGGCTGAAGCAGGGGCTTTGAAGGGGCTGAGCAGACTGCCAAAAGAGCGCGGCCTGATGATGGAGAGCAGCACCGATAGATCGCGGCGATCTATCAGTACGGCTCTCCATCATCAGGCCGCGCCCTTTTGGCACTCTGCTCAGTCCCGAAGGCGGCTGCAGGGGCATCTTAAAAGGGCTGGAGCAGAGGCACCGAACGCGGCTGCAGGGGGGCTTTGAAGGGCTGGAGCAGAGGCGCCGAAGGCGGTTGCAGGGGCACCTTAAAAGGGCTGGAGCAGAGGCGCCGAAGTCGGTTGCAGGGGCACCTTAAAAGGGCTGGAGCAGAGGCACCGAGCACGGCTGCAGGGGAGTTTTGAAAGGGCTGGAGCAGGGGCACCAAAGGCAGCAGCAGGGGCGTCTTAAAAGTGCCGGAGCAGGGGCACCGAACGCGGCTGCAGGGGCATTGAAGGCCGCAGCAGGGGGAACGACTCCGCCCACTTTGGCTGTCGGAGCCCACGTCCTCGACCGCTCCGACGGTCGTCGGACGGGGTTCCGATCCCCAGTTTGCCTGAGTGGACGCCCCAGCCACTCTTTATAGCTTTTGGCGCCATGACTCAGAAGCCTCGCCCTCTACCATGGCATGCCCTCCCATTAACATTCAGAAAACACACACATACGCTCTAACAACTTTAGGCCCCCGTCATAGTGGGCCGAAAGCGGCCGTCCGAGTCCCACCCGGCCGATAGGTATGGGAAGCACGCAAAACGGGAAGAAATGAAGTGATAAAAATCATCCTTGAATGATAAAAATCGCCCTATGATGTGACGAAATTTTACCCCAACTGATAAAAACCGTCTGGAATGATGAAAATCCACCTGAGACGACCAAGGACGACATAGAGAAGGTGGAATTTTAACAGTTGAGGATGATTTTTATCACTTCATTTCTTTCCGTTCTGCGTGTGTCTCATAGATGTCAACCGGATGGGACTAGGACGGCCGGTTTTCGGCCGACTATGACGGGGGCCTTAGACACATTCAAACCATAAATAATCATATTACTTCATTTCTGACTATGGGAACAGACCGACCGAGTTTTGGTTCATTCCCTCACACACGCACACAAACAAATTCACAGAAATACAGTCGGCACGGTTTGCAGTGACCCTGACACTTTGCGCTTCCAATTGAAGGCTGGCGAAAACTCGGTACATAATATATGACACCGAGTTTGCGCCAACCTTCAATAGGACACACAAAGGATCAGCACGGTCCGTGCCGACTGAATTTGTTACAAGGTTTGTATTCTATGGCTCAACGAAAATTCCACACACGTTGTCCATAAAACCCCACAGAGTACATGTTGAAATGGGGTGAAAACATGCGTCTCAATACCGGACAACGGGCAGATGATCAAAATCGGGTGACGAGGCACCTATTCCATCTTTCGCGGGAACTGCAATCATTGTCAGGCCGATTTTGTTCAAAAGCATCCCCTCACCATTTAGACAGTGTACTACAATCAACGCAGAATCCTTAGTCGGTTCGACGCATACATATTATGGAGGGCGTAAATACACAGAATGCGAGAGGACATTAAGATTGCGCGCCAAACGCATAGGCTGCGTTCAGAGTTCGCTCGCTACCCGATGCAACGTTATTATCTGTCTTTTTATTGATCGGTCATCGCCGCATAGCGCTTTCACTAGGAGAAAACAGTGCAAAGGCGCGACACGTGGATGCTGGGTGATGTCTTTAGCTTCGTGCTGCTGTGCGACGCGATTGACCTCGTGCGAAGGTAAGTTCCTAGCAGAGTTTTTCACTTTTTTGTCATTAACGCGACAAATCTCCACAAATGAAAAGTTAAAGAAGCAATTGAATGCTTAACACTCACATAAGCAAGGAAATTGCGACTATTGGAGCACTGTTGCATGTAATAGAGCAAGCGCACCCTTGAGCTATAGCGCGTACATATTCGCTCAACATTCCCGTGCGGCTAGAATTGTGGACATTAATTTCAACAATGTTAAGCTATAATGACTATTTGAAGTAATCTGAGAATCGCAGGAAGCTACGAGCTGCATGTACTGAACGATTGCCTTCACTGCTCAAGGCGGGAACTTTGCAGTGTAGCTCCGCTAGGTAAACAACAAGGAAAACGAAATAATGAGGTGTCCAGACGGGAATGACATCACAAAAATACATATTCTCCAGGTATTACAAGGTTTCCAAATGAGGTACAGTCATAATGGGACACACACACATAATGTTGTCCCGATTCCAACAAGAAGATTTAGAAGAGAACTGGAAATGTAGCATGTCTCCGGCAGAGCTGAACAAAGGTTTTGTGAAAAGTGAAGACTGATTGGGGATTGGCGGATGGCCGAGCAACTTTTTACACCACATTCGAGACTACGATTGAAAGCATTTTCGATGACGCTAGCAAGTTGCTGCAAAAATTATTTGTCAGGAAGAAACGAGTGATCAGAATACGACTGAATCCACTCCAAGGCAGTGCTAAGGAGATAACAATATTTTTATCCGTAGGAATCATTTGATCTTGCTGTTGAGACCGTGTTCAAAATTTTTAAAAAAGTCCATGTGGAAAGCAAGTATTCACGTTTATATCTCAGAGCAAAGTCGCACTGAAACATCAGCGAATTAGCCCACATTTAGAACGCTCGGCCCATTGTGGGCTGTTTCGCGGCCGAATCTGGGCTATTTCAGGGACCATAGAGTTTGAAAGGAAGCAATTGTAATAGTTCGAGAGCAGAATAGCGTCGAAAAAACGAGGCGTAGCGACCACTCCAAGGCAAAAGAAGGAAGTGTATTCGAGGCTCGCTGTTTTTTAGGTTGCGCCACTTGGAGCCCAGTCGATGTGACCAACATCGACAATTCTGAATCCCTCTTTCGTTTCGCACGATTTTCTCTGCGATTATCATTAATGGTTCTTTTGCCAAGGAAAAAAAATCAATTGGAAGGTCTCCCGGCTGAAGAAGACTTCTACGATCATTAGAATGTAATCAACAACAATTTCTTATGAATGCGTCCTTTTCAGAAACTTAAAAAGTGTTTTTGCATGGAGCCAGATTTTGTTCGGACATTCGGTGGTCAAATGTAGTCAGGCTAGGTTTTTAGGTACACGCTTTTTTGAGAAAAGCTTGAAGACGTTATCTATCGTGACCAGCGCGTCTTCGATCTCGGGAGTTACTATGCAACGATTCTGACAGCACTAAAAATCGTGTATAAGAAATTCACGAATAAATAATTTGGAGAGCCAATCAGTTCCTAGTAGTGTTGTAATCGAATGAAGCGTAGCTGACGTGAGATTCATTGTTTTCCTTCGGAAGGAGAAAAAAACTGTCGTTTATCTGTCAATAATTAAGAACCGCTAATGAGCTCATTTTGGAAATGTGAAATCTTAGCGTCAGGTGACTCGGAGATTTATATACATTCATAAATCTTCCTCGACGAACGGGGCGGAAAATCAAAGAAGTGGAACATCAAAATATCACGCAATTTGTACATATTATCAAACCTAATAAAGTCCTTTTCTTCACATTCCCATGTTCAAACCAAGTCAGCATTACTCAAAAAATTGAGGCCTCAGTGTTGCGCATCCATAATATCATAATCCCGTGAAAACGGCTCCGTGGTATCGGCGGGTCATCTAATGCAAGGAAGAGAAGCGCAGTGTCAAACGCGAACGACCCGGTGATGAATACTATTCAGCTCGGGAGATCTTAACATCAAATAGGGTAAGGAAAAAACAAGAGAAATTCACTCACACATTCATTTCTTGTTTCATCAAATACAGAAAAAAAACACAAAGGCAAAGTTCACGATAAATTTCACTTCCGATATCTCCACGGCCTACGGAAGGTCTGGTGCCCTATATAGCAAGGCATGCTTAAAAAGGACACGAAATACGCGTTTTTGAGCAAACCAAAAATACGCCCTCTCTTGTTTACGTTGATTTTTGAGTGTGGAGGAATTGGCAGCTAGAAGGATGATACCTGTCAGTGCAATGAAGCGATCAGCTCACTTATCAGCGCTTCCTTGACTTGATCATTCCTGTAATCTGAGTCTTCATTTCCTCATTCCGAGGGGGCGGATCTGGGGCACCAGGCGTGTCTGGGGCACCAAAACGCTTGTTTGCAGCCGTTACTTTGCCGCTCCTGGCTCGTTTTCTACCGTTCTTTCGACACTGGGAGCCTAGGATCCTTCTCGCCTATCATTTCACTGTGGAAAGTCAACGAGGATGATCATCGTGACATCGTGCCTTCAAGGCTTTTTGGGAGATTTCGCAGTTTTCCCCGAATAAGGAGGGTTTCACAAGGAGTTTTCGATTTCACCTGCATGAAACAATGAAAAATAACACACAGTCGGCACGGATCGCACGTGTTCTTTGCGTTCCTTATTGTGCGTGCATTGCGCATGTGGTATAACAACTGTACGTCTGTTTCAGCTGCGTTAAATCTGACAGAGGAAGCCTTTTAACCCATTAAAGGCAGGGTCCTCAAAAAAATCGGTGGTTGTGCTATCCTCACGGAAAGGTAGATCTGTGCATCACAAAAGTGGAAATAAGTAAAAATTGGGAGAAAAAACGCTTAGGAACAAGTTATTGCTTGGTGTCATCCCGCCCCCAATTATCGAGATTTCTCTAAAACCCTGTTTTACCGTCTTGTGTTTTTCTTCCAAAGTAATTGCAGAGCACTTTTAGAGACTACTGGCTGCTTTAAAGGCAGCATACACGCTGGTAAACGTGGTTGGGATAACAATGTGGATCGAGCGGTGTGGCTTACAACATAATGCCTACGCATTTTGAAGTGTCAAAAATGACCCACAACGCCGCTACATGAGTTACAAGTTAGCCCCGCCCTGTATTTTCACGCCCCTGTGTTTGCTCTTTTGCTCCAAAGTAGGGTTGCTGGGTCATCTTCGCCGTTGGTACTGTTGGTAGATAGCCTAACAAGTGAACGACACACGTCACTGACGGCGAAGATGGCCCAACAACCCTGCGTTGGAGGAAAATGGCAAATTCAGGGGGCGTGAAAATACAGGGCAGGGCCAACTCCTAACTCATGTAGCGGCATTGTGGGTCGTTTTTGGCGCTTCAAAATGCGTAGGCGTTGTAATCTGGGCCATACCATTCTAATTCCATAGTTATCTCAATCACATTTACGAGCGTGTATGCTGCCTTCAAAAGCAAAGTAAAAGACTGAAAAGCAAGCATTAATGAAAATCTCGTTAACTGAGGGGGGGGGGTGGGCAGGCCGACACTATTTAGCCGTCCTGGCTTGTTTTTGTGCGTTTTCCCTGCAACTTTTGACTTGTATTTTACTTATTTTTCTTTTTGTAAATACCAGACTTACATTTTCATCAAGAGAGCTCAGAAGTTGTTTCTATCGTTATTTTTATAGCATTAGTATGTACTATGTTGGTAATTAGAATATCTGATTTTTTGCTGACTTTCTCAACTGCTATTTAATAAAAACAGCCGTGGGGAAATACCTATTCCTAATCGGCTATTTTGGTCGAGGATTTCCACAGAAAAGCGGAAATTCTGACAAGCAGCAAGTGGAGAAAAAATGGCAGACAGACGGTGGAAGTCACCCTTCACCCCCAACGAGTGAAAGGTGACTTCCACCGTCTGTCTTCCTTTGCTGAAGCCTCCCAGAACAATAAGGAATTATTGCTAATTCCATTTCTTACTAAGAGACCTATAGAGTGACACTACTGCGGAATGTTTGGTGATACATCATTTCATACTACAGATAACAGAGGAAAGAGGAAGTGTATGAAGCATCCCGGGAAGGATTGATCAATGCCGAGATTTTTATCCTTTTTGATCCTTTATACTCGAGTAATTTTGAATCCACCAAATGTTATCATAGAAAACTAGTGCCAACTCTCTCCAGTGCGAGAGTTCATATAGCTCTCTGAGATCAAGTACATTTTCTAGTCAACAACGCCTTTACTACAGATGACATGGGCATCCTCGCAGGGTAGTTAGTCTGTTGCATAGGCTTTTCAATGGGTAAAATTTGTGAACGAACTTTCACAGAGAGGAAGTGGTTGCGAAACGCCATTACAACAGCGACGCAGTTTCCTGCGTTTCCATCTCAACCCCATATGTTCACAAAGTGGTCAAATGACTACGTGATATGATGAGATAAGATGGCACCCCAGAAGCTTTAATCCAATGCCGATCTTTGCACTTCAGGAATTTGAAAATCATACCGGTGACTCGAATACGACGAAGGAGATAGGCGACAAATTTAACCACTGAGCATTCGGGCTAAAAAAGCATGCAGATCTTTGATGGATTGAAAAAAGACTACAACCCTGAGTGACTGGGTTAGCTCCGAAGTTTTTCAAAAGACAGGACATAGCCAATTGGTGAAAGAAATAATTTTATTTGATGCATCCACTTGAAAAGAGGCACTCAAAATATTCTCCCTCGTCTAACTCAGACACCATCCTTCGGCGATGTCCTTACCGGCACGCTGATGAAAAACTCAGTGTCCAGATGGGAACAGTCTTCGAATTTTCACCGGAAACGGAAAGGTGTGGGGCTCATGGCAGCAGCAACGTCGAAAACGGCTAAAAAAGAGCTTCAAATAGCCCTGCACGACCCTGAACTTCTGTGTGGAGCGCATTCCCCGCCCACTCCACTCTCCTCAACAAGCGACTAAAAAATCTACTTCGAGTAGAAAATAATATTCAAATGAGGTGAATTTGTTCAACCCGTACATAATGGGAATGATTTGATTCATTGCTATTGCAATGGACCGCGAACCTTTAGAAGTTCGGTGAAAACTCGAAAACGGGTTTTAAGGTGGACACTGCCTTTAAAGGCAGCGTTCACAATGATCATCCTCGTTGACTTTCCACAGTGAAATGATAGGCGAGAAGGATCCTAGGCTGCCAGTGTCGAAAGAACGGCAGAAAATGGGCCAGGAGCGACAAAATAACGGCTGCACACAGGCGTTTTGGTGTCCCAGACACGCCCCCTCGGAATGAACAAATGATGATTCAGATGATCAAGTGAAGGAAGTGCTGATAAGTGAGCTGATCCCTTCATTGCCCTGATAGGTATCATCCTTCTAGCGGTCAGTTCCTCCACGCTCAAAATTCAATGTAAACAAGAGAGGGCCTATTTTTGCTCAAAAACGCGTCTTTCGTGTTCTTTTTAAGCATGCCTTGCTATATAGGGCA
The DNA here is from genome assembly GCA_029168955.1 of Aplectana chamaeleonis. NCBI lineage: Eukaryota > Metazoa > Nematoda > Chromadorea > Rhabditida > Cosmocercidae > Aplectana > Aplectana chamaeleonis. The sequence continues at coordinate 55,522 of JAPDOI010000684.1, forward strand.
CCAGACCTTCCGCAAGCCGCGGAGATATCGGATGTTAAATTTATCGTGAACACTGCCTTTAAAATGAGTTTTAGGACTGTGGAGGAGGCAGCGCATGGAAAAAACTGTTAGAGTGAACATATCTGAGCAGGCTAACGCCACTAGCACTGAAAAGGTCAAAAGGACACTTCCAATGAAAGCAAATGTTTTGAAGGATGCGCATGTGGCGCAGTGACAACAAGCGCCACTGTCGCCGCACGTTGGTGAGTGATCAATCCTGCGCGATCACAACTTCAAGCCGAGAGCTTTATTCTTTATCCTGTAATGCTTTTTCATCCAAACTTCGTTTCAAAAAACCTATGGTACACCACATACTGTTGATTTTGAAGTGAAACCCATTTTGCTCCTTCGGGTGCGTTTGCGGAATGAGGGGTAGAACAAGAAGAGAGTGTGAAGGGAAGAAGACGTACCATGTGCACGCACACGCACGCGATGATACCAAGTAAATTCAGCTGCAAAATAGAGGGCATGTTGAGGCACAAAATCTTTTCTAAGAGTGATTTCGTTCTATTTGCCACCACGTCTCGGGCTTCGCAACCTTCTTTTAACATGTTATGGACTGTGATGGGGGCCGAAATGCTTTATGACAATAACCAGCCTTCCCACTCCACACTTCGAAGCATTTCACCAAATCCACAAAACTACATAATACACATTAAAAAACGGAGATACAATTGTGCAAAATGAGCAGCAAGTACACGAGAAATTTCGTGGTGGCATGAATTGCTTCCAAGTGGACCTCGTGATACCATATCCTGTCAGGATGATACCGGACGACAAAAGGAAGGGAGGCAAGTTGGAGAGTCGGATTTCTCTCCACGCTCATGAAGTCGATTTGTTTACGGAATCACGGCAAGAAATGCCTTTGGAAGAAAACAGATACTTCCTGTGAAAGCCGTCTATTTCTCATTCTTAAAGACAGCGGCAGCCCGAAAAAAGCTTCAAAGTGGAAATGATTCGTCGGGTCCGTAATTATGCTTGAGAAAAAAAAACAGCGGCCAATGTCGATCCCTCCACAATTCCTCCTTAGAGCATCTACACCGGAAACGTTTACTGAATTCAAAAAAAAAATTATTCAAAGAATTCAAAAGAATTCAAAGATGGGTTTGAAAAACAAGGTTCTTGCATCCTCCTTTCTGGAATGAGGAAGACGTGAAAATGGCGTAGGTGGATTCCGCCAGAAATGCAAATCCTCCACTTCTTCGCCGTCCATCGTTCGGCTCAAAGCACAGCGCTTTTCCCACACCGAGGTGAGACCGATGTTTGACTTGAATAAAGTGTTAGAAAAGCTCCCGATTTTGACTCAAAAACAATCTAACCAGTCAAGTGCAACATGCCTGTCTCGGTGCCTCGGTTAGTAACGACGTGTGACTAAAGGCAGGAAAACAGCTCGTTTTTTTCCTTGAAGAAACAAAGTTTGAAAGATCAGAGAGTAATCGGTCAGGTCTGATTGATAATCTCAGCCGTCTCCAGAATTTGTACTACTAACCCCATATTCGACAGGTCTGGACTTTTTCAAAATTTCTCCATTCTGTATCCTTTGATGATCTTATATTCTTTCATTTTCGACGGGGAACTTGAGTGCCACTCTCATGGCGAACCCTGGATTCAACACAGGTATTTTGAAGAACAAAATAATATAAAAGTTGAATAAAATAGTACTTTATGTAATTATGACTTAGGTCTAAAACTCAGACAATAACACCGGGTGGGGGGGGGGAGAAGTAGGCTCCTTGGCTGAGCGGGAGCGCACATTTTCAGAGCGGAGCGCATTACTGGGTGAGCGAGTGGACACGCATATCACCGGGATAATGGCATGAGTTTACGGAGTGAGGGGCGAGCATAAGCATCGCATTGGCCCAATGCTGAACACTTGAAGCAAGCGAGGGCCACATACGGAGCGGGCAAAGATGTGCTTCGTGCTGATTCAGGTGGTACCTCTCGAACGGGTGGTCTCACGCACAACTTGGACAATTCACCCCTCATTCCCCACAATTCGCTATGGCCGTGATAGCGTGACAACGGATCAGTTTATAAAATTTGAAATAAGGCAAGGGCTGCCGCTTCAGAAATGGGGCGCAAGCCTTGAGCGTTCTGAGTGAAAGAGCCAGTTAAGGTCCCCTGTATATTGATAGTACTCGCACTACAAGCAACGAATACCGGATGAGCGATTCTCCATTTAGCGGCTAAGGGGGTAGTGAATGCCGGGTTCACGGACCATCCTTTTGCTGGGTGAGCGGTAGCTCATTTACCGACTGGGGGGGGGGCAGGGAATACCGAAGCTCGCTCGGGTACAATGTTTAGTCGGCCGATTGCTGGCTCCCTCACCAGGGATGTGTGTAATCAAGACTAACGACTAACGAATTTAACGAATGCAGGGCTTTTTCGGGTGTTACGACTAACGAAACGAAGAATATTTTCGTAAGCAACCTTTGAATTCGTTAGAAAATCATTAGTCATTCGCAACGCGCTCCAAGCCAAGGATTATATCAGGGCCAGTAGCAATCCCCCAATGTGGTGACTTTAAAGAGGCAGCCAACCTGAGATCGGTGACGCCTAGATGCCTCCTATGGTTGACACCTGAGAACGGGAATCCTTCTCGAAGAGTAGCGTTGAATGCAAAACTCAATTGTCGACGTATTTGAACCAGCACCGCACCAACCTACGAGACGGATGCCCAACACAGCGCCTTAGACCACTAGGGCACATGTTCATGTGTTAGGGACTCTTTCTGTTTTCCTAAATACACTCCCTCCGCAGTTCTTCGTATTCCTTGTAACTTTGATCGAACTATCAGTAGTAAATATGGGTTTTGAGAGCGTGCGAATGTGTCTGTCTTTCAGATTTAATAAGTTTTCAACCCTGGATGATGGAATTTCGGAATTTTTGGAGAAAATCATCAAAGCGAGAGAATTTTAGATTCAAAGAACGATTTTGAAAATTTTTCGTTGGAGGACCACTTTTCACTGAATCACGATACACAATACTTTGTAGTATGATTGTCGAGGAGCCAACCTTTTTTCCGCAATGTACCGAGAAGTTCAAAGGATTTTTTCAAATTATGAACTATTTTTATCCTCAGTCTGTTTCACGCTTCCCATTCAACATAGGAAGAAGTGAACTTGAAGTGAAAGAGGGAAACGAAGTTTAGATAAGAGCCGCACTTAGATGAACTACTATACAGCATTTAGTAAATAGTACACGCGGATCACCTAAGTTGCATGCATTTTCTGAAAAACGAAACCGTTTTCCAGCCAACTTTCTTAGATGGCTTTCTAAGCAAATCTGATTTTATTTGTGGTGAGCGATTATTGAAAAAAAAATCTGAATATGGTTGAATATGGCCACAGCAACTTCTAGTTATTGGAAGTTGAGCTTAGCATCGGACTAAAGCACGTGAAATCTATAAAGGAGACGTGATCATGACAGCTACGTACAATTCGACGTTGAAGTCCCAGCAAAGCTCAAGGGTAAAATTTGATATTATAGTCCGCCTACCGTGTATAGCAACCCTGCCAAGCGCGAGATCTCAATCCGATCAAATAAGCGAGAAACTGCTAGGAAAAAGTTGGCCCGCCCCCAATATCCTGAAAACATAATCGAACGTTTCGCCCCGAATAGGGAATCGGAATCTTTGCAAACGGAAAAATTGGTTTGTGTAACTATGCCATAAGGCAGAATGTACAATAGCAGAGCTCTTGGTTCCTTTTAAAAGGCGGTATGCGCAGTTGAGGTTTTTGGGTATTGGGGGCGGGGCCGACATTTTCCCTGTAGCTTCTCATTTATTTGAGCGAATTGGGATCTCGCGCTTAGCAGGGTGGGCGGACTATAATACCAAATTTTACCCCTGAGGTTGGGCTGTGCCTTTAATCTCTCACTAATCTTCGCCAGGAATCATTGAAACATCAATAAAACCTTCGAACGTTTCGCCTGTCATTCCTATCAGCTGGCAGTGGAGCTGGACAGCCGCCAGACGGCGGGTGCAATTTTTCCTTGCCCACCTAGACAACGAGATAGGCCGCCGTGATGTGCTGGGGTGATAAGTGGACAGTGGACTGGTCGGATCGCAAGCGCTCCACTGCCCTTTCTTGAAGCGCACTTGCTTCAAAAAGTCAGCACCATTGGACGTGCTCTACCCCATGACCGCGGTATCGACCCAGCTCCTCTTAACTTTTTTCTATTTCTCTTTCCTCTGCAGCGATGAGCGAAGTCACCACCCGTTTCTTGCAGTCAGCCACCTCACAAAAGAACGCCCACTGCTCCCAGATGGTCGACTGCAATGGTCATTAGCTTGAGCGCCGCCGGTGCATTTCTATGCCGGCCCGTCCATATTGATAGCCGAGACGTGATTGACCCAGTCACCACGCAGTGACAGCCGGTAGCTGCCACCTACCGGGAGGATTGCTACTGGCCCAGGAATGATACATAATTCCCTGTTGGTTGTTCGAGGTGGATGGTACAAAATAATCATTGTTTCGCAGTTCTGAAACTCCCATATTATGACCCCAGCCGAACGTTGCGCACGGTTAGGCGCAGCATTTATGCGACTTCGTGTCGATCGCGCGACTTTATGGTAGACTCACTGAACCGGTTCCGAAACTGACAGGCACCAGCGGGGAATTCTACAGAGAGCACTATGAAAGGTGATAACATCCATCGAGCGGTGCCTGCAGGTCACAACTTCGCACCGACGGGAACTGTAGTCGATGACTGAACTGCGAAGAGCGCCGTCCTCCAATTGTCAGTCATAAATTCGAGATATGGGATTTCTATTAAGTGGTGCTGGGATCTCGAATAGGGTGAAATTCTCACTTGAGTGCTAATTTCGTCCGACCTTTCCCCCATTATAGGAACAAGCTCAAAACGACGCGCTCGCTCAACTCTCGACGCTGGGAAAAGAACAATCAGTGCAAAGTTGGTACAGTTCTCCGTGTTGTCAATATGAGATAGATTTCATATTACATCACACTCAGGTAAAACTAGTTGTCTAGGATTGGACGAAAAGTTGTCCAGAGTCGGTCGAGAATCGAGTACATAGTTGTTTAAAAAAGGGGAAGAATTTGTCGAGAACTCCGGCCGAGTTCTCTAGAAATTGGGAGGAAGTTGCCGAGAACTCGGGGGGACGAGTGCTCGACGAGAATTCAGACAGATTTCTGGACAACTTTACTCGGAATCGAGAATATGTCGAGAATTTCCCGAGAATTCAGGACGGTAACTCCAAAACCCACTTTACATCACATTCTTCGAACGTCGCGACTACAGTTTTCGTTCCGTTTGTTTCGTGAGGGTCCTCTCCGGTTTTTTTCTGTTTTACTCTGGTTTCCATTCTTCTTGGTGGTTATTGATAATAATTAAATTCACCAAACTCTTGGATATCAAACTCAATTTTTTCGAGTTTCCATGTTCTGGAAATATCGGACATACCAAACATGGGATTCTCAAGCTACTGAATTTTGATAGTTCTCGAGCTCCCAAGTACTGATCTGTTTTCGATGATCTGTAGTTGGAACAGTCGGATTCGAAATTTTATTCAAAAAGTTGCCCAAAAATTATCGAAATAACATTTGAAATTCAGATTATTCATTCGAATAAATCTCGAGTGATTCAGTTCAGTATATGTTTCCGTAAATACGCAACTCTGAAAATCCAAAGTTTGCCGAATATTCACAAATATCCGAGTATTCGGCAAAGTTCGGATCGATACATAAGATAAATCAGAGAACAGTTCGAATATATCCATGAAATACTCGAAGACTTGAGCCGAGCGTTCGGATAAAAATGAGAGGCGAAGGGAGAAGCCAATTGCGGCCCCGCGCCCGATTGAATCGGCCCCGCGCGCAACCCCTTTTTCGAAACCTCAATTAAGAGTGAACGTAGAAACTAGAGCTAAGTTGCATCGAGAAGAGCGCAAAAAGTTGGATATACCACCCCAAAATGGCTTGGAATGTTTAGTGGTTTTCGAGTAAAAAGCGAAAAACCGCGCGTTTTTGTTGTTAATCTCCTTTTTTTTCGGACGGCGTACACGATCTTGTTGGTACACTTAAAATTGAGCTAGGGAGCTAATTTTTGGACAGGTGGCTGGAAATGGATGCAGGTCGCTCCTTTTCCAATTTGAACTTGATACCTTAACTTTGAAGGGTTCCTCAAAATCGTGGGTTTATATACTAAATTAGCCGTGGAGCTCGAAAACTGTTTTTTCTGCTTCTGCTGTGGAGACCGGAGTGTGTGGGTGAATCTGCAGCCAATCAACACGGGTCGTCGGAGGTAAGTACTGAACTTGTCAGAATTCGTACTCTTGACACGTCATCGATCGACAATCAATATTATCGATTTTCGCACTTTTCGCTCAAAATGCGGCTAGGAGTGGTGATTGCTGATGGGATTGGTTTTCTTGGTGGGGGGATTTCGCTCATCAGTCATTATCGATAAATACCAATCAATAATATTAATTTTTTCGCCTGTCGCACGAAATGCCGCATATTTTTGATTGTTGATGGATTGAAGTCACTTGTTTGGAAAATTGTTCTCATCATGCAAAATCGAACATTATCGATCGATGATATCGATTTTTCCCATGTTGCACAAAATGCGGCAATGAGTGGTATTTTTTATGGTTTTGGGTTATAAGTTTTAAAAATTGTACTCATACGACAATACCGTCTGTTAGATGTTTCATCACTCCGAAATGGAAATCGTTGAGCGAAATTGAAGTCAGAAAGGGAACCTTCGAGAAAAATATGTGAAATTTCTTAAAATTTAGCTTCCTGGCGAAAGTTATGATTTGGTAATGATCAAAAAAAGTTTCAAAAATATCTTGAAATATTTTTTAAAAATGATTTGGCGTAAAATAGCCTGGAGTAATAAAAAAGCTAGGAAATGAAGTGAAATAACATAAAATGCGATTTGGTTGTCGACCATTTTTCAAGCATCTCCGTTGAACTCATCAAAATGAAATCAAGCACGATATGGAATGGAGCGTTGCGTTCACCTATCTAGACCAATGTTGATTCCCTTATTACAGCTTTTAAAAATGGCTTAATGTTTCCATTGCGCGCTTGATTTCGTTTTGATAAGTTTAACGGAGAAACTTGTAAAATGGTCGAACACCAAATCGCATTTTATGTTATTTCACTTCATTTCCTAGCTTTTTTATTACTCCAGGCTATTTTACGCCGAATCATTCTTTAAAAATATTCCAAGATATTTTTGAAACTTTTTTTGATCATTACCAAATCGTTACTTTTTCCAGGAAGCTAAATTTTAAGAATCACTAATGTGTAATTCGTTTTTCGAAGGCTTCTGCACAGGAAAATGGTCGAAGAACGTGAAAATATGAATTGTCTTCAAAGAATGTGAAGAATATGGTTCGTCTAAGTTTCTGTGATTCGCAGACGGACACCGATTTCAACGTCATTTTAATTTAAGAAAAAAACTTCCTATAACGGAAAAATGCTGCTGCTCACGAAAAGTATCGATCCCTTTCTACGTATGTCCAGGCATAGTTACTACGGATAGATATGCGGATTTTCATGTTTTCTAATTTTGAAATATCACGTTTACCAGAAAATGGAATTTTCAAGTTACAAAGTTCTACAAATTTTCGCGCTCACAAGTACTGAACTTTTTTCGATGATCTCCAGTTGTAACAATCGAATTTAGATATTATAGATATGAAGATACTAGATATTTTAGATACAAAGTTGCTCTATAAATTTCAAAATGACATTGGGAATTAAGACCACTCATGCGAATAAATCCGAAAATTTTACAAAATCTGAATCTTGCAATAATTGTGAAACATTTTCTGTAGTATACTATTCCTGTTTATTCAGTATTGTACAGTATTCTATACAATATGGATTGCTTAATAATTGCCTGGATGATGGAATTTCCAAGAAGTCCGTGTTGATACCGCACTGGTGCTGGGCAAGGCTAGTGGCGGCCCATGTTGAACGATTTTGTAGACCCAGAGCATATGCGACGCACTGTTTGGCTCTGCCGAACGTCGAATGAAACGGGCTAAGTTGGAAAATCTGCTAACTACAAGGGTGCGAACCTATCTCCATGGGCTTCACCAACCGTTGTAAGCAACGGTTCTGCAGGAACCCCAAATTTTGGTAAGTATAGGCTATAAGACGACGAAATTCATTTGGGTCCTACGCTTGCTAGTGCGGAGAGGAGGTTAGAGACAGTGAGTGAGCGTAGGACAGACGGAGGCTGAGGAGTCGCTCGCGCCTCGAATGATGTGAATTTCAACGTTTTATAGAGGGTACATACAGTTATACACGTGTTTAATTTGCATGTCAGCTGTCGAGAATCGGGCGAAAAGTTGTCGGGAATTGGTCGAGAATTGGGCGACATGTTGTCCAGAACTCTCCAGGGTCTGCGAAAGTTGTCCAGCATTCGTACGCCTGCGGGACAACTTTTAGTTCGATTCTCGACAACTTGTTCTACCTGAGTGTAGCGCAGAACCGCAAATTTCGCACTGAAACATGCGAGGAGCTCAAGGTTTCGTCGGTCTCCCATATTGCTTTTTTTCTTGCTGAAAAGAAGGACTAAAATCGAAAAACACACGCTCTCGAGTATTAGTTTTCATTCATGTTTTTAATTATGTATATGTAGGTTTGCACTTTAAACTAGGTTCTCTAACGATATATCTTTTGTGTGTTTGATGGCCATGAATGTTTTGAAAAACATACATCTCTTCATGTCTTCCTTCTTTTTCTATTCATGAGGGCTTTTTCCTGCCTCAACTGCGCTTATTTTCAATGCTTAGATTTTTAACGACTAACGATTAACGGCTAACGACTAACGAGGGTTTTGGTCGGTTGAACGATTAACGAATTACAATATGCCTACTACGCACATCCCTGTCCCTCACCCGGTGTTACTGTCTGATCTGCTCTGTCGTGATTCTTTTGATGGATAGACAAGAATTCGAGCCAGTATCAAGCAACCCCTTGGAAAAACTGAAAAAAAGTCGTCCAATAGTGTTAACCGTATTGATAGATGGCACCCGAGGAAAAACGAAATAAGTTTCCTTCCTACTTGGTCAGTCGAGAGTGGGTCGCAAGGAACAAGAAGCCTCTGGATCAGGGTCAAACAAATCGTAGGAAAAACTGGGATCATGATTGCGATCCCCCCTAAAGAGGTGCCGAAGGTGGCGCCCCTCCCCCCTCCACCATGGCCGCGCTGATTCCGCTTCTTTTGCCCCGCCCGTTTTCTTTTTCCATATGTAGATATTATAATTTTTTCGCTGATTATGATTATTTGACTTCTTTATTTTTTTATTCTTTTATTCAGGTCAGTGATATTTGTGAAGGTTTCGACCCTGGTGCAAAAAACTTACAACAAAACATTTTATTCAACAATATTTTCTTTATCCAACAAACCCCCAACTACTATTTGAGAAATAGGGTTTTCAAAAGTTTCCCCCGTCTTTGGAAGGTGACAGCTTGCGGTAGCTAGGGATTGAAACAAATCGATAGAAATCATTGTACATCGATCTTAAAGGCAGCGTTCACAATGATCATCCTCGTTGATTTTACACAGTGAGATGATAGGCGAGAAGAATCCTAGGCTCCCAGTGTCGAAAGAACGGTAGGAAACGAGCCAGGAGCGGCAAAATAACGGCTGCGAACAAGCGTTTTGGTGTCCCAGACACGCCCCGTGCTCCAGATCCGCCCCTCGAAGGAACAAATGAAGACTCAGATTACAGGAATGATCAAGTCAAGGAAGTGCTGATAAGTGAGCTGATCGCTTCATTGCACTGATAGTTATCATATTTCTAGCGGTCAATTCCTTCACGCTCAAAAATCAACGTAAACAAGAGAGGGCCTATTTTGGCTCAAAAGCGCGTCTTTCGTGTTTTTTTTTCAAGCATGCCTTGCTATATAGGGTACCACACCTTCCTTAAACCATGGAGATATCGGAAGTGAAATTTATCGTGAACACTGCCTTTAAGAGGACGATTCTCTCTCACCTGTATGAATCGCCCTTGAATGATGTTTTCACTTCGGCCCAATTTTGCTTGGAATCAATTGTATCCATCATTTGAAGTAATTCTGAGTCACCTCAGAATCACTTCAAACGGTTTTTCACTTAGTTTCAGCCCCATCAGACCGCTTTTTGAGCCGCTGGCCGCCTAAATGCTCGTCGAAACCGGATTTTACGGTGTACCAAAAAAATGAGTTTACCTGGTCTCTTTGGTATTGCCATGAATTGAGGTAACTCAGAGGTTCGGTAAAATAGACCGGCTTAGGGGCTGGAAAAAAATTGAAGCCGTGCATATAGAAGAAGAAATAAAAAATTTCCCGTTGGAAAAAGTGGTGTTGTAAGGCCGTTTTTCCAAATGGCCCTTACAGTCTTGGTTTTGACTTCTAGAAAGCGGCAGTCGAGAAAACGATGCATCTACTGGATGGTTATCGCAGGCTACATTAGCAGGATTTTTTCTAAATACAATTTTTCTCGTGATTTTCTACCTCACCATGTGCTGCATTCCCCTTTTGCCGCGAGCGCAAAAGACAGAAAAATGATTTTCTTAGGACAGCTTGATTAGGCATGAAATCCTCTCAGAATCACTTCGAACGGTTTTTTTGCACAGTTTCAGCTTGCCCAGACCCGTATGTCAACCGCTGGTGACCCGAATACTTGTCAAAATTGAAATTGTCGAAATAGCAAAAAAAAAAGGTTTCTGGGGGCCTTCCAATGTCACGCGCTATACTCTGATTGGCGGTAACTCAGCGGTTCGGTAAAATAGGTCTAGTAATGAAGAAGAAAAAAACTAATTCGCTCATTTAGAGTGAGAAATAGAGAAAATCGAACGTTGGAAAAGTGATGTTGAAAAATGATGCACCCACTGGATGGCTATCGAGAACTACGAAAACAGGATTTTTTCTAACATAATTTTTTTCTGAGGTTTCTCACCTCAGTTTTAACCTCAACACCACGCACGATATGAAAACTTCAAAAAATTTATTTAGGAAAGATCCAGCTTATGGGTCACCAGCGGTTAACAACTCAGTCTGAACAACTCGTAATTGTGTAGGAAACGTTCTGTGGTGGATCTCAGTTAAAATCGAGAAAAAAAAGGAATCGAAAAAATCCGGCGGCGCAACCCCTCCCCCAATTTTTCAAGTTTGGTGGCGACCCCTCCTTTGGAAAGTTTCCAACATTGCTTGACCCAGATTCGAACAAATCTGTGCAAGAAACCGTGGGCGTTAGCTGACATCAATTCTCAAGGGTTTTCTCTTGAATAAAGCCGAGGAGACGGATAGCTGTTACATTTCAATATGTATGCACTTCATAATCGAAACAAGAGAGTCGAACGAGTCCTCTTGGGACTATCAAAAAAAGTTATGCTAAAAGTTGGAAACTAGAAAGGCATGAAAGTGCAACGTGCACGGAAACATCTGTTTGTGTGTTGTCATGAGGAATGATGCGTGACTGTTCTGTCAATCAAAATGAAATAATTGGTTAGAGCAACCAAGTATACCTTCATACTTATGTTCAATACATTCAGGAAGCTCACAAGATTCTAATTTAAAATTTCGCTGAAGTACATAGTTGCCGAACTGTATTATCCTCCAATGGCATTAGTAGGTCTAAGGGCAAGTCACAAGTGAGCATGCGTTGTTGGGCGTTTTTCCTCCGTCGTCGCGCACTCTCGTCGGCGCATGCCTCTCGCCCTGCGCCCTCAGGAAAAGGAAGCACACTAGCAGATCTAGATGGGATTTCGGTTACAGCTCTCGAATTAGCGTAAGGTGGGTGTTTGGCGACCACATTGAACGTGTTTAAGGTTGCAAGAACTACTATCATCAATTTGTAAGTCGTAACTGGCTCAATTCCTTCAAGTAATTCCAAAATTGTAACACCAAAAGCTAATTTGGTTTCAAACCACATGAAAAGCTGCAGTCTTTAATAAAATGAATGTATATAGAAAATGCATGTATATTTCATGAAAAATTGACAAACAAACAACCAAAACGAAAGCAAATCAAAAACTAAAAAAAATAAAATTGAGTCAGTTAAATGGATAAGTCAAAATTCTTCCAAACAATTGAAGAAACTATGGACTTTAAATAATATTTGAATCGCTCATCAATGAAAAGCTATTGAATGAAAGTATGCACATCGGCTTAGATACAGTATTGATCAGAACTAAATTTATAGAGGTTGATAAAGTTATTCATAAAAATGATTGTTAACAATTATTCGCTGACAAAAAAGCGATCATAAGAACTTTTGAGGGATGCTTGCTGAAGTGAGTTCTTAGCATAAATTCTTTTTTTACGGTTGGTGAAAAAGGAAATTCACTCATTTTCACTCATTATTTGACCGAAACACTATTAAAAAATTATTACGGCAACACCTGGTCCATATCACAAATTAGAATCAATGACAGTGAGATTAATGGCTGAAGTTTCGGCTTGTTAAACAGAAGAATTAATTATTTTTCAACTGTTGAAGTATTAGCAGTAACAACAAGGAGTTTAAGATGCTGGAACACCCCAAAATAAATTCATTCATTGATGTTCCACATCATTCGGTTCTCTTTGGCCATTTGTCAGCAAAAACAGAAGTTTTTACTTTTACGTAAGTTCCATCGTTTGTGCGCTTGAGAACCTTCAGTTCTTTAATCGATGCTATATAGTCAAGGGAACACAAACTGAGATTTCAAACCATTCACGAAGAACACCAGCGAGATCTCTGTGCAAGAGAGCTATACTCAGGAATTTCTGGTTAAGTTACCTGAGACTTTGACGCAAGTTGCGTGATGGCTTCACGCAACTTACTTCAAATTCACAAGTAACTTGAAGCGATGTTACGGGTAACTTGGCAAAATTTTCCATCAAGGTAACACCTAAGTTGCGCTAATAATACATGTAACTTGCACAACATCGCAAGTAACTTTGACAAAGTCGCCTGTAACTTGCCACGCCAATTTTACGTGTAACATGCCTATAATAGCGAGTAATTTACATCAACCACGTTGCATGTAACTAAACGACTGAGCGATGTTACATGTAACTTGGCCATGAATTCTTCCCTGCTAAAATGAATCTGACGCAATTTTTCGCGCCTTCAAATGATGTCTTGAATTCTTTTCTGCCGAAATGAATCCGATACGTTTTTTTTCTCACCTTTCAATGTTAGGCGTGACGTTCGGCTTCAGTAAACTCCAAATACCGTGCGGTACCGATTGCCACCGTTAACGGCATGAAATGATGATTTCAGTTACATTTCTATATCAGACCGACCGACTCAGACTCTCAAATGAAAGTTGCGAAGTATTTTATGGCTTTGTGGCAATCGGTACCGCACCGTATTTTTCGCCTAGTTTCGGCTTCAGTGGTAATCGAACAGTGGTCATAATTCACAACTATTTACTTGAGGTGACTAACTATTTTCATTCAACATCAAACGAAGGACTTCAACAAATATTCAGTTTTTCTATTACTGTGCTTGTCTGGGTCAAATTCCGGTCCGCAGTTGCGTCTGGACACGCTTTGCGGCCGCACGCGCTCGAGTCAGTCGAGCTTCCAGCGCCGAAGCCGACTCGATATGGCTTTTTATACAGTTTTCGCCAACTTTGTTTACTTTCCAGTTTATAAAACCTACCGAGAGTCAACAGGTCGGCGGATGCGGCGCTGGAAACTCTTCCGACTAGAAAGCGCGCGGCTGCAAAGCGTCTCGGGACGCAATTGCGGACCGGAATTTGACCAAGATTAGGCGGCGCAAAAAACGCCGATCGATAACAAGCACGATCGATGACGAGCCGACCTCGCTGGGGACGCGACCCCCTCCCTGCCACACACACACAGCGCCACGACGATGGTTTAAAATCGATACCGATTCGCACTTATCGACCACGGACCGCGCCTTCGTGCGGATCGGGGGCAAGCCGGGAAATTTTTCATGTATTCTCGAATCGTTGAATACGTTCAAGTCCTTTCTCATAAGAAGGTGAACCGATGAGACAACAAATATACCAGCCTAACAATGGTGGGTGCAAAACAGGCAACATAGTTGCAATACGTAGTATACCCAAGAACATGTCGGAGGCAGCAAGAATCGATAACGAGCACGATCGATGACGAGCCGACCTCGCTGGGGACGCCACCCCCTCCCTGCCGCACACACAGCGCCATGCCGATGGTTTAAAATCGATACCGATTTGCACTTATCGACCACGGACCGCACAACCCGCCAACGACCGTAGCCCGTATTGGCGAAACGACGCCTGAAATTCGAATCTTTGTATAAGATTGTTGTTTGGGAGTGAAATAGTTGGATCATTGAAGGGATTTTGTGGCAGGGTTTGGTGTAAAGGTTTACTCAAAGAACGAAGTGTTGGCAACGCCCAGAAATAATGAACGTTAGGAAACGGGATTTTCCAAAAATGGCAAAAATATTTAGAGCTCCGAAAGTTCTCTGTTGAACTCTAACTTAGAAGATTGGATTTTCAGTCTATTTGCAATGCATTAAATTGGTATTCGGGTATATCTTTCAAATGAGTGAATATTTTGAAAATCAAAATTTTAAGATGCTTCAATTCAATAAATAACTAAAAAAATGGTTTAGAATTTCTAAAATAGGTGAGATTGTTTCGAATAAGGTCTTTTAGAAATATCCGAATCAATGAATAATTTTGGAAAAAGCTCTTCAGAATTGTTCGATTGAATGAAAAAAATTAGAAAAATCTGTTTGATTCCAAAAGTCCACCCGAAAGTCCGAGTAAATAATTAAGTGTTAATTCTATTTATTGACTTACTTTGGCTAAATCGGTTGGCTTCCGCCTGACGCGTTCATTCCGCATCTTCACCGGGGTGTGCCGTCCTAGTAGATTTTCTGTAAGGCGTAATTGAGATTTAGGGCTCCTTAAGTTCCCTTAGTAACCCTAAAGAGGATGAAATGAAGGCTTGATGTCAGGAATTTCGGGCCTTCATGATTTTTGAAATGCAAACTGGCATTGTATTGATTAGTTTTTAAAATCTGACTATGCTATGATTTTCTTCAAGCCTCATATAAGTGATGTTGAAGGTTGATTACGGAGCGTATACTTCATCAGAACCACGTTCAAGAACTTCTGGCAAATACGAGCTGGAAAGTTGCCTGCTGATCCCATTTAAGAGCGGTAAAACAACACTACTCGTTATTCAGATAAGAAATTCCGAGGAAAAGCCGGTCAAATAGTCGCTAAATGACTCTGAAACTGCGTTTGCCGAACACGCGTCGCAGTCGAGCGGTAGGAGGTCCCACCACGACTACTACCGTCACCCGCTGAAGGCACATTGCCGGAATCCCTGTTAGCCACATTCGAACAACCGCTTGGAGAAGAACAGCACTCACCTATTCGAAAACCACCGCTCTTGTTGTGGGGGCACACAGGGATCAAGTAAAGAATAAATGATACCGCTTGAAGAAATTATATATTTACATGAAGTTTCTTTGGAAACAATGACTGGTAACGCTATCACGCATCTGATATCAGGGGAATTTTCAATTTTATAATGGATAAATCTTGAGTGCTTCTCCCCCCCAACTTGTTTTACACCAACGATTACACGCAAATCTAAATTTTGCCAACTATTTGACGGGCTGTCGCGTCACATTCGAATCCTACAATACGCATTTTACACGCAAACTCTCATGTAACACACCCGTCATTAGTCTAATTACACGCAACTTTCGACAGCCTATGTAAGTTACATGTGCACTGAAATATTAAGTTTAAGTTACACGCGAGTATGTTATGTCACATGTTAGTCATCTCATGCCGCGCAACATACGTGCAATACTGAAAGTTACACGTAACTTAAACTTGTGAAAGAAATGTCACAGGTAACATGTTTGGAGTCGTTAACTCGCATGTAACCTTGTCAGAAATTCCTGAGTAACACTGCAGGTGAAGCTCCACCATGCCCGCAAAGACATCGGATGGATGGCCTGGTGATGGAATACCCTGCTCGTCTCGCGGCGGGCAGAGACTGAGGGGACAGCCGTGTTCACTTGTGAGATGCCCCGTAACCGCATTAGTACGGTTACCTCTCTGAAATGACATTTGATGTAGCAAATTGCAGTGCACTCTCTCGAATGGTCACTACGGGCACGAAATGTGATCTTATCCATCAATATGAAGTATGATAGGATTACAGTCTTTCAGTTTCCCCAAAATCGAGCCGAGCTATTTTCTATTTAATTCTCATACATATCGTGTCGGGGCGTGAATATTCCTCTTTTTAGGGAATAAAAGGTACCGAAAGAATGAAATAGGAGCTCTATTTTCACTGAATCCAGCTGGTTTATAAGTTTTTTTATAGTGTGGACAGTTACATCTGCGGTATTCCCGTGCATAACATAAGCCCTGCGAAACCTGCGAAAACCTTCCTTTGACATTTTCAGAGCATTATTTCACTTATGTTAAGCTTTACAAAAATTATCGATATTATATCGTTTGAAAACGGTAGGACCAAAAACGACTATTACGACGATGATTCCATGGGTGACAGTCGTCAGGTATTGCAACTGCGAGAGAGGGGGTATGAACGGCACACGTGATTGGACGAACGGGAGAGAAACTAGGCTCACGATTGGAAGGAACACGCAGTTTCCTCCGCCTCTCTTGCGGTTGATATACATTACGGCCATCACCGCGATTCCATCTTTCAATCCACTTCAAATTACGTGCGTTCATATGCGAGGTCATCAACTTTCCGGTACCTGCCGCGCCTCGCTAAATTTTGCCATCAATCGGAAATCAAGCCCGAAATTCTGCTCTGCACTCGGTAGGTAACACTAAATGTTACAGGCTATAAAACCGCTAAATTCGCTTGGTTCCTACGCGTGCTGGTGTGGAGAGGAGGTCAGAGACAATGGGAGAGCGTAGGGCAGACGGAGGCCGAGGCGTGAATTTCGACGTTTTATAGAGGGTACAGTACAGCTCAACTAGGCCGACGAAAAAGCGTGGCAGACCATAAAGTGAGATTAAGCTTCCAATGGGGAGGCAAAACTCCTAGTAAACCCTCTCTTACTCCCCAGCTCCTACGGTTGTTGGATACAGCGCTTGGTGAGCAACTACAAGGTCTCCTTCAACCGGGTCATAAATGAAATGTCGTCCATGAAGTTAAATGTTTGGATAGCGGTTGGCAGGGGCCCCACAATGTACGAAAGTTGTTGAAGACAGCTCCGATGCGAGCGGGCGCTCAATTCGAGTTTGCACACAGGAACTTGAAGACAAAATGGGACATTCTCACTTCTCGAGTCCCGCCAATCGAAGATGAGCGAATCCTACCTGTTGTCACCCCACTAACTGTGTAATCCAACGAGGTTGTCTAGATTGACTTCTTTTCGTCAAGAACGACTATCTGAATCGAAACCGTGGTGGGGAACGGACGGGATGCTAAGCAAGTAAAGATGTCCTATTTAGTGTTCATATTCCTGCATGCAATCTCAATGTGAGCACTCTTATGACACAGCTGTCTCCACAGGCTTTTGCACGTTGTTGGCGCCGTTGCTAACCGCTATGCAAACCTGCAATTTTGGAGCAGGGAGCGACTTTTCCTAAGACAAACCATCGCTCGGAGCGGGACCGGAGAGCGGCTCGAGCGGCGCTGTCTCTCCTCTCCGATCGAAAATTAGCCATTTATTCGGGCGACGGCAGCCGCTCTCCGAGCGACAGCAGTCCCGCTCGGAGCGATCTTCGGTCCCAACTGGCGCTGCGGTGGCTCTTCGGGCGACTTTCGGGATTTTCCTAACTTCTATTTTTCTTTATTTCCGCCTCTTCTGAAGAGGACTGAGCCTCTTAAAGGCAGCATACACGCTCGTGACTGTGATTGAGATACCTACGGAAATAGAATGGTATGGCTTAGATTACGACGCCTACGCATTTTGAAGCGTCAAAAACGACCAGCCAATGCAGTTACAGGAGTAGCAATTTTAGCCCCGCCCGTATCTTCACGCCCCCCGTAATTCCCCTTATCCTGCAACGCAAGGTTGCTGGGTCATCTTCGCCGTCGGAACTGTTGGTGGATTGCCTAACAAGTGAACCACACACGTCACTGACTGCTAAGATGACCCAGCAACCCTGCGTTTGAGGAAAAGGGCAAATACAGGGGGCGTGAAAATACGGAAAATCTGCTACTCCTGTAACGGCACTGGGGGTCGTTTTTGACGCTTCAAAATGCGTAGGCATTATGTTGTAACCCATACGGTTCGATTCACATTGTTATCCCAACCACGTTTACGAGTGTGTACGCTGCCTTTAAAGGCACAGTCCAACCTTAGAATAGTTTTTCTGTTTCTATGCCTTTCTTGAAAACGGTCCCACGCTGATCCCAATGATGTCCCTGGAATCGCACAAGACCTCTTGGAAAAGGAGTTATGGTCCCTCAAAAATTGTGTTACCGAAGCATTGTGGACGAGTGTTCCGAGGCTCGTAACTTCCGCCGTTTGCAACCGATGTAAGCGAACCGACGTGAATAAAGAGAGAGACTGAGAATGAAGGGAAGAACGTGGCTACTGGTCGGAAACCATCTCTCATATCGCCGCTGTGGAGCCCGGAAGATTGTAAAAGGGGCGTGCCGAAGTGGCTTCCCGAGGTGGGCGCCCCAGGGTGGCTTCCTCCTATATCTCGCTTATTTGGAGGAATTGAGAGCTCGCATTTGGCAGGGGCTATATAGGGTGGGTCTACTTCACAATGATGTGGAAATCTCAGATTTCGTCCCTGAGCTTGGACTTTGCCTTTAAAGGCAGTGTTCACGATAAATTTCACTTCCGATATCTCCACGGTTTACGGAAGGTCTGGTGCCCTATATAGCAAGGCATGCTTAAAAAGGACACGAAAGACGCGTTTTTGAGTCAAAATAGGCCCTCCCTTGTTTACGTTGGTTTTTGAGCATGGAGGAATTGACCGCTAGAACGATGATACCTATCAGTGCAATGAAGCAAACAGTTCACTTATCAGCACTTCCTTCACTTGATCATTCCTATAATCCGAGTCTTCATTTGTTCCTTTCGAGGGGCGGATCTGGGGCCCAGTGCGTGTCTGGGGCACCAAAACGCTTGTTTGCAGCCGTTATTTTGCCACTCCTGGCTCGTTTTCTACCGTTCCTTTGGCACTGAGAGCCTAGGATCCTTCTCCCCTATCATCTTACTGTGGAAAGTCAACAAGGATGATCATCGTGAACACTGCCTTTAAGAGGATAAGGTATTTGTTACAGCCTGTGGGCCAGGGGTGCGTTCCAAGAACATTCCCATGGCAAAACGCGTCCATGCAAACGAAGCCACGGCCACGTGGTTCAATTTTCAGTTATGATTCGCATGCATGGAAAGTAATGTTGTCCATGGGAATGTGGTATTTCCTCCCACGGCATCTTGGGAACGTTCTTGGAACGCACCCCAGGAGGTTAATCCTGCCACAGGCCACAACAAGAATACCATACCAGCATAGTCTGCAATGAGGAAGCCTTCCGCACCGCGGGCCATGGGGGATCCCCTCTGCCGTCAAAAACTGTCCTCCTGAGAGTGACCCGAAGTCACCTCTCGAGAGTGGCCTCGAGAGGCCAACTACCCGTCTACACGAGACAAGCCGCCTTTAACACCCGCAAGATTGGTTGTTCTTTGAGTGATAACGTGACTCGCACGTTATCACTCAGAGAACAACCAATCCAGCGTCTCTCTATCTCTGGCGATGGCACCGCTGTCGCCCTGAGGCTCCGTCCATACGTGGCGAGAGCGTGCAATTACGCAAAATCGATGGTCATCGTGGGCACGAGATTCGCTAGCCGCTCACAGGCGCTCCTTCTCGCGCGCACTCACCCGCTCGCTCTCGCGCGCTTGCGCCAGCACCACGAAGCAAGCAGCAAGTTTCAAGCTTACTGCTCCATCACTAAAGCAGGTGGTATTAGACCTGTAGCAAAACTACTGCCCTTGTTTTCCATAATCCCACCATGGAGGTCGAAATCATCTGCGGTTGCGCTGACTCGAGCGGTTGATCACCCGATCAAACGTTTTCAATCGAATCAACACGAGGGAGGGGGTATTTCCCTGTGTTCATTTGCGGGCACAGGATGCTCCAGCGTTGAGGAGCATCGAGAGGCGAACAACAGCGGAAACGCCCGCTCTCGCCACGTATGGACGCTTCCTGAGAGCGACCGGAGAGCGGCTGACGCTGATATTCCTACCGGACAGGGACCGGGGTGCCAATTCGCCCTTCAGCCGCTGTACGGGCGATGACGTCATAATTGGGAGGAGCCGGTCACGCTCCGAGCGATGGTTTGTCTGAGTCCTTCATGACCCGGTTGATGGGGGCAATGAACTTTACACCAGGAGCTGTATCCTTCGAAAGTCTACGCCGGATAGCAAGCAAGGACTTCCGTAGGATTCAATATTTCCAAAGGAAGCCTAATCTCTTGCATTATGATCTGCTACACTTTCTAGTCGGTCAAGGACAGCCGCAATGTGACAACTGTTATGACCTGCAGAATGCAGAGCAGAAACTCGGGTTTGACTGATGGTAAGGTTCCGCGAGGCATGGTAGGCGATGTATAGATGAAAATCTATCATATGCATGGACGTGATTCAGAACGGACTGAAAAATTAAATTTCATTGAGGAGGACAATCGCAATCGGTGGCTATCTCGTTTTGAAACTAGGCAAACCACTTATGTCTTTGTAAATTTCATCCTAATGAAAATATTCTCTGAAAATGCCAGTGTCATGCCTTTTGGAGGCGCTGAATCCTATGGTGTTAGCGTCGTGCCATGAATTCCCACAGGAGAAGCAAAGTTTTGAATTCCATTGGTGGCTCTACGCTTTTCAAGCGCACTGTATAGTTATGACATTCGAATTGTTTCGATCGAATTACCGATCCAAGCCACTGGAGTGCTTTGGTTTCACTTAGCCCTTGTGATCAACCAGGGGCCGAATGCATCAACAGGCCGGGTTGGGGCCAGGGGTGTGCGTAAATGAAATTTCAAATTTCGTAAATCGTAAAACGTAATTACGGCAAAACCACGGTAAATCGTAAACAGCAAATGATAACAATAACCACTAAAAATATTATTACTATGGTGAAACAAGAGAAAGTACCTAGTGTCCACCGTTTCACGTATTAGGTTGCTTTCAGTATTTGACAGCTAACCACGTTTAGGGGGTATGATATATGTACTTTGTCGCTGTCATGAGCGACAGGCATGAAATCTAATACAAATCGCGCGGAACCCGCATCGGAGCAGCGGCGTCGGTGGTCGTAGGAGCAGTTATGACCCGTGAGCCGCAGCGACGTGTCGCGGAGGGCTGACATGCTGCAAATGTGCCGAAGCCGGCCTCTGTGCAGCGCACTGTAAATGCGACAGGTTTAAAGAGCGGGAGCTCCGCGACGGCCTGTCGCTGTCGCTGTGCAGAGCGACGCGACCTTGTCTCGTGAAAGTGCGCCATACCCCTAACAGGACCGTCTCACCCGTATTTCTCTACTTTCCCATATCACTCATTCCACAGCTCCTTCCCAGATCTTGAAAAAGCCGCATGTCCGGTTCAGTTGTCCGCGTATATGCTGGGCAACAGGGACACAGCTATACTCGTAATGCCTCTCCCGAAACGCTAACGCAGTTGTAAGCGTTGAAGCGAGCGAAAATGACCGTAATTGAGCGATTGTAAACGCCCGAATTCGAGAACGCCTCCCATTTGCTAGCGTAACCGCAACACCGAATATACAGTCCGTAAGGAGCGCACTGATATGTAGTACTTTATGTACTTCGAGTTCCCTACTAAAGGTTGACTCAAACTCGGTGCACGCACGATGAAAATTATGGCACCGAGCTTGCGCCAACCTTCAATAGAGATCGCAAAGTATAAGTCCGATCCGTGCCAACTCTACATTGCGTAGAGCACAGTATCGGTCGCCTGGCTCAAGTAATTTTTTCCTATATCCATTAAATCACTCGCAGAAATGTAGCTTTATGGTGACGATACTGCAGATTATTAAAAGCAACGTAAGCACGAAAAATCGCTTTCCAATTTTTCCCCTTTGTGTAGTTTAGTCCACATAGGAACATAGCCAACGAGCCCCACCAAACGCTCTCATTTGTGAGAGATAACGGGGCCAGCAGCCCATTGGCAAGGACTGCTAAATACTTACGACCCCCCCTCGGTGGTCGGTCCATGCCCAAAAATTTAGAAGAAAATTGTAACGAGCCCCCCCCCAGAGACGATCCTACGACAAGAACATCAAAAATTTGCCAAATTTTATGGCTGATAACCGGATCATGGTGAAGACGAGGCGATTGCCCGAGTGATTTTGCCGCGGCGAGAGCCCACCTCGTAATGAGCTTCGCGGCGAAACACATACGCAGGCCAAAAACAAAGACTTGTTGAGTCGATTGTCTGGATCCAGTTCATAGTACACTCGAAGCTAACCCTCACGACGGTTGCGTGGTATAATAATCCTTCCAGATGCGCGACCTCATCGTGGATTTTGGGCGTTGGGTTGAAACTTACGGGTAGCAAAAACAAAGAATGCTAGTGACATATTTCATGGTGAAACAATTTTCGCTATACCTTGTATTTTGAATAAACTGTATTTTGATTAAAAGACTACAATTATTTTGTTGACGTTTTGCTTCATCGGTGACTTAATTTTTGAGTAAAAATCTAGATGAAGATTCCAAAGAATGCGTATTCGCCTCCTCCGAAGCGGAGAATAAGCGGGAACAACTGAAGGTGATGCAACAATAGAGGAAGCGTCGAGGCCTCGATCCCTTCTCGCAATGAAAGCTGCGTGCAAGTTTTCACACAGTCCCATAGCCTCAAAGTTTGTGCCCTTGCTTGTTCAAAATTCTATTGCTGAAGGGATGCCACCCGTTGGATGGTGATGGCTAAAACCCTGCAATTTGCCAACGTGGCTTGCCAGATGGTAAATGAAACTGTGACAATTTGTTAGCAATTCTATGGGGGATTCATCTTCTTTTTTTTAGTTGAAAGTTTGATTTATAATAGGGGGTAGTACGTCTTATAGTGGTTTTCAAGATGAAATATAGCTAATTTCCGCCAGACGGAAATTAAAAACAGTTGAACGGAATTGGAATCGATTCTCTTCAAGTTGAAAAAGTTGCATTTTTGTTTTTTGAGTTGCAGAAGCCGCTTTTCTACAAATTCTACAACGTTGTTGTATTTTTTTCAATAAATTATATATTTTTTCTACTCGAAAACTTAACGATCCCCCTTCTAACTTTTTATTCTTCCCCGAAAATTTCTACGACCCCCCCCCCACCAGCCATTGGCAAGCTATCCACACCTGCTGGACCCTGGTTATCCAGCGGCTCCAACTCCGACCGTATGTCCCGCGTTGATAGAATCCCGTCAAAGAATGAAACCGTAATTACGAGACCAAAAAAAAACAGTGAATCGTAAAATCGTAAATCGTAAACCGCAATTACGCACACCCCTAGTTGGGGCAGGGGCAGGGCAGTCTGCGCCCTTGAAGATCTCCGTGAATCACAAAATCAATCGCGCCCCAGCCGCCGCTCGGAGGTGGTGGGGGAAGTGCTTCGGGCTTCTGGTGACGTCATCGGGACGTCGTGAAAATTGCTTCGGGCTTCTGATGACGTCATCGGGACGTCGTGAAAAGTGCTTCGGGCTTCTGGTGACGTCATCGGGACGTCGTGAAAAAAGCTTCGGGCTGCTGATGACGTCCTCGGGACGTCGTGAAAAGTGCTTAGGGCTGCTGATGACGTCATCGGGACGTCGTGAAAAGTGCTTCGGGCTTCTGATGACGTCAGCGAGACGTCGTGAAAAGTGCTTCGGACTGCTAGTGACGTCATCGGGACGTCGTGAAAAGTGCTTCGGGCTTCTGATGACGTCATCGGGACGTCGTGAGAAGTGCTTCGGGCTTCTGGTGACGTCATCGGGACGTCGTGAAAAGTGCTTCGGGCTTCTGATGACGTCATCGGGACGTCGTGAAAAGTGCTTCGGGCTTCTGATGACGTCATCGGGACGTCGTGAAAAAAGCTTCGGGCTGCTGATGACGTCCTCGGGACGTCGTGAAAAGTGCTTCGGGCTGCTAGTGACGTCATCGGGACGTCGTGAAAAGTGCTTCGGGCTTCTGGTGACGTCATCGGGACGTCGTGAAAAGTGCTTCGGGCTTCTAATGACGTCATCGGGACGTCGTGAAAAGTGCTTCGGGCTTCCGATGACGTCATCGGGACGTCGTGAAAAGTGCTTCGGGCTTCTGGTGACGTCATCGAGACGTCGTGAAAAGTGCTTCGGGCTTGTGATTACGTCATCGGGACGTCGTGAAACGTGCTTCGGTTTTCTAATGACGTCATCGGTACGTCGTGGGAACCCGGAGAGGGGGCAGGTGTTCGGGACCCGTTGCTGGTCATCCGAGAAATTGTGCAGACCACCCCGTAGAGTGATTAGGAGTCCCGGACCCGTCGATGGTCCTCCGAAAAATCGATGCTAGCCATCCGAGAAATTATGCAGGATACCCCTAAGAATGAGCAAGAGTCTTGAGCTTCGTGCTGGTCGCCTGAGAGTGTGCTGGATGCATCGGAATTTGCACAGGAGTCTGAGAACACCTCGCAAAACTTTTGTAAAAGTGTAAGGATGACAAGCATAGCGTGCAGAAAGCTTGAGATGTAATGTAGGTCATGTTTCCAGGCTGCTTTTCACTTTCGTAACGCGCTGAGGCCATTGACACAACCCCATTTTGAGTGCTCCCTCATTCTTCTTCACAAGCCTACTGATTTTTTCTGCTATAAATGGTACTTGCTAATCAGCATCTAAATTCAACAACAAATTGTTAGAACTATCTCCATTAGCAGCTCAGCAGAGCTTTTTCATATCGAATTCATGGAATCGAAGCGGCTGTTCTGCGAAGGAATGGGGCGGCGGAAACGAAATAATGAGTATGGAAAACCGCTTCGTTCCATTGATATGAAAGTGCCCAGATGGAATGGAAGGTAGTTTCTGACTGTGCTGGTTTTGAGTTGATTTCATCTGAAGGAGAAGAACTGCGGGCAGAGTCTGCATCCGGCTGTAGGCCAGCAGGCTTTCATGATTATCGACCGGGCTGGCTACGTCTGAGCGACCAACTATAACCGGGGCCTAAGACCCCTGTCACAGCTGGTTGAGAAAATCCCCGTGGCCGACCCGTTCGATAAGTATGAAAAACATGGAGGTTGCAAATAACACCCGGTGTAGCCAGCTGTGGCTGACGCGATCAATATGAATGAATTACGTGGAACGATATCATGGATATCATTAATTTCTTAGCTTATATCATGTGAACATCGGTCGTGTCAGCCACATCGGGTTATTTTTCTGAGATAGTTTTATACCAGGTTGGGTCACTGATTCTTGTGACACCAGAAAGAGGACTGATCTAGTGGGGTGATAAAGGGGTCTTTGTTCGAAATTCTTGCATAGGATATTACTGCGTACTATCAAGAAAAAGTGAACAAATCTGTAAAAAAGTGGTCTCCCAAGCAAAAGTGGTCTGGTTCGCGTTACAAATGTTTTAACAAAAAGGGAACACTAGGAAAGTGGAATGAGGAGAGTCTACAAAAAATGAACAATATCCTCTCAAAACTCTTTTCTTTGTCAAAACTTCTAAACAGCGGAATCAAACGGTTGTGGTATTTTACAAGTAAGAATTGAATGGCTTCCTGAAACAATTTGACATCATCCCCTCTTTTAATGATGGCTATTAGGTACACATGCGTATATACATAATTTATCGGCACTCACATAATCAAAGTTCTTTATAGAGCCAAAAGCGCTTCCTCATAGTAGAGAACGGCAACGGTTTGTTTCCGCTGTTTAGAAGTTTCGACAAAGAAAAGAGTTTTTAGAGAATATTGTTCATTTTTTGTAGACTCTCCTCATTCCACTTTCCTAATGTACCCTTTTTGCTGAAACATTTGTAACGCGAACCAAACCACATTTGCTTAGGAGACCCCTTTTTTACAGAATTATGATTGTCTTCTCTTCCTCTCTGAACCATTTTCTGGGCTCAGAGTAGTAGGACCTATTAGAAAAAATCGCGAAAGAACCGCTGTTTGGGGCCAAATTTGAAGCCTGAACTTTCTTGTCTTCTGATGGTGGACGAGCCCACTCCACATCGACGGCATCGATGATCTTTAATATCAAGAACAGCAGGAGCGGCATGCATGAACGCAGCGGTGTCAGAGTGCCGCTCCGCGTGCCATGCGCGCAGCGTCGAGCAACGGGGCGGCCGCGAAAATCAGGCACATCAATACACGCCACGGAATTCGGGGCCGCCCCGTTGCTCGACGCTGCGCGCATGGCACGCGGAGCGGCTCCCTGACACCGTTCGCTGCGTTCATGCATGCCGCCCCAGGTGGCTTGAGATCGAATTTAAAACAATGAACGTTAACCTTCGTACTGACGTGCTGGAATATTTATGAACTCATCTAGTCAGAAACATTGATTGAAGTGCTCCCTTTCATTCATCAACTGTTTTTATTAGGTGAATTTGCATTCATTTCTTCCTCTGAATGTTAATAACTTTAGACTGCTCAGCATGAGGCTGCTATCTTTTTGGGCAATGCTGTGCACGCGTGCACGAACTGGCATCTTTGGGCCTTAGAAACTCTAATACTAGCCCGTTTTTCACCGCGCTACCTTCATAGTTTTTCAGCTGTTTTCTATCTGGGCTGATTTTTGTAGTTTTTTCGGTAACGTTTCTCATCGAGAATGCTGCCTTTAAAGAGGTACACAAATGGCAATTTTCAGGATGTTCTGAAAAATTGTCTCGGTTTGGGCTGAAAACTTGTTTCTAGGCGTTGTTTTGGGTGCTGATCGCGAATCTGATGCCCATTTGTCGATATCCAAAAAAACTTTATCTGATTTGACCCGAAGCTTCAAAATAGGGAAATTTTGCTGGAAAAACGACACTTTTGACGATTTCGAGAATGCTACGATCAAATCGCCTCAAAACTTGTACATAGGGGTTATTCGGGCTGCCTAGCACGAATCTGCAACCCGTTTATCGATTTTCGATAAATAACGGTTGGTTACGCTGGGTATACGGTAGCTCAGTCAAAGTCTCACATTTGACTCAAAATTTCACGGTGGGGTGTTATTTGAGACGCTGAACACGAATTCAGGGTCCATTTTCCGATTTTCGAAACTTTAAGGTAAGTAAGGCCCAAAAGGCATTTTGCCTACCGTTACCTACCGTAACCCTAAGTCAGGCGAGGAATAGACCCCAGATTCATGTTCAGAGCCAAAAATAACCCCCAGATGCAAGTTTTGAGCGGAATCCGAAAAAAAATTTCTCAACACCCCGAAAATTCCCTGATGCCTTCCCCCCTTGCCTTTTTTTGAAGCAATGAAAATGCCATTTTTTGGAATTCCCGCAGCCATTTAGGGAATTTCAAGCACGGATAATTTATGTACTGTCACAGACCTACAGCAACGACAACATGGTTCTCCAAATCTCCACGGGAAGTCTAAAGCAGTCCCTAGTTAGGTGCAAATTTTCAGGCTATTTGGTCCACGTTTTCCAAAAAATGAAAGTGGCGTGGCGGTGGCGGAGACCCACAAAAAAGTCGTTGATTGGAGGGGTCATATTTTTTCAACGTGGGGGTCTTCCGGGATAAAAACATGTCCACTTACGTAACTTCTTACGGCGGTTTCAATGGTTGCTGCTTATTTCTCTAGTTACGGTGTGAGTGGGCGATCTCTCTATGCGGGTTGCGCGCGGTAAGGAATCAAAGCCAAATCTAGCTGCGCGCTTCGCGCGCACCACAATTGACAGATTGAAATGAACCTTCACATTAGATTAGATTAGACTTATTACGACGTATAAGACGTCGTGAGAACAAAAAAGGAAATAAATCACAATAATTCTGCGATACTGCAAACGGAACATATGTTCATATGAAGAGTGTACCAACAAAACAAAAAAAAATTGGGCTAGTAGCAACGCTCTTTGTTATCGAACGACAAAACTTATCGAACAACCTGGTAAGAGACAACAGCAGAGCTCTTGAGCAGTTTTTCGACTTTGAGAGGGCGTTTGACCCCTTTCTTTTGATGCCCTCCACCATTCGAGAGCTAGCACAGTCATTTCCTATAATAAATCCAAGCACGAAGCCTATCGTGAATAGTACCATCGAAGTTTCTGACGTAACCCTCATCCCCATAGACCCGGACGTGGTGAAAGACAGGATAAACAAACCACTTCTGGCGGTGCCCATTCTGAACATTCTCTAAATTCACTGCAGGGAAAACCCAGTTCTAGAAAGGCACTGAAGATGCAAATGCGGAACAATCTCGAAGAAAAAAACGATACAGTTTCGCTGTTTTGCATGGCAGGAAAGCTTGCTCTCGCTCTCTAATTGTAAGACGCCGTGGAAATCAGATGGCAACTTTTTTCAGAAACTTCTCTTGGACGAGGTATTACAAAGAGCCTTCAAGGAATGGTGGTGTGCAAAAACGCAAGAATATATTCTGACGATAACACAGCTTTTGGGTTCATTACGAGGTAGGGAGAGGACTGGAAAAGAAAATAGTGATTCCGGGAAAGCTCTGGCAGAGAAACGGCATTGTCCGAGCAAATCGCCTGGGACGAATCACAAAGGCGAATCCACATGCGAAAAGGAGAAGTGCTGTTCAGTAAGAAAAATTCGGCTCAGGAGACGCATAAGCATTATGCGAACGATCACCACGCATCAAAGGCTGCTGACTAGACATGTTCCTGAGGTTTTCGAAATGAACCAACGGGGGAGCAGAGATGAGCATCAAAGGCACGTGGAATTTAATAAATGACTCTCAATAGAAAAACGGCACAAAAAGTGTTTTCATCGCTGCTCGCAATAGTACAAGGAAGAAAATTCTACTAAAAGGTTAACATCGGAGAAGATTTTTGCTCAAATATAGTGACATCATACGTTGTAGAAAAAATCGCGCTCGATATTCATGCTAAAGGTGTAGCTCAAGCATTTATATATCAACATCTCCTTCATAACAGTCACCTCTGATTCTCCTTCTGCATGATTGACAAGGAATTGTTCGTCGGATCGGTGCTTTCTGCTGATGACGAAAAGACCAAGCACTGCATACATATTCATAATCGGGCATGCACCGATCCGGCGACCGATTCCTCTTCGATCAAACGCATTCAACAGCACAAGGCTGAGAGAATTGACCGATTTCGCACTAAAGTAGTATCGAAAGGGCATGAAAAAGTCCGGAGTACTTCCCAAAACCGTACTTATATGCAATCGATTGTTTATGAGTTCTGCTGCTCTCTTGGAGAGATCAGGAAGATTTTGGATTTATTTTTACCCATTCTAGCAGTCGGATTGCTTTTCGTAAGTTGTACATGTGCTGTCCGTGAGTTGCTGTCTCAGCGCTGACCGCCCGCAGCAAGCTTTTTTGGTGCACGTCGTCCAATAGTCTTGTCCGTATTGATAGATGGCAAGCAAGAAACAAAATAAGTTTCCTTGCTACTTGGTCAGTCGAGAGTGGGTCACCCCTGCAGTCGGTGAGCAAGGAGCCTCTGGATAAGGGTCAAGCAACCCGTTGGAAAAACTGGGATCATGGTTGCGATCCCCCTCCAGCTATGCCGAAAGTGGCGACCCCCCCCTTCACCATGGCCGCGCTGATTCCGCTTTTTTGCCCCGCCCACTTAGTTTTTCCTTAGATATGATAATTTTTCTCGCTGATTACGATTATTCAACTTCTTTTTTTTTCTATGCAGGTCAGTGATATTTGTGAAGGTTTTGACCTCAATGCAAGAAAAATTTAACAACAAAACATTTTATTTAACAATATTTTCTTTACATTCGCAACGTTTCGGGCCGTAGACCCTTCTTCAGGCGGCTATAATGGAAAATGCATAGACAAATTGATACAAAACTACCGTCTGACACATTTGATCAAAGCCAACCTAACGGCGAATGTAAAGCGGTTCTTCAAAACAACATCTACCGCATCTCGAGTTTCAACATCACTCCAGCTACTATTCATCAAATGAAGCTCAGAAACCGAGTAATATTGAATATTTTCTTAATCCAACAAACACCTAAATACTATTTGAAAAATAGGGTTTTCAAAATTTTCCACCGTCTTCGGAAAGCGACAGCATGCGGTGGTTAGGGATTGAAACAAATCGATAGAAATCATTGTATTTCGATCTTGAGAGGACGATCCTCTCTCTACCTGCTGAAATAGCAGAAATCCCCCAAAACTGATTTTTTCACTTCGACCCAATTTTGCTTGGAATCAACTCAGAATTACTTCAAACCGTTTTCACACAGCTTCAGCCCCATCGGACCGCTTTTTGAGCTGCAGGCCTCCTAAATGCTCGTCGAAATCGGAGACCGATTTACCTCACAATAGAATATGGATAATTGCAATTTTGACGAGTATTTAGGTCAACAGCGGTTGACAAACCAGTCTGAACAACTCGTGGTTGTGTAGAAAACGTTCTGTGGTGGAACTGAGTTAAAATCCAAAAAAAAGAATCGAAAAAATCCGGCGGTGCGACCCCCAATTTTTCAAGTTTGGTGGCCGCCCCCCACTTTAGCAAATTTTCAACATTGCTTGACCCTGCTCTGAAGACTACGGTGACGTTGAAACGTCAGGCCATAGTATAAAGCTTCATCGTAACATCCTCGAAAGGCAGAAGTATCAGAAAACACATTAAAATAAGTTATTTCGCTTCACAGCTCACATATGTAGATAATGCATTTGAATTACATACGTGTGAGCCATTCTGCATAGATCTAAATATAAAGGTTCTGAGAGAAGAATGACAAATAGTTCGCCTCCCTTTTGCTTCTGCAATCCAAGCTTGTTAAACAAGAAGATGAAAATATCTTCCTCAGGGAATATTCAGAAAGAAAATCTCACGCATGGCAAATTGAATTCTTTTTGTCTGTCTGATTCGTGCGTAGGTGTTCTGAATATGCAGTCACTGTGTCATCCCAGCTCTGGGAAAAGGATAAATTGGCGGCAGGCGGTGAGCCACCGGTGGCCAATATGCGGGTTTCCGGTGTGGCAAATCCAATCAAAATTACCTGGCTGGTACATATATGTATGTATGAAGGCAGATATTTACCTTTTGCTCAGCAATTGTGCAGACATCAAACTATCACTCAGTTGGCATTTTTGGCGCAAGGCACTCGCGCTATCCTTAGAAATGACTGCCGAACGTTGACTCTTGGGTTGCACTCAAAAACAACAAGAAGTGATTTCAAAGACAAAGAGAGTCGCAGCACAATAGAAGAACGTGATGTTTCAGCTCACATCCTCCTAATCTGAGGTAAATCGGTCGTCTTGTCGAGTAGCTCCTGCCGTAAGTTGTTACTGATCTTTTTGTTCAAGCTCTTCATTGAATTTTCTGACACCTGTGAACTCGGCAGTCTGCGCAATCAGAATTCCACTTACAAGGGAACAACTTTTAGTCAGCGTGGCGATTCCGGATGAAAAGTACTCCTCTAGAGCGGCTTTTGACGTAGAATCCGATAATGATTTTCTCAGCTGCCTAAAACCACTGTGAAAAGTGGTATACGTGTTTTTCAAAGCGTGGCGGCAAGGTAACGGCCCCATATAATTTTTAAGGTGTTGAAAAAAAATTTCGGATTCAGCGTAAAACTTGTATGTAGGGGCAATCTATTGTGCTGAATCCGAATCTGGGGTCCGCTTGTCGGAACTCTGAGTCTTACTGTGGATTGCGGTAGATTCCGTGCAATCTAGGGGACAACACCTACCTTGACATTTAGAAAATCGACAAATGGACGCTAAATTCTTATTCACCACCATTCCGAATAACCCCCACATACAAATTTTTAGTCAGATCTGAGACTTTGACCCAACTACTGTATACCCACCGAAATCTGCTGAAAATCAATAAACGGACCTCAGATTCGCGCCCAGCACTCCAAAAAAAAACCCCAGAGGAGCAATTTGAGCCGAATCTTCCGTAGCACTCCGGAAGTCGTCAAAAGTCGCGATTTGACATCAGATTTTCGCCCCATGGTAATCTTTTAACAAAATAAGTCGAAAACTTCGGATAATTGAAAAATAAACCCCAAATTCGTGATTGGCGCATCAAATAACCCACCTGGGAGGGTTTTAAGTTGAGTCTGGAACATTTTTCAAACGCTTTGAGAGCCCTCCAATTGGAATAAATGAACGCCTAACCAAAAATCCGTACAAGTACATACAAAACGCTATCAGTCTGTGCGAAATTTGAAAAATGTGGCTCCACTTAAAGTTTGCCCAGAGGAAACTTCATCCTGGAGCCCAGCGGCGGAACGGGTGGTGACAGGGCATTCCAAGTTTAGGTGAATTCATGTAGCTTATCATGTCACGGAGCATTATAGACTTTCAAGCGTTCATTTCATGTCACTAACGGTAGCCGCTTTCTGATATAAGGTCCTCACGACTCTTCACCATGATGGTGGACTTTTCAAGTTCACCGCCCGCACGGCATTCACCTGACCGCGACGCGTACGTCAGCAATGCCATGGAGCCGCGTTCATACGCAGTCTCTCTTTTTGGGACGAGAAAGTAGATTTGTCAGTGGTTTGCTTGACAAGGATTTTCGAATATTGTCAACAATCGTTTCGCCAACCAAAGGTCTCTTTTAATAAAAAAAACCACTGCTGATGATCGCACGTCAGGGCGTGGCAATGATATAGCCGTGCCGGTGTAAGTGACAACAACAGAGCTCTAAAGGGGAGTGGAACAATGTTTTTAGCAGTTTTTCGACTTTTAGAATGCGTTTGACCCCTTTCTTTTGATGCTCTCCACCACTCGAGAGCTAGCACAGTTATTTCTTACCATAAATCCAAGCACGGAGCCTATCGTGAATAGGACCATCAAAGTTTCTGACGTAACCCTCATCCCCATAGACCCGGACGTGGTGAAAGACAGGATAAACAAACTACTCCTGGCGGTGCCCGTTCTGAACATTCTCTTAAATCACTGCAGTAAAAACCCAGTTCTAGAAAGGCACTAAAGGTGCAAATGCGCAGCAATCTCGGGGAAAAAAACAATACAGTTTTGATGTTTTGCATGGCAGGAAAGCTTGCTCTCGCTCTCTAATTGTAAGACGCCGTATAAATGAGATGGATTTGGGCGCTGAACACAATTATGAGGTCCGTTCCCGGATTTTCAAAGGACTAATGCGCGTATTGGATGGTACAAAAGGTACGGAAATCTGGCCAAAACCGTCCATAACTTGTTTTCAGAGTGGTTTAGGCAGCTGCGAAGACCATAGTCGGCTTCTAAGCTAAAAATAGTTCAAGAAAATTACATTTCATCTGGAATGGCGAGGCTGATTAACAGCAGTTCCCTTGATAACCCTGTTCTGGTATCAAGGGGCTTCTCGAGATTTCCTCCGCGTCGGCACTGGTTAGGAAAGTCTGAATAAATTCAACGCCACCGATTTGACGTCGCATATTTTCTTTGCAGATCAGTACAATTAGCAAATGCTGAAGGCTTTGACTCTTGTATCATCTTATTCAAATAATCAAGAGCGGAAAATGCGTCGAATCTGGCATATACTAAAACAAGCGCGCACACCCACGCCGCTTCGCGGTGCACTTGTGGGTGTGCGTAAAAGTGCCATAATTATACTATGAGAAGGTAGATAAAAGATGAAGAATGGGATAGATTTCTAACTCTTACGCACCCTTTATTCTTTTTAGGAATTCTATCCTTCCACGGAATCCCTTACTTCCTGACCAGGGGTGCGCGGAAAATTCTTTTCGGTGAATTATTTACCGAAACTTTTCACCGACATTTTTTTTCGGTAAATACGGTGAAAACGGAAAATTCGGTAAAAATTCTGACTTCGACATCGGTACCTATCCCACACGATCGCACAAATGATCAATAATATTTATGTATCATTTTGGATAGTGCATGAAGATAGTGCGAATAATGAGTGAGTTTTACATATTAAAGGCAGTGTTCACGATAAGAATCGTTTTTCTGCTTTTCCGCCTATCGTGAAGACGGTCCCATGCTGATTACAATGATGTTTTTGGAATCGTACAAAACCTTCTAGGAACGGAGTTATGGTCCCTCAAAAATTGAGCTAGGGAAGCATGGTGGACGAGTTGTCCGAGGCTTGTAACTTCCGTCTTTTGCAGCCGATGTAGGCGAGCTGACCTCAGTAAAGAGAGAAGTTGGGAATAAAGGGAAGAACGAGGCTATTGATCAGAAACTATCGCTCATCCCACAATCTCGAGCAATCACTTATTCACGTCAGTGGGCGTGGAAAGTGCATCTGGGGTGTGAAGAGCTGACGGGTGTCCAACTTTGGGGCCTTAGGGGAACGTTCCGAGCTCATTTTTCTTAGTTTTTCCAACGTTAGGGTTGCGCTAGGCCTCGCAGCTATCGATCTCCGCCAAAAAAAAATCAGACATGATTTTATCGTGGAAACTGCCTTTAAACTGGGCTCAAGGGCTGAACCAGATCAGCAGGGCATTGATTTTGAAAAAAAGTAACATTTCAAAAATGTCTGTCGTCGAGGCCTCTCTGTATCCTCTGGTTCCGGGCCTGATTTAGTGTGTGCAATTGCGGACTTGCGTCGTGGGGGCGCGACGCATCGCTTTCGTGCGATCAAAGAACTAGAAAAAATCTTGAAATGTAGAACAAAGCGCACACGAACAGCTGATGAGGGAGGGGCGCGAAAGCTCGTACGAAGGCGATGCGTCGCGCCCTCACGGCGCAAGTCCGCAACTGCACACATTAAATCAGGCCTGGAACCAGAGGGTACTCACTCAAAATCAGGCCAGCCAAGGAAAACATCCTTCCCGCCTCAACTGTGACAGGAGGCGCGCTAATGTACTTATTGGTGAGTGAGGAAAGGTGCTGGTACGATAATTTCACAATGGAGTCGTTACAGAACTACAGTGGATTGTGTTGTGTCCGGGAGCTCCGAAAAGAATTTTTCCAGTTCCTGAAATATCTGCTTCAGAACTCTGCTGCGTTGCAAAGCTGTTGACATCTCTGAATAAAGTATGTATTTTTCGGAGTAGCATCTCGATGAGAAGCACGTGACACAAAAGGTGAAGAGATCGTTTGAACATTCAAATGGTAGGCCAAAGGACTAAAAAAGACAAGAACGATTCTAGTGTTCTGGCGGAACGCCGATACCGTAATCCCTGCCGTAAAATTAAATGCGTCGCTGCTGTTGGTTGCAGACAAAACAACTGAACTGACGGCGACTAGTAATTTTGCGCCTTGCGGGGACCACTCAAAATTCATACTCGATAATGAAAATCACTGCCAATGTCAGATTTCTGATAGCGTTATCAGTCATCATTTTCATAGATTCATGCTGAAATTCATCGATTTCTGAAAGAGGTATCACTCACTTTCCACTGCCATTCCGAGTTCCCGAACTATTTTTGTACCATCAATCTGAGTTATTCAGGCATTCTAGATAAATACTCCGTTAGCTATGAATTGCTCATTTATTTGATTTTTACTGTCAACTGACAGAGGGCAGCTCCGGGTAAAATGGGAAGTACGAGTCGATTGTCCGGTTAGTAAATACTAATTCCGTGGTGTGCAAGATGCATCCATGAATTCTGTGCGGCTTGAGAGGATTACCATTTAATATCTTTCGGAAATGTCTCTCATTTTCGGTGCTGTTACCATTATTACGGTTGCTACCTTGGGTATATGTTGTTTTACATTGAATCATATTGGACAATGCTGCAATATTTCCTGTATTTTTCCTCCAAAGAAATGAAGAGCTATCCTACGGTATGTTCACAAAATCGAAGCTCACCATTCCGCTAATTGAACACTTTTTGAGGATTATATCCCAGGAATGGCCTAGATCTGTGGGCTTTTGGTGAAATTTACGGTTAATCTTTGACAGAAAAGTATCAATGCGTCAGGGGCTGAAGCTCCCTTCTTTAAAAAAAAAACATCGCGAAGTACCGCTGTCGAAGTCACCCAAAAAATAGCTGAAGAATATTGCACCATCATTGTTCTCATTTCACTCAAAAATTTGATAAGTAGTTCGAAATCAGTCCTACCCATATTCATGCTCATGACGCATTTAATTCCTCAAGCTTTCGTGTCTATAAACTACATGAGAAACTGAATGCAGCTTGAATGCTTTTAATGGCACTTGTATTGGTATAATTTGAATGAAATTCCACAACACTTGGTAAGCATCACAACTTCGAATTTAAAAAATGCGAAAAAAACACCAAAAGAATATAGTGAACAGTATTAGGGTTCGACTCTTGGAGCAAATGATAACTTCCCCGTCGATCCTAGAAAAAAAAGAGTTTACGTCATATTCTGTACTGTACCTGAATCTCTAGAAAAACGTCTTCTCACCCGATTTTGATGAATACTAAACTGGCTCATTTCATAAAAAAACGGCTCGTTTATCAATTTCAGTCACCAAGTAGTGCAAAAGACAAGTAATTGCTTGTCGCCGTCGGTTCAGTTGTTTTGTCTGCAACCAACAGCAGCGACGCATTTGATTTTACGGCAGGGATTACGATATCGGCGTTCCGGCAGCACACTAGAATCGTTCTTGTCTAAAAAAGAGAAACAAACAGAAAGATGAAGATGGATATGGCGCCAAAGGCATGCCGTAACAGCAGCAAACCAGTGAAACACGAGTAAGAGTAGGCCGATTGGGCAAGAACACCTAATTTCGCTTTTCGGTAAAAATTTCGGTAAATTTCGAAGAAAAACTCGGTAAATCGGTAAATCAAAATTTAACGAAAACACCGGGAAATATGGAAAATCGGGAAACGGAAAATGCACACCCCTGTTCCTGACAACACATTCCTCACCCAACTGTTGACACCAACTCTGCTCACCCATTGGATTCAAAGGCAGTGTTTACGATGAATATCGCACTCGAGCCCGACCCAAAAATGGGATTGTTTGGTCCTGAGGTGACTAAAAGTTAAAGGCAGCAGACACGCTCAAAAATGGTATCGATTTTATGAAGTTAATTAAAGTTTTGGAGCTAGTTGTATTGGGAACTGACGAAAAAACGAACGAAAACTGTGCGCAAATAGAGGAATAACGATTATTTTGTTATCCCGTAAAAAAGGGCGAGTTTTACCGCGCGCGGTTGGAACAGCGAATATTATCAACAAAACGGTTGAGATGGAGAAGCCGATATATTCTTACAGCCTGTACTGGAACGTTAACCTCGTTGGAAGCATCAAAAACCAGCCAAAACAACCGTATTAGTAATAGTACTATCAATCTGGACGAGTTTGTATTTTGGGGCGTGGTTGCAGAAGCTCAGGGGTGGAGTTTCAGAAATTTTTCGGCTCGCATTGCTGAAATTTAGTAGTTTTGACTCATTTTTGACGCTTCCAACGGGGTGAGCAGTCTACTAGGAGCCATGCGACTCCAGAAACACAGTTTTCTCAACAACTTTTTCGAGCGGGACTGCTGCCTTTAAGAAAGAGCTAGGAAAAGCATTCAGAACGAGCTGAAATAACGGTTTCTACGTTCAGGGCGCGGACGAGAATCATGTACCTAGCTGATTTCCGCAAGCGCACGCTGATCGCGAAATCTGCGCGAATCAATCAGGCTGGACGCGAGGATTTGCTTGGCAATTCGCCATCAAAACGCCACAACTTGGGTCGAATGGCCCCTAGTAGAACGCTCACGCCAAAAAAAAGCGTCGAAAACGAGTGAAAACTACAAAATTTCAGCAATGCAAATCGAAAAATTTCTGCAACCCCGCCCCTGAGCTTCTGCAACCCCGCCCCAAAATACAAACTCGTCCAGATTGATAGTACTAATACGGTCCCTTTGGCTGGTTTTTGATGCTTCCAACGAGGTGAACGTTTAGTACACGCTGTAGGAGTATATCGGCTTCTCGATCTCAACCGTTTTGTTGCTAATATTCGCTGTTTCAACAGCGCGCTGTAAACCTCGTCCACTTTCACCCGATAACAATATAACCGTTATTCCTCTATTTGCGCACAGTTTTCGTTCGTTTTTTCGTCAGTTCCCAATACAACCAGCTCCAAACCTTTGATCTATGTCATGAAATCGATACCATTTTTGAGCGTGTCTGCTGCCTTTAAAAGTCATATACATTAGGTCTTTGCTGCGTCCTCTTCTGACCTCCACCTTTGTTTGACCAGTTTCAAGTGACCATTAGGCCCGGGATATATGTATGTAACAAAACCATGAAAACGGTGTGAGGAATCCACCCGGTGTGGCCAGCTGTAGAAAGCCCTGGCGGTATGTAAGTAGTAGATATAGCTCTCAGAATGCGTTTAGAACCGCTTTGTCGAATAGGCAGAATGCGTCACACTTTTTCTGATCTAGTTCCTGGAAATCCAACAATCAGTTGGGTTACAGCCGTGTTTCGATTCATGATAGCGGGGGGGGGGCTATGAGATAAAGCAAGATCTCTGGGTTGTTTTTTACGATCTCCCCTAGCACCTCCAAGACACTCGTGCTCTCGCTGACCGCCTCTGAAATTCACTTTCTTTGAGCTCCATTAGCTTCTCTGGCTTGACATAGCCTCTCCTGGCTCTCCTGAGATAAACGAGTTGTCAATATATCAAGCTTTGATAAACGAGTTGTCAATATATCAGGCGAGTTGTCAATATATCAAGACTCATCTTTTTGAGCGCTCGCTGATTCTGCTATCTGCCTACCTGTCTTCTCATTGTTCATTCTCCACAGCGAAATGCAAATCGTACACTAGTGATTACTCTAGTCACTTCCAGAAGAGGCTAAATGGGCTAGGGACATTAGCGGCTATCACTCCTAAAGACTAACGGACTTGGCGCACTGCGCATCGCAACTGGTTTTCAACCTACTTATCTACTGTATATGTATTACTATCACTTTCTGAGGTCATCACACCACTGCAAAGACTACCCGATTTGCTTCATTCTTCAAAGAAAGGCGACCAAATTTCCGTTCATTCACTCACACAGATACCCTCACACAAAGTAAGACAAATATACAGAGTAGGACATTCTTTAAGCGTGATAGTGATGACTATGGATTTTCAAACAAAAAAATGTGTCCTAAGTCGCATACTCTTCAGATTCGTTAGTCGCAATTGCACATTTCCCGATTCCTGTACAGTCGTAATCTGGTCAAAAAATAAGAGTGAGCTTTGGCTACAGGTGCATGTGTGGATCGGCCTCATCGTAAAACTCATTTTTACACTACGTACATACATATCTTAAGAATGGACTATAAATATTATGACCGAACTAAAGGAACGGGCACTGTTCTTATTTATAACAAGGGTCTCCCAAGGTCTTTCCTCCTACATTTAATATGGTACATTTATTATGTTCGAAACCCCTTAAGTAGAGTGGTCCCGATTGGAACAGCTTGATGATTGAACAGCAGAAGACGTGTTAACTGATCCGTTTTGTGTACTCGATCTACAAACCAGTTGCTTCTAGCCAGTGTCTTTACTTATCAGACTGTATAAGAATGTTAGGGCCTAGTCTGTGGTGAACTTCTGCACTACTACTGGTGTTGGGGATTGCAATCCTAAAATATTATCTATGTGCAGCCGGCACGGATTACACTGATACTCTCTCAGAACTTTTGAAACAGGTTGTTAACACGCTGAAAGCCACTTCGTTCGGTGCAAACACGTTATTCGCGTCTTGGTATGGTGCAAGCGAGCTTTCTCAGTGTAGACGACCCAGGAAGCACCGAGCAAGCAGCCTTACTGGGGGTTTTCGAAGCGTTCCAGCAGCTTATTGTACGGTGTTAACCAGCTCACTGACACCTCCTTATCGTGGGTCAGTAGGGTGCGAACCAGCTTCGGTTCCGTGCAATCAGCCTTAGGCACGTAAAGCACCGTGCAAGCAGCCTATGGGAGTTGCCGAACCGTTCCAGCAGCTTCGCACGGAGTTGACACGCTATCTTGCAGGTGCGACTCGGCTCTACAGCAATGCCTGCTCATCGATTCGTCTTTTTTTGCTTCGTTCATTAGCAGTCGTGCAGTTTCTTTTTCATTTCTCTCTCTCTGATGTTGATGTTTTTCAAATGTTTAATGCCTTTTTTTGGACTGATATAGCATAAGATATAGCTAGATAGGCGAGTTGAACACAAGACTCAGATGTCTGGCTTTAAACATTCTACATCCAAATCACATCTTCCAAGGCATCAGCTTAAAGGCAGTGTTCACGATAATCTTCGATTTTGAGATTAATCGCTAAATCAATTGTTTGGCCACCGGGTAGAACTGAAATGACGGAGAAATCGAGAAAAACGCCCCAGAAGCGCACCAAATCCTTTACTCTCACTCCACCTTTTTACTCTCACTGGAACTGTCCGTTGTGACAATGAAATCTTTTGCGGTCCCGTCTTTTGCGATTATTCGCTTTCTGATGCTCCGTTCTTTCCTTCGGACCCCAACTAATACTGCTGTGCCTAAAATATTCTTCCATTTTTGAATAATCCCATTTTTCACCGGTGACAACCACCGTGAGCATGTTCATCCAATCGGACAACTAGTCCGTGCCAAAGAAAAATGTCACTGAAAAAAGACGTTTTAGTGCGTTTCAAGCCGTTTCTTCAAAATTTCGGTAACACTTGGTGGCCAACGTATTGTTTTGAGTGCAACACTCGGGGACGAAAGTCATCGTGAACACTGCCTTTAAAGGCACAGTCCAAGCTCAGAATCGTTATCCAGTTTTCATGCTCAGTTTAGAGAGAACTCCGCGCTGATCACATTATTGTTTCTAGATTCGCTCAGAACCCACTACGAACGGAGTTATGGTCCCTCGAAGATTGTAAATTTGAACGGTGAAAATTTCATGGACGAGTTATCTCGGTCCTGTTTTCCCTCGTCGCTCGCAGCCACCGCACCGGAGCAGACCACACTATAAAAAAAGACCGATAACAAATGGAAGAACGTATATTTTGATCAAATCCATGGCGAGTCTCGTCAATATTGAGAACGAAACCCCTGAAGCAGGCGGAGCGAATGCTGATTCGGGGGGGGGGGGGCGTAGGGAATGGGTGCTCGATTTTTTTCGCTTATTTGGAAGAGTTTAGACTCCGCGTTTAGCAGGGTTGCTACACACAACGGCTGGACCATAATATCAAATTTTACGCCTTTAACTGGATTTAATCCCGATATGTGCTTACCAGATCATACCCATTATCGATTGATTGTTGCTGTGCCTACACAGTTTATGTGTGATGAGCTGAGGAATGCAGACCTGGGTGTCGGTGGTGTGATGGTAACACTCTCGTTCGGAAACGTGCAACGCAGGCTCGAGTCCTGCCTGATACCTGAGTTCTGCGTCCGACTCAGCTACCTTCTGATATCTCCTTGAAGGCAGTGTTCACGATAAAAACCGTTTTTCTGTTTATGCACCAACGGTCCCATGCTGATTCCAATGATGTCTCTGAAATCGTACAAGACCTTCTGGGAACGGAGTTATGGTCCCTCAAAGATTGAGCTAAGGAAACATGGTGGACGAGTTGTCCGAGGCTTGTAACTTCCGTCTTTTGCAGCCGATCTATGCTAGCTGACCTGAGTAAAGAGAGATGTTGAGAGTGAAGGGAAGAACGGGGCTAATGATTGGAAATCATCGCTAATCTCACGATCTCGAGCATTCATTTGTTGACGTCGGTGGGCGTGTGCTGCGCTTTTGGGGTTTGCCTTGCGCTCGAAGTGGCAACTCCGGGCTCTTTTGGACCTTTTCCTGGCTCGTTTTCATGCGTTCTTTCGACGTCAACGTTACAGTGTGCCCATCCACTACCCATTTCTAGTGGAAACTGAAACACATTTTTTATCGTGAACACTGCTTTTAATTCATTCTCCCTGTCAGTTTTATTCCTTTTATCGATAATGTCAAAAGATGCACTTTTTGATATAGTATTATGTAATGATATATGATATATGGCATTGGTATTATCGCTTCAGCCGAGTAGCGGAGCCGAAGCGCGCGTGCATCACACTGCGCTACAAGGGTCGGTGCCCTTCTTGAAAGATTCACGAGCCAATCAGGGCTGTGCGCAACTTTTTTTTGAATTTCGTATTTCGTATTTCTTAGTAAATCCTAATCCGTAATTTGTAATCACGCACATCTCTCGCGCCAATCAAGAAGTCAATAGGCAGCCAATGGATGCAAGATATTCACCCCTACCTTTTATAAATTAGCACTCATTTTGAATTGACCATAATTCTCTTGCAGTCAGACGATCTCAAGAAGCGGCATCAATATTCTTGTTTATTTTCCGAATATGGAAGCGGTCTCTTCTCGCTCCAATCACAGTAAGCATCTACAGAGACAAAATTTGTAAATCGCTTGGAATGATCCGACTTAGGGATGCTAGAGAATAGCGATTCGTCAGTGGCTGCCATTTTAAAATTTTTGCGTTCCTAAGGCGTTTTTTCCTTGAAAATCAATCAGGATTTCCTATCTCTGATCTGGAAGGTGTCATCGCGAACATGCTCAAAATGGCGCAGTCAGTCTTCAAATTATGATCCTTATGAATTAAGTTTCCTGAACATCTGTGCATGTTCCAGCAATGATTTCTGTCGTCGGGTATGTTAGGACAAGAAACCTAGAAGGACGTTTCAAATGACGATTACGACCTTAGCGCTGACCCAGTCGAACACGAAATCGTAGCGGATAGCCAATAGAGTGTTGCCCGAATATTCATTTATTCGAATAATATTCGAATATTCGAATATTCGAATAATTAGAATATTCGAATATTCAAAGAAGTGGATTATTCGGGTTATTCGAATAATCGAATATTCAAAGAAGTGGAATATTCGTTTATTCGAATATTCGAATATTCAAAGAAGTGAAATATTTGGTTTATTCGAATATTCAGCACGAATAACTTGGACATTCGACAAGATCGCACTCCATTTTGCCCTGATTTTACATTTCAAACATATTAGCGTAGTGACTACTATTTTCTCACCATTCTTCAGTACCTCATAAATATAAAGATTTGGATAGGACTCGTAGGATTTTTTCAAAACGCTAGAAATGCCCATTTCACCTTTAGTTATAGAGAAAAGTTTAAATCTCGAGCGGCCCATAAGTATAGCAACACTTGAGCAACATGGAAATTTCTGACCATGATGGCCAGAATGGGCCATTTTCACGGGCATTTTCATGAAACTGGTTCGAGATGATGCTATTTGTCTACTTTCCCGGTGAACTTCACCTGAATTCTGAGGGAAAAGTCCAAGTTCTCTCATTCCTAAATGCTGGACGTGGAATTCGATGGTTTCCGGCCACCTAGGACGACCAGCTGGATGTAGTCTCAAGTTCGTACCAGATCCTGAGCCGCTCAACGTCTGTTGTCTCCCAGACGTCTCATGGAGCTGGGATGCGAGATATTACGCGGCGAGTTTCCAGTGGTATGGTGTCGATCTCAACGAATAACTACCAATTGTCGCTGAGTTTTTCGAATGGTCGCTGAGATTCCGGAGTAGGGCACGGCTAAGCAGCACTAGGAAGTTCGCCATCGCATAAACCGCGCATAACTCAGCTGAACTCAACTAAGCTAAACCAAACTAGACCGAAGCAGACCACAAATTTGGCGGCAATTTAGCGGGTATTTTGCGGCTATTTCACGGCGAGCATTATTTGGCGACTATTTCGCAGCCAGCATTATTTAGCGGCTATTTCGCGACTATTACTCGGGAAAAGGCATTTTGCGTCTGTTTCGCGGTTATTTCTCGGCCAAAACTCAGAGTACACGCTCGTAAACGTGGATGAGATAACTACGGAAATATAATGATAAGTCTCAGAACTCAACGCCTACGTATTTTGAAGCATCAAAAACGACCCACAATGACGCTACACGAGTGAGAAGTTGGCCCCGCCCATGTATCTGCCCGCCCTTGTATTTGCGTCCTCCTCCAAAAAAGGGGTGGTGGGCCATTCCCACCATTAGCGACGTTTGTGGGTGGTACAATAGGTACAATAAGTAAACCACAAACGTCACCGACGGTGGAAATTGACCAGCACCCCTGTTTAGGAGGACGCGAATGCAGGGGCGGGCTGATACAGGTGCGGGCCTACTCCTCAGTCGTGTAGCGTCACTTTCGGTTGTTTTTGACGCT
This sequence comes from Aplectana chamaeleonis, assembly GCA_029168955.1. Lineage (NCBI taxonomy): Eukaryota > Metazoa > Nematoda > Chromadorea > Rhabditida > Cosmocercidae > Aplectana > Aplectana chamaeleonis. The sequence continues at coordinate 99,635 of JAPDOI010000684.1, forward strand.
TCAGGATGCGTAGGCGTTGTGTTCTTTGCCATACCATTCAACTTCCGTAGTTAGTATCTCAACCACGTTTACGAGCATGTATGCTGAATTCAAGTGACAGAAGTGCAGCCGGTTCAATTGCCCAAGTATGCGGTACATTGGCCCCGCCCAGCATCTAGAAGCCCTGCCCATCCGGTGGCGGCCTCAGTGGAGGTTGGGCGACCCAGCCGCGACGCGTGGGTGTACCGACCACGCCGCGTATCGGTTTGCCGACCGCGACGCGTGTCGTTGTGCCGACCGCGATGCGTGTCGATGCGCCGACCGCGACGCGGGTCGGTGCAAAGTAGTTCCTAAGCCACGTAAAAGTCTTGCAGGATGTGAACCGCTGCTAAATAGGCCGCCAAACGCGACAGGTCAAAATGTCATCAGCCCGACAACAGGCGGACATCGCTGGGCAACGGGCAGTTGTCAGGATTACAATGCGAGCGATTTGAGTTGTCAAGAGGGTGCAGTTTTGAGATGACAACTTCTCAACCTGTCGTCGATGCCCCAGTTTGCCTGAGCGGATTGGGTGGGATAGTACGCAATGGAGTGTTGCCCAAATATTCGTTTATTCGAATAATATTCGAATATTCGAATATTCAAAGAAGTGGATTATTCGGGTTATTCGAATAATCGAATATTCAAAGAAGTGAAATATTCGTTTATTCGAATAATCGAATATTCGAAGAAGTGGATTATTCGAGTTATTCGTTTATTCGAATATTCAAAAAAAATTATTCGTTCCAACACTCTAATAGCCAAGGATACAATCCATAAGGGTAAGCAGAATTGACGCGAATGAAAACATGTAAAAAAAATTTTGTGTTACGCCTCCAAATCTTGTGTTTAGGGATTTAATGTATCAGGACGACAACTCGTACTACGACCAGTCCGCAGCTGTTCTAATCTCAGCGACAGAAAAGGACGATTAACAAGGTGGGAAAACGTTATCGCAGCTAGGGAACGTTGCGCACAATGGAGAATGAGCTGTCAACGAAGCTCGACTACCGTCGAGAGTTGCTCTGTTTTACGCTCTCCAATTACGTGTTTTCTAACGATGTGTACGTTTTCACTTTTCTGTGATGCGATAGATCTGGCCTTTAGGGATTTTATCATAAATCATTGAAATACGCACTGAAATATGCCTCCTTCATAAGTTATCTGTTTGTTGTTGTGTTTATTCGGAGATAAAGCCGATGCCCAGTAAGACAGTTGTTGTTGCAAGTTTTCTGAGATAAACATATAGGAAATCGATGTTGTTACATGATTCATGGAGTGGGTTAAAAGGCGATTTTCACTTATCTTCATGTATCTGCGGTTATGATCAAGGTAGAATTTGACTCATAGACAGTATAAGGTAGCGGTTCCGTGGTATTCGAATTCGAAATGCATTGGTAGTCGAAAAACTAATCATCGTATCTTTATGCGCTGCTAGCACAAGGTATTTCAACTATCCTCTTTTCGATGGACGTACCATGGGGTTTCCCTCGCTACCTCTGCATAAGGTGAGATTCCGCTCGCTCCGCCAATGATTCCGCTTGCTTTGGCGCATGGTTCTCATTCTAGCCCTTCCGCCTATCGTAAAGTTCCGCTTGCTTAGCGTTAGCTTCTGCTTTCTTCCCGTTAACTTCCGCTCGCTCAGTGTTAGTTTCTACTTGCTTCGCCTTTGCTTCCGCTCGCTTCGTTGCATGGTTCCACTCGTTCCCCTGCCTAACGTAAGGTTCTGCTTGCTTGGCGTTAGCTTCTGCTTGCTTCGCGTTAGCTTCCACTCGCTTAGTGTTAGTTTCTGCTTGTTTTGTGTTAGCTTCCACTCGCTTAGTGTTAGCTTTTGCTTGCTTCCAGTTAACTTCTGCTCGCTCAGTGTTAGTTTCTACTTGCTTCGCGTTCGCTTCCGCTTGCTTCGTTGCATGGTTCCACTCGTTTCCCTGCCTAACGTAAGGTTCTGCTTGCTTGGCGTTAGCCTCTGCTTGCTTCGCGTGTTGGCTTCTGCTTGCTTCGCGTTCGGTACGGGGACAATCCGTTACTAGCGGATTGCGTGTTAACAGCTTGTTTCAAAAGTTCTGAGCTGCGTTCCTTGATGTGCGTTGGCGCAAACTCGGTGCGCATTTGTTATAACATACCGTATTTTATCTTCTAGAAGTACATGTACTTCTAATACTCAGGCCTCTATTTTATATGTATGTACTTCTATTAGAGGTGTACTTCAAATAGAGGCTGTACTTCTAATTCTCAGCCCTCTCTTTTTAAGGTACATACTTGTATTAGAGGTGTATTTCTAATAGAGGTGTACTTGTATTAGAGGTGTACTTCTAATAGAGGGTGTACTTTTATTATTCGGCGCAGTGATTCTTTATTTAAAATGGTAGACTGTTCGCACTACCGGCAGAGATTTGCAGTATAACACCGAAAATTTGTATGTATCGAAATTTCAGACCGCAAGCGCGAAAGCTTAGCCACTTAGGCTCATCCGAATAGAGAATTCAACAATCACTGATGTCAGCTCACACTCAACCTTCAAAAACAATCGGCCCCAGTTATATACAAAAGGAATTTCAAAAAAGTCAATTTCGATGCTGTGCGTGACTATTTACTAAATGTAGACTGGTTCAGCTCCTTGAACGCTGCGGGTAGTGTTAATGAAAAGTATGAACCTCTTATTGCAGTCATGCAACACTGCATTGAAATGTTTGTCCCCTTTGAACAATTTACGGGAAGAAAACCAAAACTTCCTGCTCACTTAGCTAGACTTGAGCGTCTGAGATCGAGTGCGTGGTATGAAGCTAAACTCCACAATAGTAGTGAAAAGTGGGGCCACTTTACGGCAATTAGCGAGCGATTCGTGCGGAAAATGAAAACATTTAACAATCAAATCGAGAAAAAGGCTGTGGAATCTGAAGATCGACACTCTTTCTACAGGTTCCTCAACTCGAAACTTCAAGAAAAGCCACGTGTTGGAGTACTTTATAGCCCCGATGGCGTGATTCTGAGGAAGGATGATGAAAAGCCGAGTTACTGGCAAGCGTTTTTGAAGAGGCCTTCTCTGAAGCTGCCGATACGTCGATACATTCTGTTCCCGGTGCATTTGCCGTTATGAATGACTCATGCTGGTTCCACAGGGATGAAATTTTGAATGAACTTTTACGATGGCCTAACTCTGGATCTCAAACCCCTGACGACATTCCGCTTAGTTTCATCAAAAGCGTCGCCAATGAGATTTCTGGTCCCTTGGAGCACATTTTTAATCTAAGTTTTATGACGGCTGAAGTTCCTCTGGAATGGATGCACTCATTAGTTACTCCAATACCAAAAAAGCCCCCGTTCACTAACCCGTCCAACTTCAGACCCATCAGTATTACATCTATTTTCTCGCGTCTTTTTGAAAAAAATTTTCAAAAAACGGATAGTTGCACATCTCGACGATAACCATATTATCTCCCCTCTTCAGCATGGGTTTCAGAAGGGCAAGTCCACGGTGACGGCAATGATAGAAGCGTTGAACAACTGGACAGCTCTCATCGATCAAGGAAAAAATGTGAACGTTGTTTATTTTGACTTCACCAAGGCTTTTGATAAGGTTCCCCATGATGAATTGTTGCAAAAACTTTCACTTGTTGGTATCCATCCGCGAATAGTCTCATGGATTTCGTCATTTTTGACTGACAGGACGTTTTCTGTCCGCGTTAACGCGTCCTTTTCGAGTCCGCGACCCGTTCATAGCGGAGTCCCACAAGGAGGAGTACTTTCCCCCATCCTTTTCAACATCTACACGTATGAAATCGCGAATTTGATCACTCACTTCGGCACCGGGTTCAGTGCTTTTGCTGATGATATCAAAAAATTATCATGAGGCTACTTCCCCTGGGGGCTGTGAATCGTTACAGCAATCAGTCAATGCTATCAGCATGTGGTCTCGTGATTGGGATTTGCCCCTGTCCAAGGAAAAAACCAAAATTCTCCACCTCGGTGCCAACAATCATAACTTCAATTATAATATTGAAGGGACTCCCATTGAGATCACTGATCAGATAACTGATCTTGGTTTCGTCATCACCGGGAGTCTTAGCTTCGATGCGCATTGTGAGGTCACGTCGAGGAAGGCTACTGTTGCAGTAAATAAGATATTCAGAGCTTTGGCAACACGTAATCCATCTGTGCTTATAAGAGCCTACACCACCTACGTGAGGCCAACTCTTGAATATGGCACGCCGGTGTTTAATCCCTACAAAGTGAAGGACATCAACTGTTTGGAGAAAGTCCAAGGCAACTTCACAAGGAAATTGTTTATTAGGATGCATGGTTTCGTTTATGGCCGCATACCCGATTCCGTGCAGAGAAATGATCTATTTCATTTGAAACCGTTATCCCTCAGAAGAGTAGAGAATGACTTACTTCTTCTCCACAAGATCCTGTTTGGCGTAGATTTCGGTCTTAAACCTGAGGACCTTGTGACAACGAGAGAGTCAACCAGTAGGGGTGGCCCCATCAAACTCCACCGTTACAAAAAATTTATTGCGAAAATAGTCAGAATGAGACTCAGAATGAGTCTCATTCTGACTATTTTCGCAAAAAAAATTTTTGTAACACCATGAGGCTTCGGGACAGATCAATTTTGTCCACCGTTACACATCTAACCTCAACTGCAGGCGTCACTTTTTCATCAACAGAACAATACCCATTTTTGAGAACCTTGGTAGAAATCATTCCATTCCTTCCAACTTCACGGCAATCAAAAATTTCATTCGACAAAATGTTGAGCTGGCTGATCGTACAAGTAGCCCTTCCTGACTGGCTGGATAGCTTTTGATTCCTTTCTTTAGGTTGATTATTACAGCAATGCGCTTTTCTTTTCTGTTCCGCTATGTTGTTTTTTTTATCGTTTCCATGCTTTCAACTTCCTATGGTTCATTCGTATTTCGCGGTCGTTTTGAACATTGTTTGTGACTACATAGGCTTCCCTATGTAATATATATATATATATATATATATATATATATATATATATATATATATATATATATATATATATATATATATATATATATATATATATATATATCACATGGCAGTTGTATATGTACTGGCAGTATATATATATATATATATATATATATATATATATATATATTTTTTTTTTCAAAAACATTATTCAGACCCTTCCTAAGTCAGAATTTTCCCAAAATTATATAAGTTAGGTACCGCTTTAGTTGACACGTGCTCCATAAAGAAGAGAGAGAGACCAATGGGAGTCGATTCGTTAGTCTCAAAATCAACAGAACTGATCGCCTGTCGAGCCGTCCAGAGCGATTGAAAAATCGCGGTTCTCGAAGAACTTGACAACAGCTCTTCCAGAGGTAAGTTCTTTGAGTCAACAATTCACTGCAGGTGAGGTCTACTATTGTGGTTCCTTATTTCCTCGTCGTGTAAGCGATTCCTCTACATAAATTACCCAATTTTCATAGCGCTGGGGAATCTTGGCTTTCAAGGACCGTTAAAGTAAACGTCTTGGGCCAAAACAAGTCAATTTTGAATAAATAAAACCCTATCAAATCGAAAATCATGTGAAGTACCTAAATGAACTTAATGCATTCGTCGTGAATAACAGCCATATCAAGTGTCAGCTGTTTTTTTTTCTTGGTCATTTGAAGTTCGCTGAAGCTTCATCGAAAGTTGTCTCATACAAGCAATCTTTCACCAAGAAAGGGGTAGGCGATAGTTTTTTGTGAACATTTGAACCTCACAATATTGAAAAAAACAACTCGTGCAATTTCGTCTCTCTCGAATGCCACATTTTAATCGCCAGACACTTACCAGAGTACAGGAAGTCCATTCCGAAGAGATGTGTACTTTTACAAAAGGCGTACTTCAAATAGAGGGTGTACTTCTGATGCTCAGACCTCTAATTTATATATATATATATATATATATATATATATATATATATATATATATATATATATATATATATATATATATATATATATATATATATATATATATATATATATATATATATATATATATATATATATATATATATATATATATATATATATATATATATATATATATATATATATATATATATATATATATATATATACGTCTCATAGAGGTGAACTCCAGATAGAGGGTGTACTTCTGATACTCAGCTTTCCTTTTCGGGTGTATTTCTATTAGAAACGTACTTCTATTGAAGGAAAGAAGGTAAGTTATGACAGACCGAGTTTGCACTTACGCACAATAGGGAACGCAAAGTATCAGTGCGATCCGTGCCGTCTGTACTCTGACAAACGGGAACGAGCTAGGCCCGTAGAAAAGGAGTCCCCTGCCTCACCTTCCTCAGCCCCTTTCTGTAGAGGACATGCACGGCCTTGGGCGGTTTTCCTATTGGTCAATCGGGAAAAAAGGCGTTCCGGTCAAATCGCGTTCCTATAGCCTAGCTACGGAAGCAAAACCACCCTGGCCTTGCTCTTCCTACCCTCGACGACATGTCAGATCCTATGCCTGCTCGTCTGTGATTGATTGTTCACTGCTCGGCCTAGTAACCGAGCAGAGACAACGCGTTCTAGCTCTTCGAGATATGCTACACTGATGACGATTATGGTCTAGCAAGGCAAAATGACGTGTGATTGTACTCTGGCCTAGCAAGGCAAGGTGTTGAGGATGCCGACCCTGGCCTAGAAAGACAAGTCTCCACCCTAGAAACGCCCATTTTGTCGTACATAGGCCCTTAGCCTATTTACAGCGTTCTCGTGGCCTAGTCGGTATCCTATTTTCAGACTAAGTGTCAAGGCTCTGCTGGTAAGGGTATACTTGTTATCCGAAGGTAATTCCTCGGATAATGGATCGATTCGGATAATGCCATTTTAAATTTACCGGATATTGGTTCGATTCAGATAATGCGTTTTTTCAAATTTTCGGATATTGGATCGATTCAGATAATGCCATTTTTTCCAATGATTCGGATACGGATATCCGTCGGATAATTTCGGATAAATTTCGGATACATCGGAACAAATCTCAGGCAACACACCACACACACACAGACACACACACACACACACACGCACACACACACACACACAGACACAGACACACACACAGACACACACACAGACACACACACAGACACACACACACACACACACACACAGACACACACACACACAGACGCACACACACAGACACAGACACACACACAGACACACACACAGACACACACAGACACACACACAGACACACACACACACAGACACACACACACACAGACACACACACACAGACACACACACACAGACACACACACAGACACACACACACAGACACACACACAGACACACACACACACACAGACACACACACACAGACACACAGACACACACACACAAACACACACACAGACACACACAGACACACACACACAGACACACACACAGACACACACAGACACACACACAGACACACACACAGACACACACACAGACACACACACACACACACACACAGACACACACACAGACACACACAGGACACACACACACACAGACACACACACACACAGACACACACACACAGACACACACACACAGACACACACACACAGACACACACACAGACACACACACACACACACACACACAGACACACACACAGACACACACACAGACACACACACACACACAGACACACACAGACACACACACATACACACAGACACACACACACACACAAAATGAGTAGAATAGTAGCTACGAGAAATGGACATATATTAGGGTGAGTCATAAGTTCTTGGAATTTTTTATTTTTATTTTTTCTTAAACACAAGGTAACAAATTTATTCAAAGTAAGAGCCATTACAACGAACAACTTTCTGCCAACGACGACCGAGACTTCGAATACCGTAGTCGTAGAATGAGCGCTGCTTCGATGCAAAAAAAGCGTCCAACTCGGTCCTCAAGTGCTCTTCGGTCTTAAGCTGCTTTCCCCTCAACCAGTGTTCGAGGCTTCCGAATAAATGGTAGTCCGATGGAGCAATATCTGGACTGAAGGCTGGATGAGGGAGAGTTTCCAACTGCAGCTCCTTCAATTTTTCTTGAGTTTTTTTCGCTATGTGTGGGCGGCAGTTGTCCCAGAGCAGTAGGATCTGGTCACGTTTTCGTCCATTTTTCTCCGCGTTGATGACCATTTCCTCTAGTTCTTGGCAGACGTAGTCAGCATCTATAGTCTTTCCTGGCGGAAGTAATTTCAAGAACACAACTCCATCAGTGGACCAAAAAACGGTCAGTAGACTCTTTTTTCCGTGGATATCCGACGTTGCACAGGATCTGGCGGCTCAAAGGGCTTAACCCATTGCACAGACAGGTCAGGATTGTTATAGTAGCACCACTTCTCATCACATGTAATGATGCGACCAAAAAAACTTCCTTTGTGGTGCCGTTTCAGTAGTTCTTGACAAGTGGCCATCCTGCGATTCCTGTCGGTGTCGGATAAATTGTGAGGAATCACGGACGGCTTTTTGGTCTCAGTCCCATATTGTGTAGCTGGCGAACTGCGGTCGACTGAAACTCCCTGTAAGCTGGGCGAGACCTCTGCTGTGAAGATGCGGGTTTTTCTCCAGCTCATTCGCCGCCAACGTGGGGTCGTGAATTCGTGGCTTTCCACATCTCGGCTTGTCCTTTAGAGAGCAGCTGCCGGAGCGAAACTTTTGATACCAGTTGTACAGTACTGGCAGCAATTCGATACGTTCCTTCGTTGGCCCTTATTTCCTTAACAGTTTGAGCAGCTGTGAAACCTCTTTCGAAGTAGTGAAGAATCAGTACGCGAGCGTGCTCTTTTTCCGACATTTTACTGAGCCACGAATGGCGTTTCGAGGGCTGGCAGGTATTGATTAACGAGGTTTGATCTACCTAGCAAACAACCGCGCACGAGTGGCATTTGATCTATTCGCGAATTCTTGAAAAATTCCAAGAACTTATGACTCACCCTAATACATAAATTACACGAATGAGGAAACAAAAGTGAGTCAAATAGTTGATATAAAAATGGACCGGTTTACTACATTTAACTTGGCCGGTTTACTACATTCAACCTAAAACGAACCGATTTATCCGGTTTTATCCGATTTTACGCAAATTTTATCCGTTTTATCCGTTTTTTATCCGATTTATCCGTTTTTATCCGATTTTTATCCGTTTTATCCGATTTTATCCGATTTTACGCAAATTTTATCCGTTTTATCCGATTTTACGCAAATTTTATCCGGTTTTATCCGTTTTTATCCGATTTTTATCCGTTTTATCCGATTTTATCCGAATTTTCGACCCTTCGGATAATGGTTCGATTCAGATAATGCCGATTTTAAATTTCCCGGATATTGGTTCGATTCAGATAATGCGTGTTTTCAAATTTTCGGATATCGGATTATCCGAATCTCGGATATCCGGTCGGATATCCGAAATGGAGTGATTCGGATACTAAGTATAGGTAAGGGGCTGAGCAGAGTGCCATTAAAGGCAGTGGTCGCGATAAAAGATGCTTGTCTTCTTTTCCTCTCTAAACTCTTTTCTAGGTTTAGAGTAGTAGAACCAACGAAGAAAAATTGCGAAAAAAACCGCTGTTTCGGGCCAAATTTGAAGCCTAAACTTTCTTGTCTTTTGATGGTGGACGAGCCCACTCCACATCATCGGCATCGATGACCTCTTATATCAAGAACATCAGCTGGCTTGAAATTGCATTTCAATCAACGAACATTATCCTTCAGACTCATCTAGTCAAAAACATTAACTAAAGTGCTTGCTTTCATTGATAAACTCATTTTCATTACGTAAATTTGCATATATTTCTTCCTCTGAATATCGATGATTTTTGACTGCTCGGCATGAGGCGGCGATCTTTTTTTGTTGCGCTGTGCACGTGTGCACGAACGGGCAGCTTTGGGCCCTAGAAACTCTAATTCTAGCCCGTTTTTCACCGCGCCACCTTCATAGTTTTTCAGCTGTTTTCCATCTGAGCTGGTTTTTATAGTTTTTTAGATAATGTTTTTCATCGCGACCACTGCCTTTAAGGCGCGGCCCGACGTAATGGTGGGTTGCCGTATTGATAGATCGCGGCGATCTATCTATACGGCAGTCCACCAATAGGTCGCGCGGCCCCCTGATGGAACTCTGCTCAGCCCCTAATAAACCAAAGATTCACTCAATTTCAAGGCAACATTGACATTATTCATAGAGAGGTCATCGGAGAACACACATTTGTGAAATCCACATCTCCCTCCAATTTCTATGTCCGCTCATTCTGCTTCTTTTCGTGGCAAGAGAAGAAATTGGTAATCAACGAAATGCACAGACAGACGAAAAAAGAAGAGCTCGTGAAAAACAAAATTGGAGCGAAAATGAGATTAGGTGTTCCCAAAGAGTTTTTCCCCGAAACTCACTCAAACATAAGAACACTTAAAGAAAATCCATAACAGTTAAAGGCAGGGTTCGCGATAAAAACGACTTCTGAGCTCTCTTCGAGAGAATGTAGATTTGGTCTTCACAACAGTGAAAACGAGTGAAAAAACCCGGAAATTCGCGGGAAAACGCTCAAAAACAAAGTGTAACGGCTAATTACCGGTGTCTGCTGGCCGCCTAATTAACGAGATTTTCATTAATGCTTGCTTATCCGCCTTACATTTTGCGGTTGAAGTAGTCAGTAGTCTCCAGAAACGCTTAGAAACTACTTTAGAAGCAAAATAAAAGCTGACAAAACCGGCTTTTACACAAATCTCGATAATTGGGGGCAGGAAAACACCAAGCAATAACTTGTTCCTGAGCGTTTTTTTCCAATTTGTTTTATTTATTCTCACTTTTGCGATGGCCAGATCTACCATTCCATGGGGATAGCACAACAACCTATTTTATCGAGGACCCTGCCTTAAATGGGTTAAAGGGCTCCCCTTGTCAGATTTAACACAGCTCAAACAGGCGTACAGTTGTTATATCACATGCACAAGTCAACTTCAGAAATCTCTGTCGACACTAACATTTTCTGGATCATCTTCCAACGAGTTATTTGGAAATCCAGCTCTGTGGTGAGGAGGACTCGGCAAGAATGTATTGCATAAGTTGTGAGAGAAAGACGATGCCCATGGAAAGTCCCCGAATTTTCGTTGTTGAAAAAGTAGTGAACTTCCCATCTGACCACAGTTGAATTCGAACAGTGGTTTGGGTGTACACTATTGAACCATCCAAGATAAGAGCACGATCAACGCAGTACAGGTGGTTGGTGCACAGTGTGCGAAGAGACCGATACACTTACGACCTCGAGCCGCGCGATGACACTGGGAGCGATCTAAAAATCGTTACATGGTAAGCTGTGTCGATGTCAGGCGTCTTGCGAAGCATGAAAGTCCCTAGAATATATAGTTTTGGAGTCACCAAGGCGCTTTCTATGTCAAGCGTTTGTAGAAAGGGAAGTTCGTGGCTCGTTCTTAGTCTCCCCTTACATGCGTTGAAAATGTATTAGGCAATTCAAAGGCAGCGTTCAGTATGATCATTCTCGGTGACATTTCACAGTAAACTGATAGATGATGAAGATGCTAGGCTCCTAATGTCGATAGCGGAAAGCGAGCCAGGTATGGCGGACCAACGGCTGCAAGCTAGCGTTTTCAAGCCTCCGAATAACGTAATGCCCCCTTTCCGCTCCCCCCCCCAGCATGAATAAATGAAAACCCTAGATTGTGATAACATGAAATAGTGAAATCAAGCAAGTACCAAGATGTTATTTGAAACGCTTTATTGTGATGGGTATCGTACTGCTTCAACTGGATCTACTCAGGTGTCCAAGCACTTCTTGAGAAAGACGGTTGCAACGAGATAAAAATCAATAGTGGTGGTATCCTAGAATCCTAATATGGGGACAACGCGGGAGCATGTAAAATGATGTTTCAGACAAGAAACCTTTGACGATAACATCCATAGGCAGAACTGAAGAATATCCACTCAAGCAAGAGATGTGGGCATGTCCGACCAAAACAAGCAGATATTTCAACTAGAATCGGTAGTCTAGACCAGAGTTCGTAAAGTCACTAGGACGCGGAAGGAACACGGCTGGCGCCTTCTTACGTGACGTGGATACTCCACAAATCGAATTTGAATGTGAATAGGAAGACCGCGTGGACGCATAAGGCGGGGAATCACCGAGAAATCGTGCCGCACATTTTGAGGAAAGGGTTATATCTAGAAACCACATCCGCTTGGGGATACTCGATAGAAAGACATCCACAAGTTATCAGTTCAAAAGAACAAATTTTAACAAAGTATCGCTATTCATGTGACTATGACAGCCCTATTGAAGGCAGGATAAAACTTTCCAGAAATCGACCACAGTCCAAGCTCAGGGACGGAATCTGAGGTTTCCACATAATTGTAAAGTAAACCCACCCATTATGAGACTTGCCAAGGTGAGCTCTGGGGCGCCCACATCAGGAAGCCATTTTGGTACGCCCCTTTTACGATATTTCGAACTCAATAGTGGCAAGATGAGTGGTATTTTCTATCAACAGCCCCGTTCTTCCCTTCATTTTTGGGATCTCTCTTCATTCAGTTCCGCTCGCATAAAACTTGCAAATGACTGAAGTTACAAGCCTCCGAAAACTCGTCCACTATGCTTCTGCCGCTCAAATTTGAGGGGCCATAGCTGCGTCCAGGGCTGAGCACGCGTCCCGGTCAACCTTAGGGTGGTGCATATTGGACGTTGCAGAGAGGGAAAAGGGGGGTGCCCAAACCGGACACCAAAAAAAACGAAGTGCATGTTCTGTCGAATTTCAGGAGCAAAATAATACACGATTCTCTTCATATGTTCTTCTCCGCTTTTTAAGACAAACACTTACAGAATTAAAATTATTGATAGATATGCAGTTTGTGTTCGCAGTAATTTATAGTTGCTGTCGAAGCTTCTCATAAACAATTCTATGAATTGAAGATCATATATAATGTGTTTGATTGTTTTGATGAAGGAATAAACACTACTCTGTTATCTTGTAGCAAGTAAGGATTGATGTGGTGTAATGTTTCTTTGGTGTAACGTTCAGTGATTACGCTTGTGGTTACCGATTAGAAGCGAAGATACAAAGACAGCGCTCAGACGCGCTATCGTTCACGTTCAGAAAAGGATCAGCTATGGCAGACTAAAAATTTAGATATCACGGTCAATATAAAAACTAGCCAACGGAATTTAGTCTATGAGAATGACTTATGAAGAGAGCCGACTGTAAAAATTCAAGAGACTGCAAGTTCCAGTGAAAGAAGCAAATAATCGTATCTTCCTACTTGAGAACTACCCTGTACATAAAAATCCGAATTTTATCCGGCTTGAATGCCGCAATTCCCTAGAGGCTGGGCTCGCCGTGCGATATGGTGTTTGTCCGTAGCTACACAGCGCACACTGGAGTGGACTCGCGCACAATAATAATTAAAAAAATGTGTTTTATTACAGAACGGGGAGGAGAAAAGAATCGAAAGTGGAGTAAATGGAAGAAGGCAGAAATAGGATGCTTTCAAGGTAACCATTTCAGAAAAAAATGTAAATAAACTAAATTGGAGCAGGGTGAATTTTTCGGACTTGACAAGGTTCATTCAAATCAACTTTGTTGATTAAAAACAACATTAACCATGAGAACTAAGAGCATTGGGAGAAAGAGGAGAATCTGGCAAACATTTGAGTAACGAAAGCTTTGATATTCAATGTGATTTAAGGACCCTAAAACTCGTCCCGGTTTGTCCCGGTTTTCGGGGTAAAACCGGGACGAGATTTAAGGTCCTTAAATCACATTAAAAAACGATCTTGTTGAAGCTAAACTGTTTGCCAGATTCTCCTCTTTCCCACAATATCCTTTGCTCGCATGTTTAATGCTACTTTTGATCAACTAGGCTCGTTTGAATTAAACTTGTCACGGTTAAATACTTACCCCTGCTCCAACTTTGTTTGTTTACATTAAATTTCTAAAATGGGTACATCCAGAATAGACAATTTTCATCATCTTCCATTTCCTTCGGTTTCAATCGCTTTCTCTTCCCCGTTCTGTAATAAAATACATTTTTATTAATATTGTGTGCGCGTCCACTCCCGTGTGCGCTGTGTAGCTGCGTACACACACCATATCGCACGGCGAGCAGAGTCTCTAAGGGATTGCGGCATTCTACGTGGGTAAAAATCGGGTTTTCCACTCCCTACGCATCTCATCAATCCCTACATGGATCCATAACACAAAATAATTCTGAAAATTTCTTCATCAGAACGATCAAACACGGATTAATCCTTCATATATAGGTTCATGAAAACATTCGATAGAAAACATTAATTACTGCAATAAAAGTAGCTCTGTTGTTGCTTGTAATAGCTGAATTGTAATGAATAAAAAACTGTTTTATCTTTTGTCACAACCTACCTTCTTATTAAAAATTTTCTTCATAAGATTGTTTGGAAGTTCAAAAATTACACTACCTTTTTTGTTGACATTTTCGCAATTTTCTTTATTCAGTGCTTTTTTTATACTCTGGTTTATCAAAATAAGGAAGTCAAGATCATGGCTGATGAGCTCGACTTCTCGGAAGACAGCCGATTTCGATTTCCCATAGGGGGTGCCTGAAAATTGCCGAGCTAAGGGGGGGGGGTGTATATTCAAAATCGCCATGCCGGGACGTGTGCCCAGCCGTGGCCTAGATGGTCCTGGGCGATTCCAGGGACATCATTCGAACCAACGTGGAACCGTCCAAGCTGAGCTACAAACAGGAAAACAGGTCGTGGTTGCACTGTGCCCATAACTGAAGTCGCCGCACCCGGCGAGCCCATTACCCCTTCAACGTAAACACACGAAAACTCCACATTATTATAGCCACGAGTACTCAGAAGAGTTGAGTATTTCAAGAGACACTGTTCATGATAATTGTCCTCGCTGAGAATATTCGTTATATGATACTCAGGCAGATCTGAGTTACGAAGAAATTGTAAAAAAACGGGTAGCCATTGCTCCGAATACCCGATTCCCACTCTCTCTCTTTACACTCACTACTCACAATCAGCCTGAAGGACTGCAGTGCTGCAAATAAATTGTTGGCCTATGTATATGCACCAGTTTTTTGAATATTTCAACTTTCTGCTGGTTTATTTCGGTAGTTTTCCTTCTTTTCGAATCTAGGTAATACTGTTTGTTTAATGTACATATCATTCCCATCTTAATTGAACCCCACTGTTCACTCATCGCAACCATTAATCATAGCGTATAGCTAGTCCAGATCAGTGAACCATTTCGAATTCAATGAATCGCCTGATTGCTTGATAGGTATAACTCCTTCATGACCGCCAACTCTTCCTTGCTCAGAAGTCAACTGTTACAAGGGTAACCATATTCTAGCACAAGAAGACAGTTCTAACGTTTGACCGAGCATAGCTATGGTTTCAGTTTTCGATTTAGTCTGACGCATGGAGCAGGCGGCTGGCCGTGCGGGGTTGGCGGTTTCACTGGAGAATGGGGTTTCGATTCGCGCGTGGTGATCTACCGTCCCGGCCCCGTTCATTCATCAGACTAAAATTATTGAGCGAACTCTACATATTATGCATTATACCAGACCTTTTGTATTCTAAGTTGTACTAGGGAATGAACTTTGTCGTTAATACCACCGTCAAAATACATATCACTGGCTCAAAAAAGAGTTAGGGTTGTGAGGCTTATACCTAATGAAATTCTTTAACGCTGAGAACTGAATCATAAAGTGGTCATACACAAAAATATTTGTATGTAGTGCGCCAAGAGACGACTACAATGCACTTACAGAAAATCAACTTCATTGATGAGGGTAAATTCTCCACTGGTTTGAATGTTAGGGAACATTCGAATACGGTGCGTGTGTCTGGCACTGCCGAGTACACGGGTGGAAAACGTGAAGAAAGAAAAAAGGAAAAATACTCCACTTTGCAGGCAATTCAATTTCAAGCCAACGTGGATTCTTTCTGAAGGAATGCATGTGTCTATGCCGGAATGCAAAATCAAATTGTAAGGTCCAAATCATTGCTCTCATCCACCACGATACACAATTCATTTGATTTTTCTAAAGCTCATACTTGAGCCCTGAAAAAATGGGTTCAACAAGTGCAGTCCATCTTCGGAAACTTGAGATGAGAAATGACAAAGACTGACAAATTACGAGATCACAAAGTAAAAAAACTGAAAAAAATCTATGTGCAAAGATAGATAACACGAAGGTGATTGATTTGTGTGAAAGGTACGAAGAGGTGCAAAGAACTTGAATTCACAGAACATCTTTGCATTTAGAGGAATTTTTCATGAAGGCACTCGAAGGTCAGTATAAAAAATCTTGGGCAGACTCCTTGGTTCTTTATACATAAATGACCAAGTTCAGACGAGTACTGAATTCAGCTGTCGATGATTTCCCACTTCTACAAGGACCAATATCTACTAAGTTGATTAAGACGTTTATAACAAAGGCTAAAAGTCCATTATGAGTTTTCACTCAGCTCAAGACTTTCAGATGAGGCATATCATAAGCATATGAATATCAATTGTTCGCCGGTTCGGTGCGATTCTAGCATAGTGCGTATACGTGAGCATATACTTACAGCGTGCAGTTTTTAGGTCCTCGCAGTTCGTGCTCCATACATCCTCGATAAATTGCACTAGACAGACGAAAGATTCTGAGTCGACTGTACGTGCATAAATATGTCTATACAACCAACAGAAAATGGACTCCGCGCATAACTAATAGGAAATATGTTTCAAAACACTTACTGAGAGACTAATTGAGACCTAAGGTTTGGTCAAACAAGTGCGAAACTGCATCAGCGGATACCACTAGGAGCACATTCTTCCTATATCTCAGACCTACCACGCCCATATGGCTTGAAAGAAGTCTGCCGCTTGAGCTCCAGCAGAGACCTCCAGACCGAAAACCTATAGAATGTTTAACACTATGGAGACACAAGACATTATAATACCGCGCAATTTTTTTTTGCAAAAAAGGCGTTTTGCGGCATTTTTTGCGCTCACAAAGCGCCGCATCGCCCTAACTATCTTCAAAGTACTAGTTCGATTTCAAATTGCATGTCATTTCTGAATTGCTGTCATTGAGTGCTACACGATGGTGTCACCAAATGGTAGATTCAACTCCAAAAGTTCTTAGAAAATTGCATAATTGCACTACAAAATATCTCACTATGAACTGATCAGACGGTCATGATTGCAGACATCTGTCATATTTTGACCTGTGGTCAATGTGAATTTTAGAAAGATAAACGCATTATTCAATAAAATACCGGAGTCCAAAAGACTTTCTTCACATATCTCTGCATTTGCCTGACTGAGTGGAACACGAAAACTCCCTGAAAATCTAATTTCGTCAAATTTCAAGTGAGTTATGGCGATGCGGCGCATTGCGAGCACAAAAAAACGCCGCAAAACGCCGTTTTTGCAAAAAAAACATGCGCGGTACTGTAGGTAACAAAAAGTGGAAAGTGATACCTTATCTTCACTCTGAACCAACACAACTTGCGTGCTCTACACCAAAAACATCATGCGAATATTCCATTGCTTACCACACGAAGAAAAGGAACTTGCATCGGTTCCGTGAGAGAAAGTCTACTTCCTACTTCGCTAGAGACGAAAAGTAGAAAGTTGCCGATCGAACAGGTTTTAGGAAAACTAGAAAATTTTTTCCCCATTGAGATTGTGACAATTTTCCCTTGACTCTATTTGTTGAGCAACATTCTCACCCCCCTTCACTTTCTAAGTTCGCAAAAGCAAGTCCGGATGTGAATGTTCTTTTGAGATTCATTAGGTTTGTTTCTTCCATTTTGTAGTAAACACTAAACGAACGAAGTGTTTGATTCCCGCTTAGACACTCTGGCTGCAATTTTAGCAAAACCTGTCAGGGAATACTCGTGAAGCTCAATAACTGGGTACGGGACTCAAATGAACCAATTGATTTCAAAAACAGTACTACTTACTATTAAACCCTTCATGAAAGGCGGTGATTTCTTTAATTACACAAAAAGCTATTTCTAATTTTTCAGCAATAGAGGATAGAGGAAAAAAATCACTCGGTACAGATTAGTTAATCTAGTGTTAACCAAAGACACACAAATAGAAATTTATGGCACTTCTTAAAGGCACAGTCCAACCTCAGAGGTAATTTTTGATATTTTGGTCCGTTCGCGGTCTATAGCAACCCTGCCAAGCGCGAAATCTCAATTTGCTCAGAAAAGCGAGAAAAGGCTAGGAAAAAGAAGACCATGCCCCTTGAAAGAAAAAATGGGCAACGCCCACTGGCAGTTTTCTGACCTCAATAGGGAAGTGACGCGCGAATGATTTTATTTAAAATCTATGTTCTTCCTTTTGTTTTCGGTCTGGCTTTATACTGTGATCTGCTTCAGAATGATTAGCTGCGAATACCGAGAAAATACAGGCTCGAGACGACTCGTCCGCGAACTTCTACCGGTTCAAATTCAAAATTTTTAGAGGAGCCGTAACCTACTTCGCAGTGAGTTCTGAGCGATTTTGGAGACACCATTGTGATCAGCGTGAAATTTTCTCCAAGATAGCCAGAAAAAACGAAAAACAGACTCTGAGCTTGGACTGTGGCTTTAACAAGAACTTGTCTATAATCCTGAAGAGAAGGTCAGGAAACCAAGGTAGTAGATAGTTCCAGCTGCAGTCAGCAGCTTTTCGCCGGGCGAAACTCGTTCAGAAATGCCAAACGCGACAGCCGCTCGGCGCGCAGCCCACAGCGTGCACTCAGAAAGTTGGAGCTCGCCACCCGCTAACCAAAAGTCGGGCGGGGCGCAGCACCTCGCGCGGCCCGCGAGCGGAATGGTAGCGGGTGGCGAGCACTGGCATGCTGGCGCTCGTCACCCGCTCACCACATTACGGCGGTGCGCTCGCATCACCACGTCGGCGCGCTCGCCTAGCGCTGGTCGCCGACGGAAAGATAGCGGGTGGCGAGCTATTAAATGTCGCTTCCGCTTGAAATTCATGCCATGCATCAACTTTCGCTTCGGTTATCCGGTGTTTTCGTCTGCAGGTGGGGCTATGGTTTAGCACTTGGCCACACCCATTTTTCCGCACCGCAGCGCAATTTAAACACTAACCCAGGGTTCAAAATCAGGAGATTCGTTGCGGCATGAAAAAATGGGCGTGGCCAAGTGCGATATCATAGAGCCTCCCCCCCCTCTGCTGCGATGGCACCGGTTATTCTTTCTTTTCAGTAACACTACATATTTTTGAAAATCTCAGAGAGTCCAGAATTGTCAAGAATGATTTATTTACATTTACGTATTTACGGTTTACAGTCAGTTTCGAATGAATAAAAAAAATCTTAGAATTTCAGGTGGTCCCTCTGATTAAATTATAACAAATAGAGCCATATTTCTCTTTAACGAAATCACAATTTGGTAAATCTCAACAGAAACCAGGGTGCCTAATGGATAAAATATCCAAATTATCCAGCCAGTGATGAAACCGATTTTTTTCTGACAATATCTTTGTGGCGAGCTGCAGTGGAGGAAAACGGAACGAAAACATTGCCAAGGGGATCTTTCCTGTATATGGAGTTCACTGGGGATATTCACTAATTCCTTATTCCCAATATTCCAATCATTTGGGGAGTTCAATTATTAAACTGTTCGAAATTAGGAGAGTTCTACGACCCCCGCAGCCGCCGTGACGTTTCCCATCGAGTTGAAAATGACTATATCAAGTTTGAGCTCCGCGGTATTGCAAAAACAAATCGAACAACAACAGCAACAGAAAAATAATGAGAATGGTGACATATAGGCGAACATTCGGGAAATGTTGCTAAACACTTAGAAAAACGATAGCAAATCAGCGGGCGATTTGCTAGCAAACAGCTCGCGACCCGCTATACCCATAGCGGGTGGCGAGCGAAGTCGAGGGGGTAGCGGGTGGCGAGCTCTTCGAAATGAGAGGTGAGCGGGTGGCGAGCGAGGCCAGAAATGCTCGCGGGTGGCGAGCTCCGACTTCCTGAGTGGGCCTTATCTCCTATTCACAATCGCAACCATCGATGACCGCGGAAATAAAAATTGCTGCGAAGGACCATGTTAATTCTGGAACCTTTTTTGCGAAAGTTCCAAAATGACGACGACTAAACGGCTGTAAAATCTCGAACATCATCAAAAACATAACGCGCTGGAGTTTCGCACAGTCGGCAGCGCACATGGGTGAAGAATTTGACCGTTTTGCTCTGGAATGGGGCTGCCCCTGCTTTAGTTGACTTCCGAACATGGAAGAATTGACCGCTATGAGAAGTGATACTTGTCAACGCAATCAGGCTGTCTCTACGCGTGTCGCAGATCTGGCGACGACGCGCGTCAGACACTCTAATTCATGTATTTGAAGCTTTTTTTGCCATTTCAGGCTCGTTTTTCGCTCTTCCTTTGTCTTTACCCTTTGCAGTTTCTACTCGCATTACATATTACTTCAAAAACTTCTTTACAAAGATTATTGCGGATTCTCCAATGGTGCTTCAATTGCGCTAATTGTAAAGACTTGTGGTTTGAGAAGTTTATTTATCAAAGATCTAGTATTTACGGGAAACACGGGCAGAAAATATGTTCGAAACCACAGTAAGCTTTGTTTTGTAAGCTTGTTTTCGTCGCTGCTTCGTTTGTAGTACACATGAACTTTGTAGTGAATACAAAATATTGCTGGCCTCAGAGGGAATAAAAGTGGCTTTTTTGAATTGCTGACCAGGGAGCGCATAACAGGAGAAAAATATTGGGGAAACACCAAACTCTCTGCTGTCCACTATTGGGCACTAACTTTGTTTATCGCTCATGCTCGGACAAGATGATTACTCAAGGTAGTGAGTAGGTCAGATGTGGGATAATCACAATAGGCTTCAATTTTTTAGAAAACGGGGCCCGTACTTGAACTCCATTAGCCGAGTGAGAAGTTCGGACAACTGCGCCGATTCGCGCTATCAGTCAAAGAGAGGAACATTAAAAGACAAGACGGCTGCGTGGAAAGAGAACCGTTTCGTCAATGGTATTAGGGGCCCAAATTAGTCTTAAGCTATGGGATTGTGGTGGTGAAGCGCGATACATGCACTGTCTCACTCGGGTTCGAGTCATGTGAAGTGAAAGACTTCTGACGAGCACCAAACGTTCTCAGCCAAGTGCGCCGATTGGCGCAGTGGCGTCTGATGTCATCCTCAGACATTTGCTGTTATGAGTTCGATACCAATAGCATATGCTCCGCCGAGCACCTGCGGGAACATATCGTATTGGTTGGCGGATGATAACAGCGGACACTCTCTGTTGTGAGCTCTATACTTATAGGATATGCTCCGGGAAAATATATGTTTGGTTAGCGGAAAGTAAGAGTTTCAACGTCCTATCTGTTTCCCTCAGGTTTCCAAAACTGTTCTATACCACGAAAACGTGATTTTTCAACACCGAAGCGTTGAAACACCCAACGCTATAACTGTACGTTTTTTAAAACGCTCATAAATTCTGATTTCACGAAGCATTCATTTTTCTTATTTCATAACAGAAGAATGCACTGAATTCACACAATTTTAGATTTTTTCAGCAAAAGAGGGTTCAGAGCAAAAGAAGTTCATCAAGTTGTTGTTACGAAATGCAAAAAACAAACCAAACAGATCCTTAGCGAAGAAGAAATCAATTAAAAAACGATCCCCCCTTTCTCCCCTCCATCAAAACAAGGTCAACCTCCCAAATGCCACCCTAAAACTTACAATATTCAACCTGTGTTTGAAAAAATTTTCACAAAGAACTCACCTTGAGTCCTGTAGAAGGAAAAGTAGACTAAAGAATATAGTTTTAGCAAGAAAAAAGAAAGTGAAAAAGAATGTTGGAGTACAAAAACAGAAAAACGAAATAGCGCAAAATGCATGAATAAAAGAGGGAATCAAAAACATTAGAAACTGTTGTTGCCTAGGACGCTAAACGCGGACAGGATAAAAAACGAGCGGAACGATTGTCAACATGGAAGCACGTTTTTGGTTGGCTGATCTGCCCGCCCTCCTCACAGTCTGGCGCCACGAGACGACCACACTGACTGAAAACATACTCGTATGAGCCCCTCAAACTTGTATGCGCCAGGCTCTACCCTCCCATTTCCTTGCTGGCCGATGAGCGAGTGGCCGAGGGGAGCATAGCACAACCAAACTTCAAGACCGGATAGGGATATCTATGGCTTGTTTTTAGTCGTTCTTTGGCCTTTACTGTTGCAATGAACCCCGGCTCATTCTATTTCCGCTGATACCTCGGAGACTGTTTTATCGTAAACACTGCTTTTAAAGAGTTTGATAGGGATGATAATTTTTCAAAACTTGCAAGAGTACGTAAGGCTACCATGAAAGGCATCGATTTACTTAACAATGCAACACATGCGGTACGCTATGATCTCTCTTATGGGGTAGCAGCAAATCTAATGTTCAATTCAGAAAAAGAGTGGTCGTTCACCAGGCTTGGTGTTTTTCGTTGTGCAAGGAACCACTTTCTAAAGAGCATAATGTTGCTGAATCGGTCTAATCTGGAAACGCGCTCAGAAGAAGAAAGCCGAGCAACGCTGAATCAAGTCGGCGCTAATTGTAGGCCTAGATGAAAAGAAGGACAATCTCGAAGCGAGTATAGAGTGTGGATAAAGGCACATCGTTGAGGAGCGAACGCAGAAGTGACACTTCCTGGTCTTTGCTTTGTCTTCGCAAGCTTGTTAGCAGACCCTCGGATAGATTTTGTCAATAAAAATGGATGCCAAAAAACGACGATTGATTGTAGTCGATTTCAAACAAAACCCTACTTAAAAGCACCAGAGGGTCTCCGGGGTTGAAGGCAGTGTTCACGATAATCTTTAATTTTGAGATTAATCGCTAAATCGGTTGTTTGCTCCCAATGAGTAGACCTGAAATGACGATGAAACCGAGAAAAAACGCATCAGAAGTACACGAAATCCTTTACTCTCACTGCGCCTGTTTACTCTCAGAGGAACTGTTCGTTGTGACGATGAATTCCTTTGTGAACCCGACCTTGGCAATTCTCTACTCTCTATTGCTCCGTTCTTTTCTTAGGACCCTTACTAATACTGTTCTGCATAACATAGTCTTTCACTTTCCATTGACCCCATTTTTCACCGGTGACAGCCACATGTTAAACATGTTAAACCAACCGGACAACTAGTCCAGGCCAGGGAATATATGCCTATGAAAAAAGACGATTTGGTGCGTTTCTCGCCGTTTCTTCGTAATTTTGGTAACACTAGGTGGCCAACGCATTGTTTTGAGTAGAAAACTTAGGAACGAAAATCATCGTGAATACTGCCTTTAAAGGCACAGTCCAACCTCAGAATCGATTCTCTATTTTTCTGTCTATCTTGAGAACTGTCCCACGCTGATTTCAATGATGTCTCTGGAATCGTTCAAGACCCACTGGGAACGGAGTTATGGCTTCTCAAAAATTGAGCTACGGAAGCATGGTGGACGAGTTGCCCGTAGCTTATAACTTCCATCATTTGCAACCGCTGTAGGCGAGCTGACCTGAGTGAAGAGAGAGGCGGAGAATGAAGAAGAGAACGGGGCTTCTGATTTGAAAGAATCGCTCATCTCGCCAAGGGTGAGCTCGAAGGATCGTAAAAGGGGCGTGCCAAAGTGGCTTCCCGAGGTGGGCGCCCCAGGGTGGCTTCCTCCTATACCTCGCTTATTCGCAGGAATTGAGAGCTCGCACTTGGCAAGTGGTATACGGGGTGGGTCTACTTCACAATTATGTGGAAATGTCAGGTTTCGTCCCTGAGCTTGGACTGTGCCTTCAAGTAGACCTTTTTCACTAAGGAAGCACTTTTGATCAATCTTACTACATATTTGTGACGAAACATCTCGCTCCAGCCGCGAATCGGCTGGAGATGTTTGGTTTTGCTCAGGCCTTGTGATCACTCAAAATTTGATACCATTCTAACTTAGGAAATCGGAATCGCTAAATCGAAACTCCGAAAACCGTCGGAAATCGTGTAATCGGAAATGCGTTTACCTTGGTGGGTTCTAACCACCCATGGCGGTTAGCATCTATAAAGTACTGATTTAGAGCCCCTGATGGGAGGGGATTCTCAGCACACTTTCTCGGTGTTGTCCTATTACACATCGGCCTTCGCATCTGTACGCCAGCCGCGTCGGTGTTGGGTCAACGGCGAGGAAGTTGGCGGAGAATCTCTTCCCAGCCAAAGGTTTGTATGACAGCACAATCTTCATCCTTATTCTACGCGCTCCATGGTAACACCACAAAAACGAGGAAGCATACTATTTTTGCTCATAATTTACTTCTGTTAAGCATTTCTAACAGAGGATTCAAGATCCTAATCTCAAACAGCAAAAATTAGTAACGATATGCAGTGTCTGCGGCAAGCGATAGGCTTACTCTTCCTACGCAGCTACTCTTGTGGATTTTCCTTCACAGAGTTGAATATTCACTCCACTGGGTTACCCAACAGTCCTACTCCTTTTTAGGAGGCACACTAAGGATAGAACCGTAGTGAAAACCCCGACGAAAATTTCAGTCGAGTCTGAGTCGAAGTTCTGAGAAGCGAGAGCCCGCACATGTTTTAGACGTGCGTGTTGCGGAAAAGCGATCTATGTAGGCTGAGAGAGAATGTCAGCAACAAGCAAGATCGACTTACAGTAGTGGTCGTAATTCTATTGACATGGCCTTTTTACAAAAACTGTTTTTACACATACAATACCCACCGTAAGTTTTGGAAAAAAGGCGAAAAAAACGCAGAAAATCGTTTTTTTCTTTTGGTCATAACTCGCTTCAAAGTGGAAGTTTTACAAACTTGAAGACATCTTTGGAATCAGAATTTATCACTCTTTTTTTATCTATACATGGCTTACTCTCAAACAAGGCATATAGGGTTGACACAATCAATCGAGTGAGATGTGGGACAGTATGAAATGCTGAAATGTGTGACTGTGTCTCTTCTTGTATCTTTTAACTTGTTTTCATTTGGGTCTTTTATTTAACGAATTTTTTATCTTTTAGTTTTTTATTTTTTTGAAGTTTAACTCCAATTCTACTCTGTGTATTATTTGTTAGCTATTCATTTAGTTATTTGTTTACTATTTTTGGTGTTGCTTGTAACATACTTTTTCATTTACTCTATTTTTGTATGAGTTTTCACTATAATTTGAATACTTATACAATTCAATTTCATTCATATTATTCTTGCTTTATTAAAGAAAAGGTTTCGCTAAGAACGTTAAACAATTATTCAGAAAGCAACCGTTTTAGCTCTAACCTCAGGCAAACAATTCAAAACAGTAAACACCTCAACAATGGAGGAGATGGACTCTGTTTCATTTCAAGTAAGCTCCTGTTTCCCATTATCACAGCGCGAAGCGGTGGCTTTTTCGTCGGAAGCTTCTTATCACTAATTATATTTCACCGAGACCCACCTGCCGGTGATAATCGAAATCGACAGCTCACTAGGGATTCCTAGGGATTCAACAGAGCTTAGTTCGAGTTACAATTACTTGTATCAAAATTAAAATTTCTGGGGTTATTTTCAGAACTCGAAAATAGCATTCGGCATCCCAATTCCAAAAATGTTTTCAAGTTCAAGAAAAAAGTTGTTTCTTGAAGTGGTTGTGACACATTTCACCCTCCAAAAAAAGTTGAATTTCTTCAGATTTGATGAGACTTCAACCTGAAGAACATCACCAATCAGTTCTTGTCGTATTGCTGACTTTGAGACTGTATCTATACCTGGGAAACAATCAAGATTTACTTTTATTTTTGCCTAGTCTTAGATGGACTTCGTTCTGGCGATGGCCCCCCTTCGGCTTCCCCGTATCTCCACACCTTCCACTTTATCTCTCTCCCTTTCTCTCGACGACCTGACGCACTCCTCGCTCGAAAATAGTCCCCCGAAGTGGATTGAATTCGCGCAGCGAGGATGGACTGGCGAATCAGACCACCCAGCAGCCAGCGCGCGGCCGCGGCGCGTCACCGCATTGATTAATCTCCTCAACGAAAGGTCTAACTCAACCAACTGGCGGCTCGTCGTCAAATATAAATCATTAAGTACAAGGAATAGGGTCGGAATATGGATTTTTCGGTTTTCTCCGATTTTTTGTAATTTAAAAAATACAGATTTATCGGAATGTGAGGAAAACTCTTTGCGTTATTTGTGCTGTTGCGGTGAAAGACCCCTAACAGTACCATATTGAAATTTACGTGCCATCGGTGAGTGAATCCCAGCAAATCTAAACTGGCGACAAATTGAGATTGCGACAAATGGAGATTTCGGCATTTCAAACTGGTCTCTTTTTCAGGGAGATTTGGTCTGCCCATGATGTTATTGATTCTAGTAGGGGTCTCTGCCGTGTGCATGTTTTTGCAGAGCTTACAATCAAAACAGGAAGTACTGTGCTTCTCTGGGCCGCATTCCGGTCCGCAATTGCGTCTCTACACGCTTTGCGGCAGCACGCGCTCGAGTCAGTCGAGTTTCCAGCACCAAAGCCGACTCGATATGGCTTTTTGTACAGTTTTCTCCAATTTTAATCAGTTTCCGGTTTCCAAAACCCACCTAGAGTCAACAGATCGGCGGCTGCAGCGCTGAAAACTCTTCCGACTCGAAAGCGCGCGGCCGCAAGGCGTGTCGAGACGCAATTGCGGACCGGAATTTGGCCCAGAGAAGCACAGTACATATGGTCTCTCCTTAGAATGAAGTCTAGTCAATGGATGGGGCTACGACGTTAAACGCACGATCGAAACTTCTAACCGGTGGTGTCACGAACACCGCACGGCCCGCTGCAATGAGCGAGCCTCTTCCAAACTTGAAATAGATTTCATATTTGCCTTCGGCGCCCCAAATATCTTGCCCCACCTCGTACAAAATTTAGGATAAAAATGCTTTCTTTTCTCGATCCCCTAAAAACTAATTCTTGATCTGCCCATTGGCACTAAGAACTTAGCGAAATTCAAATTATTTCTTTTTAGTCCCCCCACCACAGTACGAAAAGACAAAATTTTGCAACTTCGGTTCATGCTGGTATCAGTCTCTTGTCAGCTCGTTCCTCCGCAATGTGAAAAAGAGACGCCGAGCCTGCAGGGCTGCTCTGCAATTTTAAAATTTCTTGATCAAATATAGTTTTTTTTTAAATCGGAACCCCAAAAAAATCCATATTCCGACCCTATTCCTTGTACAAGGATTTATATTTCACGACGAGCCGTCAGTTGGTTGAGTCAGACCTTTCGTTGAGGAGATTAATCAATGCGGTGACGCGCCGCGACCGCGCGCTGGCTGCTGGGTGGTCTGACTCGCCAGTCCATCCTCACTGCGCGAATTCAATCCACTTCGGGGGACTATTTTCGAGAGAGGAGTGCGTCAGATCGTCGAGAGAAAGGGAGAGAGACAGAGTGGAAGGAGTGGAGACGCGGGGAAGCTGAAGGGGTACCTTCGCCAGATTGAAGTTCATCTAAGACTAGGCAAAAATAAAAGTAAATCTTGACTGTTTCCCAGGTTACAGTCTCAAAGTCAGCAATAAGACAAGAATTGATTGGTGATGTTCTTCAGGTTGAAGTCTCATCAAATCTGAAGAATTTCAACTTTTTGGGAGGGCGAAATGTGTTATAACCACTTCAAGAAACAACTTTTTTCTTAAACTTGAAAACATTTTTGGAATTGGGATGCCGAATGTTATTTTCGAGTTCTGAAAATAACCCCAGAAATCTTGAGTATTGATACAAGTAATTGTAACTCGAACTAAGCTGTTAAATCTGTTAAATCCCTCGTGAGCTGTCGATTTCGATTATCACCGGCAGGTGGGTCTCCGTGAAATATAATTAGTGATAAGAAGCTTCCGACGAAAAAGCCACCGCTTCGCGCTGTGATAATGGGAAACAGGAGCTTACTTGGAATGAAACGGAGTCCATCTCCTCCATTGTTGAGGTGTCTACTCTTTTGAATTGTTTGCCTACCTGAGGTTAGAGCTAAAACGGTTGCTTTCTGAATAATTATTTAACGTTCTTGGCGAAACCTTTTTTTTTAATAAAGCAAGAATAATATGAATGAAATTGAATTGTAGAAGTATTCAAATTATAGTGAAAACTCATACAAAAATAGAGTAAATGAAAAAAAATGTTACAAACAACACCAAAAATAGTAAACAAATAACTAAATGAATAGCTAATAAATAATACACAGAGTAGAATTGGAGTTAAACTTTAAAAAAATAAAAAATTCGTTAAATAAAAGACCCCAAGTGAAAACAAGTTAAAAGATACAAGAAGAGACACAGTCACACATTTCAGCATTTCATACTGTCCCACATCTCACTCGATTGATTGTGTCAACCCTATATGCCTTGTTTGAGAGTAAGCCATGTATAGATCAAAAAGAAAGATTGATCAATGCTGATTCCAAAGTTGTCTTCAAGTTCGTAAAACTTCCACTTTGAAGCGAGTTATGACCAAAAGACGAAAAAAGCGATTTTCCGCGTTTTTTTCGCCTTTTTTCCAAAACTTAGGGTGGGTATTGTATCTCATCCTAGGCTGGGCGAAACTTGATAAAACTTGAGTATGTTATAGGACATCACAAACCTTGCTTCAGACATACACAAGCTTAAAGG
Source organism: Aplectana chamaeleonis (assembly GCA_029168955.1). NCBI lineage: Eukaryota > Metazoa > Nematoda > Chromadorea > Rhabditida > Cosmocercidae > Aplectana > Aplectana chamaeleonis. Next base: position 128,305 of record JAPDOI010000684.1, read on the forward strand.
CGGTGTTCACGATGATCATCCTCGTTGACTTTCCACAGTAAAATGATAGGGGAGAAGGATCCTAGGCTCCCAGTGCCAAAGGAACGGTAGAAAACGAGCCAGGAGTGGCAAAATAACGGCTGCAAACAAGCGTTTTGGTGCACCAGATCCGTCCCCTCGAAATGAACAAATGAAGACTCAGATTACAGGCATGATCAAAGGAAAAGCTGATAAGCGAGCTGATCGCTTCATTGCACTGATAGGTATCATCCTTCTAGCGGTCCATTCCGCCACGATCAAAAATCAACGTAAACAAGGGAGGGCCTATTTTGGCTTAAAACGTGTCCTTTTCAAGCATGCCTTGCTATATACGGCCCCAGACCTTCCGTAAGCAGTGGAGATATCGGAAGTGAAATTTATCGTGAACACTGCCTTTAAGTTTTCAGGTCACAGTTTTTAAATATGGACTTTATTTATAATTTCGTGGTAAAACTTCAAAACAGAACTATACCCTCGACACATAGCTATTAATATCCGAAACCCGTAGCAAATATTCTACATTAGAAGCTCTTTTGAATCGTTGAATAACCTTGTGAGAAAATAATCTCTATCAGAATTTTTCAGGAAATGAATTCGAAATGAATTTATGCAATTTCACATTTATTAAGTGTCTCTCTTCGACGTTAACGAAAAAGAGCAAAACTCGTGTACCAGTTGGACTTTGCCAAAGTCCTTAAAGTACATAAGTATTTCGGATTGGTTCTTGAGCATTTAATTGTATAGGGGTGAATTTTCAAAAATTCGCCATTTTCTGTTTAATCTTCGTCTTCAGAAAAATTTTGATAGAGATCATTTTCCCACAAGGTTTTACTACGGTTCAGAAGATCTTCTAATGGCAAATACCTGCTACAGGTTCGGAATTGTAATGGCCATGTTTTGAGGCAATAGTCCTCATTTTAAATATCGCCACGAAATTGGAAATAAATTCCATATTTAAAAACTGTGACCTCAATACATAAGCTTGTGTATGTATAAAGCAAGTTTGTGATGCTCTATTACATATTAAAGTTTCATAAATTTTCGTCAAGCCTTGGCCGAGCTATGTGTAAAAACAGTTTTTGCAAAAAGGCCATGTCAATAGATTTATGCCCGCTACTGAATGTACCGAGGGCTCACCTTACATTTCCCGAGGGCTTTCAGAAAACCGTGTGTTGATAGTTGTAGGTATGGGACACAGCACTGATAAGCAGTTTTTCAAATAAACTAAATGCCCCAGAGATTTACAGGAGATTTCCAAAAGTGGGCGTTTTCATAGCTTTGCGAAGAGAAAAGGGCTCCACGGATGGCAATTTTTATGTAGGGCGTTTAGAAAAAATTGTCTCGGGCTGAGTCTAACAAGGGAACCACAATTAGTCATAGTGACCATTCCAAATGAAATGTACTTTTCTTAAACCATTTTCGGACGAGAAGTCCGAATATGCCCATCGCAGCTGCCTAGACCCACTCTGAAAAAAGTTATAGGCATTTTTTCTCCGATTTTCGTTCTTATTGCACCCTCCAAAAAGCGCATTATTTTTAGGAAAATCCGGAAACTGACCTCATAATCGTGTTCAGCACCCAAAACTACCCCACTAAGCAAAGTTTGGTTGAAGGAACATTTTCCAAACTTTGCGCAGACTAACAGCGTTTTGGACTTGTACGGATTTTCGGTTGGGCGTTTATTTATACCAATCAGAGGGCTCTTGAAGCGTTTTAGAAATATATTCCAGGCTTGACTAAAAATTCGCTGTGGGGGGTTACTTGGGGCGCTGATCACGAATCTGAGGCTCATTTATCGATTTTCCGAAGTTTTCGACTGTATTCGTTCACATATTCCCATCGGGGGAGAATTTGATGGCAAATCGCGACTTTTAACGATTTCCGGAATGTGACGATAGATGTGGCTCAAATCGTTCTTCTGGGGGTTATTTGGAGTGCTGAAAACGAATCTGATTTCGGTTTATCAATTTTTGGCAGCTTACGATAGATTACGGTGGGTATACGGTAGTTTGGCCAAAGTCTCAGATTTGTCTCAAAGTTTCTATGTGGGGGTTATTTGGGGTGCTGAATACGAATTTAATGTCCATTTGTCGACTATCGGAATATTGAGGTAGGTTTTGTCTCCTAAATGGCATGTTACCTACCGTAACCTACAGTAAACCACGAAATTTGGGCAAGCAGACCCCAGATTCGTGTTCAGCATCCCAGATTACCCCTACATACATGTGTTTAACGAAATCAGGAGAAAAATTTAAAAACACCCTAAAAATTCCATGGGGGGTACCCTTTCCTTGCCGCGAAGCTTTAAAAAACGCTCATAACTTTTTTCAGAGTGGGTCTAGGCAGCTGCGATGGGCATATTCGGACTTTTCGTCCGGAAATGGTTCTAGAAAAGTACATTTCATTTGGAATGGTCACTATGACTTATTGTGGTTCCCTTGTAAAACTTTTTTCTGGGGATGGTTCTGGGTGCTGATTACAAATCTGAGGCCCATTTGAAAATATTTGAAAAATTCCGTCCGACTTTGTCCGAAGCTTCAAAATGGGGGAAATTTTTTTGCCCAAACGCGACTTTTGACGATTTCGAGAATGCTACAATGAATTCGCCTTGCAACGTCTACATGGGAGTTATTCGGGCTGCCTAGCACGAATCTGCAACCCGTTAATCGACTTTCGATAGATTACGGTAGGTTACGGTGGGCATACTCGGTAGCTCGGTCAAAGTCTCAGATTTGACTTAAAATTTTTCTGTGGGTGGTATTTGGAACGCTGAACACAAATTTGAGGTCCGTTTTTCGATTTCCGAAATTCTAAGGTAAGTAACGTCAGTTAAAAGGCATTACGGATACAGTAGCCTATATTAACCCTAAGTCTGGCAACAAATAGACAACAGATTCGGGTTCAGAGCCCTAAATAACCCCCAGTTGAAAGTTTTCAGCCGAACCCGGAAATTTTTTTCTGAACACCCCAGAAAATCCCTTTTCCCTCTTACCTTTTCGTGAAGCAATGAAAATGCCTTTTTTTGAATTCTCGTAGCCATTCAGGAAATTTTCAGCACGGGTCATTTATCTACTGTCACAGACGTACAGCAACGACAACATGGTTTTCCAAATCGCCACGGGAAGTGTAAAGCAGTCCCTAGTTAGTCCACTCAGCCTTTTCTGACTGGATTCCTGGCTATAAAATAGATTAATAGCGTGTCGGGTCGGGAGAATGCTCCAGACTTTTTTCAAGGAGCGAAGGAGCAACTTAAAGGCATCGTTCGCGCTGAAAATCACTTTCCATTTTTTCAGGCTCAATTTCATGAATGAGCCCGGTAGGCCACACCGGTAAACTTTGGCGCGACAAAAACGTAGGGTTATGAGGGTGAAAGGGGTTAAAGATGAGGATCGGTCACCAGTTCTTCTACCAGCAATCTAGCACAAGGAACAGAAGCGCCATGTCAGGCGCAAGCGATCCAGTATTGCAAACTCTTATCCCGGACAATCTTATCATCCAAACTTGCACAGTGAAAGCTTCTCATTCCTAAGTGATTTTGGTAGAAGAAGATCAAAAGAAATCTACTCACTCAAAAAGTTTAAAGCATAAAACCACTTACACGTTCAGAAAATCTTCGGACGTATTGCACTGGACACACCGAATTCGACGGGGGGTGCGAGAAGTAATTTTTTCAGAAGGTTTTTGAACGCTCTTATTTTTGAGAAGCTGGTATTTTTAGGGCTTCTTTGCTATTATCGCTTACCTCAAGAGCTTGCCGACTCAAAAACATAGAAAAAAGACACCGTTTTTTGCGCGTACGATGCCTTTAAATCTTCAGAAGGTGCATCAGTGAATTTTCCTTTGTCCGTCTGTGATCCTTCTATCAAACGTGATATGACTCCTCTTCTATCTGGAAACTTTTATCGCTACTCGAGAATTGCGACCTGCTCTGAATCTGAAATCAAAATGTTGAGAAAGTTTCAAACTTCAATTTTTTGGATGCCCCTCTTCCTCCTCTATCTATGTATCCAATGGGGCCGTTCATATGACACTCGGACTCTGTAAGGGCTAGATTATTAGACATAAGCAGGTTTTTTTAATTGGGTGGATTTCGAGTTTGACTACAACCAAGGTACGGCACGAGGTGTTGACAAGGTTAAATTTGCTCAGACCCCCCCCCTCCAGGAACAAAATTTTAGCGATTTTCTCAGACTCCCCTCCCAAAAGCGTTGAAAGTCAAATTTTCGGCGATTTTCCCTCCCAGGAGAGCTATTTGTCTGTTTTTTGTTGTTGTGAAATTGAGAGAAGAGGAACATTCTATCCCGGAAGATGTAGAATCTAAAGAAGGGCAACCATAAAAAAACAAGACATTAACAGTGAATCAGATCCAGGGTACTGCACGAGGTGTGGGATGCGGAATACTAGCATGGATGCGGAATACCGCTACATATAAAGCGGGAGAAGATCGAAAACCAAAAAAAACTAAACTAGGGTTTTTGAAACTAAGAAACTAGGTTTGTAACCCTACAGAATGAGATCTTAGCCGCCCCCAGAGGATGCTTTACAACAAAATTTACTAAGTGTGGACTTTTGATATTTTGAGCCTAAAAGTCCACACCGAGCTACTTGATTTAGGTGTGGACTTTCAGGCCCGAAATATCAAAAGTCCACACCTACTAAATTTAGTGGTAAGGCATCCTCGGGGAGCGGTTTAGATCTCCATCTGTAGGGTTACAAAACTTGTTTCTTAGATTTACTCAAACTCCAGATACGTCATTTCGAACTAAGGTTACAGCTGTTTTAAAAACCTAGTTTAGGTTCGCGGACTTGGACGTTTTTAAACCATCTCCCGCAATCTATGTAGCGGTGTTCAGTATCCATCTTAGACGGTGAAAGTGAGTACCCTCGATAAATCGACTACGCTGAACTCAAATATGCTACTCCCGTGACACCCAGTTCTGAAAAATTCCTCTTTCAGAGAGACCACACCTGAGAAAAGTGTCAGGTCTCATACTGTAGCGGTGTTCAGCCTCCATCTTTGACGGTGAAAGAGAGTACACGGAGTAAAACGACCACTCTCGACACGAATATCGTATTCTCCTGACTCATACCTTGCAAAAATGTGGATTTCCAGCGGAACCACACCTGCAACAGGTGTGGATCTAACAGTGTAGTGCTTTTCAGCGTCCATCTAACAAGGGAAGTGTACAAAGCGTAGGTCGGATCTGCCAAAACGACTAGTATGGTTAGTATATCTTCTAGCTCAATAGTAAAAATGCGAAGTATCCCGCCCCGAGCCGCAGGTTCAAAAAAGTTATGAACATTTTTTTAGCCTCGCGAAAAGGCAAGGGTACCACTCAGGGTCTAGCAGGTGTGGATAGCTTGCCAACGATAGGTGAAGGGGGTCGTAAAAATCTTCGTGGAAATAATAAAATTGGGGAGGGGATCGTAAAGTTTTGGGGTAGAAAAAATACATAATATATAGAGAAAAAAAAACAAAAAGGTTGAAGAAAATGGAGAGAAGTAGTTTTGCAAATTAAAAACAAAATAGCAACTGTTCACACTCTGAGTAGAACCAGTGCCAAGTCCATTCAACCGTTCATAACCTCCTTGTAGGCGTAAATTTGCTGTACGTCGTCTTTGAAAAACACTATAAGACGTACGACCCCCCATTAGACATAAAAATTTCAACTTCGAAAAAAGAAGCTGAGTATAGAATTCCTCACAAATGGTCGTAGCTTCACTTCCCAACCCGACTAGATTATAGTGGAGTCCACCAAGAGTGTCTCATTTACTTATCAATAAAAAGCGATCGGCTGGCGATCAATGTGCATGAATCCCATACCAGCACGCTCTATACCGATTTAGCGAGAGCGGTTGTGCCGCAATGAGTTTCATGTTCAATGATCTCCAATCGACCGCTTCTTATTGATAAGTAAATGAGACACTCTTGGTGGACTCCACCATACAAGAGTTTGGGCGAGGTAAACTGGTTGACGTTGGTTAGCCACGTTGGCAAATCACAGAGTTTTTGCCATCACTATCCAATGGGCGGCATCCCTCCAGCAATAGAATTCCGGGCCTTTAAAGGCACAGTACACCCTCAGACATGAATTTTGTGATTTTTGTTTGATTGTGTAGGAGACCCTTCCTGTATAACACGTGCCAAATGCAAGATCTCAATTTCTTCAAATAAGCGAGATATAAGCGACCACCACAGGCCCGACCCCCTTCGCTCACCACCACAGGCCCGACCCCTATCGGATTTTCGAACTCGATAGCGGCTCGATGGGTGGATGAATTGCAACAAGTCGTCGTTCTTCAGTCCATTTCCGGTCTATCTCCTCATCCTGTTTTCCTCTCGTGCGCCACTGCGAATCAAGAGAAACACAGGCCTGAGACAACTCGTCCGCGAAATTTTCGCCCTCAAAATGCAGGCATTTTCAAGGAGTGATACCTCCGTTCGTAGAGGGTCTTGGACGATTTCAGAGATACCACTGTGATCAGCATGTGGCTCTCTCCAAGATAAGCATGGAATCTGAAAAATAATTTTTTGGGTGTCCTGTGCCTTTAAAGGCACAGGGCACCCAAAAAAATAATTTGCAGATTTCATTCTTATCTTGGAGAGAGTCACATGCTGATCACAGTGGTATCTCTGAAATCGTCCAAGACCCCCTTTGAACAGAGTTATGGCTCTTCAAAGATGCCTAGATTTTGAGGGTGAAAATTGATGGACGAGTTGTCTCAGGCCTGTATTTCTCTTCACTCGCAATCGTTGCGTGAGAGAAAGCCAGGACGTGAGAGAAAGCCAGGATAAGGAGACAGTCCGGTAATGGACTGAAGAACGACGACTTGTTGCAATTCATCCACCCATCGAGCCGCTATCGAGTTCGACAATCCGATAGGGGGTCGGGCCTGTGGTGGTGAGCGAAGGGGGTCGGGCCTGTGGTGGTCGATTATATCTCGCTTATTAGGAGGAAATGAGATCTGGCATTTGGCACGTGTTATACAGGAAGGGTCTTCTACACAATTACATGAAAATCACAAAATTCATATCTGAGGGTGTACTGTGCCTTTAAGAGTCTAGACTTTGAGGTAATTGAAGTGTGTAAAAATTGGCCAAAGCTTTTTCTCCCAACTTCTCCAACTTCCGAAATAACAATACATGAGAATATGTAAGGCGTCATAAATGGCGCCAGGCCCGGACGCCATTGTGGAAAGGGCGCGAGGCCCGGGCGCTTCCCATTATTGCTTTACCACCTTTAGTCATTCTAGTTATTCTTCGACCGAATAGAGACGAATCGGTATTTTTCGTATTCTTCTGAAAGATTATCGCTGACAATGACGTCATCAATCAAGTAAAAAATCTATGATGATCACAACAGTGAATTCTTAATTCATTGTATCTGACATACGTGAAATACAAGGTATAGCAAAAATATATCTGCATAAAGCGTGCTTCTCGCTAGCACTTTTCGAAATTCATCCGCCCGTTCACTTCAAATCACTGCCCAAAATCCACGATGAGCTCACGCATTTGTACGTGTGTCGGGCTTTTTTTTCAATTTTTGCATATTCAAGCTGGATTTTCCATACAAGACCACCCGTCGTAATGCTAAATCTTTTCTGGAATAATTTTGATCAGGCTAGTGAAGTGCTGCTTTTATAAACATGACTTTTTCTGGATTTTCGCAAACTCTTGCTGGAAATTTGATAAAAACCTGCCCATCTTGATGCCGAATTTTTTCACTAGATGATTTTTGATCGAGCTACGTGCGGGCTGTTTTTTCGTGAGCTTCTGATTAATTTTTTTATTGATTCTAGCTGATTTTTTTGTGAAAAAAAAACAGCTCGTTGTAATGCCAAATTTCTCCTGGGGGGGGTCGTTACAATTTCCCATATTTTGGCACCCATCAGGCAATTTTTTTGGAGTCTCAAAAAATTTTGTCAGATTTAGCTCAAAGGTTGTATGTAAGGGTAATCTAGGGTGGTGAAAACGAATCTGGAGTCCATTTGTCGAAATTTTGAGGTTTACTGTAGGTTACGGTAGGTAACATGTCATTTAGGGGTCAAAACCCACCTTGGTTTTTTTTGAAAAGCGACAAACGGACGCTAAATTCGTATTCTCCACCCCGAATAACCCCCGTATACAAATTTTGATTAAAAACTGAGATTTTGACCAAACTACCTTATACCCACCGTAATCTACCGTAATCTGCAGAAAATCGATAAGCGGACTCCAGATTCGTGTTTAGCACTCCAAGTAACCCTCAGCAAATGATTTTGAGACATATCTATCGTAGAAAACCGGAAATCTCGAAAGTGGCGTTTTCCCTAGAAATTTTCCCCGGCTGGGAAGCTTCAAACGAAATTAGCCGAAAACCTTGGAAAATCGACTAATGAACCACAGATTCGTAATCAGCGCTCCAAAAACTACCCTGGAGAAATTTGAAGTCAAATCTGGAACATTTTTCTAAAACGCTGCCAGAGCCCTCAATTTGTAGAAATAAACGCCCAACCGAAAATCGGTGCAAGTCCAAAACGCTTTCTGGACAAAGTATGGAAAATGTGCCTTCACCCAAACTTTGCTCAGGGGTAGTTTCGGGCGCTGAACACATTTTTGAGGTCCGTTTCCGGATTTTCCGGAGACTAACGCGCTTTTTGGAAGGTACAAAAAGCACAAAAAATGAGCTTTTTAAAGGCAGTGTCCACGATGAAAACCATGTCTGATTTTTCGGTGGAGGTCGGCAGCTGCGGGGCCTAGCGCACCCTTAACGTTGAGAAAACTAAGAAAAATGAGCTCGGAACGGTCCCCTACGGCGCCAAAGTTGGACACCCGTCAGCTCGTCACACCCCAGATGCACTTTCCACGCCCACCGACGTGAACAAATGAATACTCCAGATCGTGAGACGAGCGATGATCTCCAATCATTAGCCCCGTTTTTCCCTTCATTCTCAAATTCTCTCTTTACTCAGGTCAGCTCGCATACATCGGCTGCAAAATACGGAAGTTACAAACCTCGGGCAACTCGTCCACCATGCTACCTTAGCTCAATTTTCGAGGGACCATAACTTCGTTCCTTGAAGGTCTCGTACAATTCCAAAAACATCATTGGAATCAGCATGGGACCGTCTTCAAGATAGGCAGAAAAGCAGAAAAACGGTTTTTATCGTGAACACTGCCTTTAAGCTTGTAACTTCTTGGAACCTGCAGCTCGGGGCGGGATACTGCGCAGCTTTACTATTGAGCCACAAGAGATACTGACGATACTAGTCGTTTTGGCAGATCCGACCTACGCTTTGTATACTTCCCTTGTGAGACGGTGAAAGTTTGTATATAGAGTAAATCTACCACCCTCGACTAGATTACACTATGTAACAAATTTTCACTTTTTTCTGTACCTGGGTTGAAATTGTGTTTTCCTAACCCGTTAGGTCTAGAATAGACAGTAAATCGCTGTTATCCCAGGAAAACTTTGCTTTTTTTGACTAGAACAATTGAATTAGGAAAGTCGCGTGTTTATGTAAGACTAATTTTGTTCCTGGCTTCTAAGTGTAATATTTCAATTGTCTTTGTCTAATGTGTGTGAAAAATTACTTCATTGAGCACAGACTTTGCTTACACGACGACAGCACCAAGAAAACTCGTTTTTTTTGTGGAAATAGAAAGATTTTTATTCATTTTCGGCATTATGATTGGGTAAAAACAGAAAATGCACTAGGATTAGACAAACACCGTCAGAAACCACTCAACAAGGTTCAGAAATGTGTAGATTTTCTAGATTTACGATTGTACTGTGAATCACTCTCTCGAAGTTGCACCCAAATGTAGTCACCCCTCATCGTTTCGTTTTACCGTCCTTGCTAACGACGTTCAAAGTCCAATATATCTTGACGGAAGGGCTCGCCTTGCTCGTTGAATTTGTCAAGATGCGAATCTACATATGATATGGACTTTCAGAGACACTCTACATCCCCTTTTGGTGTAAATTTTTTATGAGAGTGCACCAACTCCACATAGCTTTCAGCTTTGTGATCACCTAGGAAGCCGTGAACAACTGCCACGAAATTGCTCCAAGCCGTTCTCTCCGTCCTGTTCAACAGCTTCGCGAAATCCTCACATTTTATGATACTCTTGATCTGTGGTGCGACAAATATACCAGCCCCGACCTTAGCCTCGGACAAAGTCGTTACCAAGGACAGTATAACGAAACATGATGAGGGACTACATTTGGGTGCAACTTCGAGAAAGTGATTCACAGTACAATCGTAAATCTAGAAAAAATTACACATTTCTGAACCTTGTTCAGTGCTTTTCGACTGTGCTTGTCTATTCCTTGTGCATTTTTTTGTTTTTGCCTGTTTATAATGCTGAAAATGAATAAAAATCTTTCTACTTCTTCAAAAAAACGGGTTTTCTTCGTGCTGTTGTACTGTAAGCGAAGTTTGTTCTCAATGAAGTCATTTTTACTCATACTTTGGACAGCAATTCAAATATAGCACTTTGAATCCAGGAACAAAAATCGAGTTACATAGTGTTGTGCTACTTTCGTGACCCTCACTCTGCAAAAAATGTGAGGCCTAACGTTCTGCAAGAATTAGGCACCTTGCGGGATTGAACACGCGTTGCGTATTTCGTGTACGATTGGGTTTCGGAGATTGAAATTCACAACCCAACCACAACGCTCTTTCCAACTAGCAAGTGTTGGTGCCCTGTCTGTTTTGGCTAGAATTGCAGTACCTTTTTTGTATCTAACCATTTATTAGTGTGTGTTTTTCCGAACATATAAAGTGATCTGCTCTTCTTTGACTTACAAAATAAATTTACGATGTCATATTTTATTCTTTTATTGAAAACATATTTATTTCTCTAACAAATCTCGTCGTCTTCGCCTTTGCCGATCACTTCATCACCTCTACTCTTCTCGTCCGCCCCATACCATGGCTTCCAATCTGAACTCATTTACAATTCAATACCCAACCTTCCTGGGTACACGCCCAGAACCTTTGTGCCTTATATTCACCCGTAGGAGAACCTTTACTACATTTTTAACTTTTGCGAAAACTTAAATCCAACAAAGGCTCATGTCAAATGAACGGTATTATCGCATTTTTCGCTAAAAAAAAAGAATTGTGAACAGTGGACCTACAGTTTACCACCGGTAAGAATGGTTCACTTGGTCTCCCGGCAGAGCTCAGACCCCCCGTGTGAATATCCACACCCCGCGCCGTACCCTGCCTACAACGTTTGACGCCCCAAAGTCGTTGGATAATGAAGATATGATAGAATTTACCTTTTTTTCAAAATTTTATGGAAAACGAAAATGGCACGACCGAAACATTTTCACGGACTCTTCCTGGTCCTATAATCCGACCCTCGCGAAGTCTGAGTGTTTCGTGAACCTAAATGGCCCTGATGGAGATAAAGAAGAGAACGAGATTCATTCAGAATTTTTCAGAATTCAAGACATATCTGGATTTTTATGTGACATTCGAGACATGTCGGTTTTTACGGGTGGCGATGCACGCCGTTAGATAGATGAAGAGTTGAGTTTCCCAATGGTCACCACAGTTTATAAAAACATATCAACTAGAGAAGGGAAAATCCGCCGACACTTATGTAGTTGGTACGATTTTCAGCTTAATAACGCAGAAAGAGAATACATGAATTATGTGCTTCCATCTCCACTGGGTTGCAGGAATCGTTGAGATGTTTGACCTGCAATCATATCCATTCGGAACTCGCGTGTTGTTCAAAATAGAAATCCATTTAATACTATTGGCAAGCTTGTTGAGCGTGAGAATAAGTAAAAAATTCTTACCGCCCCTTATGAACTCAGCGTCTCCTCGAAATTTTCGGAACGAAGATTCTGCAAATGTTGGGAGATGCAGAGTGGAATGTGAGAGCACTTCAGTCATCTTTTTCAACACACTCGGTAACTGAGAGTGCTAATCTGTCGCCATGCATCATAGACAACACTTCAAAAAGGTGGAACATTGCACTTAGCATGGGAAACTTTTTAGAAAACACTAATCATATGGTTGCTCCATCCATATCAGTCAAAATGCTTCGCCTTTGGGGCCGTAGAGGGCTCTCTCGGAGTCGTTTTGCACGGATTTTCGACTCTATTGTTTCAGTGAACCCACTACCAAATCACTTTTGCGGAATCCTGGTATAAATTGCTGAATCTAAATCTATTTATTTGTCACATCAGCGCAATGATCTCGTTAAAAGAAATTCGAAAACGACCCTAACCTCTGAGTGGGACTATTCTAAAACGAGTTATGGCAATGCGGCGCTTTGGGCGCGCAAAAAACGCTGTTTTTTGCGAAACATGTGCTCGAGAATGTACGTCGGCATAGTTCCTAATGATACTTTGCGATCCCTATTAAAGGTTGGCGCTTATTCGGTGTCATATGCTACAATTTAGGTGCACCGACTTTGCGCCAACCTTCACCGGGGAACGCTAAGTATCACTAGGATCCATGCCGACTGTTGCGAATCGGTGGTTTTCTCCCCCGGGTCCGACACCAGACGTCAGTCTCGGGGAATCCAACCTACAGACTCCCTACAGATAACATAGCAGACTGTACTAATTAACCCCGGCAAGCTGTATACTGTAAGAAGGATAATGACCACGATAACACCACATAATGCATATTTGACACCAGTAGCCACACACGTGAACTTCCCTGGACTAATCAACCCACATCGCGACTGTATTATATATGTAGTGCGAAATATATGTCCCTCTTGCATACACAACAGAACACAAGCTAATATACATTATTTTATACTACAGATAGAATGTGGAGAGAACTTGGAGGAGGAAGAGAAATAAGAACAAAGAACAATTATTACAAGAAGGAAACGCACCACTGGATTATTGCATCACGATCGATAAGACAGGCCATGGCCATTGACCTGTTCATTGAATATGCTCTTCGTGAGCCAGCCGTATAGCAGGTGGAATAGTAGTGTTCTAAAAGCCAGAGGCCCGAGACGATGCACAGCACAGGTAGGAATAAAGAGCAGCACAGAGCTGCTGGAAGGTGGACCACGCTTGGTCGCGGCAGGGGCGAACACTGATGACTCAGACCGCGCCGCCCGAGCCAGTCCGACGGCGTCTCTACCGAGCGTCGGCATTCGTCGCGGGACTGACCGCGCCCAGGCCTCCTTGCGGAGCGATAGCATCGCGCTTTCGCGACACCGACTGTAGTGACATGCTAGCGACTGTGGGTGTAACTCTCACATTGGTGGGGAGCTTCCCGAGCGCATCGACAGAATTACCCTTGATGCAACGAGGAAATTGGAAACAAGACGAGCCAGAAGCAAATAAAGTACCGTCCACTGAGATTCTCAACTGTCTGTTGCTCTCTTCTTCTCTTTAGATCATAACTAATACTGTTTCGCATAACGTATTCTTCCACCTTCGACTGACCTAATTATTTACCGATGGCAACCACCGAAACCTCGTTCATCCCACCGGAAAACTAGTCCAGGCTAGAAAATGCTTTCACTTGAAGACACTGTTCGCGATAAGAATCGCTTTCCTGCTTTTTCGCCTATCTTGAAACCGGTCCCATTCTGATTCCAATGATGCTTCTGGAATCGTACAAAACCTTCTGGGAATGGAGTTATGGTCCCTCAAAAATTGAGCTAAGGAAAATGGTGGACGAGTTGTCCGAGGCTTGTAACTTCCGTCTTATAGTGCCTCATCCGCGCTATCAACAGCGAAAGGAAGAAGTGATCCAGATCAGAGTATAATGATAAAGGATAAAGTCGAGTATAAATAAGAATGTCTGTTAGAAATGAACCTTACTTGATCAATCGTGTCCGCAGCAGCACCCAGCTACTACACTGTTGCATGGGCGGTTTCAAAGAAGAATTAAGACCCGCGTGGCAGAAGATCTACCCGGCAGTTTCGACAACAGCTGAAGAAGCCCGACCACGATCAAGTGTGGGTAACTATCAACGGCAGATATCAATTATCTCCGACGGTCCAGCTCTCGACGACGACTATATAGTGGTTCTGTATATAGCTACGTATACGACGACTCATACTACTTATATACGACGACTATACTTTATATCTCGACGTCAACACTCACGATCCCCAAGAATCGTCTGCGTAGGTAATTTCGAAGAAATCACACAGATTCAACCAAAATCTTGATTTCGCTCAAAATGTCATCGTTTCTAAGTATGCGCCAAGGAATTTTAATCAAAGCGAGCAACCGTCTCTCGTCAACACTGGAGGAAGAATCTTCACTTCTTAATTTCCAAGCAGTCCCACGCGAAGAAGCGGAGACAGCAGACCTTTGCAAGCGGCTAAGGAAAGCGAAGATCGCCCTCCAAAACGACGCAGAGAAGCTCGAGGAATCCATGGTGAAATCCAGCAAGGCTGCCGACGAACTAGAAGAGGATACACCAGGTCGAGATGAGATTCTGTCGCAAGTGGAATCTACTTTGGAAATGGCACAAGGAGTCCTGGATGAAGCTCAGAAAGCACTGTCGGCATTGATGAAAATTTGTGAAGAAAACGATAATGTAGGGAACAGTGGTAGGAACACTCTCTTGGTTCGGAACCCATGATAGCGAAACTGGCACCAATCCCAATTCCCAAGTTCACTGGTAAATTAGCGGAATGGGAAGCGTTTTGGACAGCCTTCGATCATACTGTCCATTCAAAAACCATCGACAATATCTACAAGCTCAACTATCTTCTTGACTCTCTTCAAGGAGAAGCAAAGGAATCAGTAGAGGAGAAATGCGGAAACAAGCAGGCATTACTGGATCGTCTTCTTAGCAAACTTCACATGATACGAGCACGCAGTAGTCACTTGGAAGATCAAGAAACTCTCGGTGAACAACTCTGCTCCATCGTATCGCAATTGAAGCTCAAGGGAGAACATGTTGGCAATGCGTTTCTTGAAAGACAGCTTTTGAGCAAATTTGCAGTGGACGTTCAGAGACATATCCTACGGCAGAAGGCAAGACTTGAAGAAGAAAACAGCTGGAACACTTCAGCATTGCTATCAGCAGCAAAGGAGTACGTGAAATCCGAACTAAGGATAACCCACCAGCTAGAAGAATACCCAACCAGCAATATTCTAAGGCAAGAACAAATGAAACCTCCGGAAAACAATGACTTCAGAAAAGCACAAACATTCCATCGACCATGCTTCTACCGTGAGAGACAAGGGCATCAACCAAAGGATTGCAGAGCAGTATTCACACTCGAACAACGAATCAACACTATGAAACGCAAGAAACTATGTCAAAATTGTGGAAACAGCGACCACATTTCAATGCAGTGTTCCAAAGGAGCTTGTCGAATTTGCAAACAAGTTGGCCTTCACACTTCGATTTGCAAAAAACTTTTCGACTCAGGAAATACATCAGAATTGCCAACTCAAGCAACGGCAGCGAATAAGGACACAAAAACTACGCAGCCAACACCAATAAAGTATGTGAGGATAAACACTACTTCCTCGAACAGAAATTGCAATGAAGCAGACAGTGAAACAATCTTGCAGTCCGTCAACAACACCAACGTTTTCATCCTAGCAGGGCAAGCCCAAGCGCTTAACCCAAAGTCCCAAATACTGGAGCCAGTCTTCGTGATGCTCGACACAGGAGCTGACCGTTCGGTCATCTGCAACGATTTAGCTGAGAGACTACAGCTAAAGGACATCGAATCCAGTCACCTAACAATCACCACATTCGGCTCGCACACGCCAATGGTGAAGAAATGTGGAATAACTTCCCTTCAAATGTGGGATGCCAACGGTGCACCTCACCGTTTCGCAGTGACAAGAATCGACAAACTCACGGAATCACTGGAGCGTAGCAGCCTCTGCATCGAAAACAAACGCTTTATCTGTGACAATGACATTCAACTGTCTACAAAACACACATCAAAGGATATTCGTCCCCAAATTCTTCTAGGATGCACCGATTTGTTCTCACTGCTAAATTGCGGACTCGCACCTCAACACACACTTCAATCAGGATTAAAACTCACTGCTTCGAAACTAGGATACTTGGTTGCAGGGCTCAACACAAATCACGTAAACAATAGCAACCAAAACAACAAACCTCAAATCACAAGCTGCAGGTTCGAAACATCCGGAGTTGAAAAATTCGCAGGTCCAATAGCCGAAGAACGTCGTTTAGCCAATATCGCAGTTTGGAAATCGCTCGAACAAACGGTCGAGAGGAAAGCTGACGGTTATCACGTGCGACTACCATGGAAAAAGGAATGCGAGAAATTACCGGATAACAAAGGACTTGCCGTACGTCATCTGAAGGCAACGATTACAAAGCTGAGAAATTATCCAGCAGTGCTTCAGCAGTACATAGAAACGATACAGAATCGACGTGATCAAGGTGTCGTAGAAGAAATAGACGAAACCAAGGCCCCGGATGGCGATGACTTCCACTACCTATCACACCACGCCGTTTTACGCCACACAAGCACACGACCAAACTAAGAATCGTATTTGACGCGTCAGCCCATCTGAAGAATTTACCGTCGCTCAACGAAGTGCTATACCGGGGACCAGACATGATTCCCAAATTGTGCGACATCCTACACCGATTCAGAATTGGCAATGTTGCCATAACTAGCGATGTGGAAAAGGCCTTCTTGCAAGTCAGACTTCACCAGAAGGACAGAGACGCAACTCGCTTTCTATGGTCACGAGATCCTGAATAACCAGTTGTGCCAAACAACATGGTGGTCTACCGCTTCAACAGAGTAACATTTGGTCTCATCTGCTCGCCATTTCTACTGGCAGGAACGATCAAGTACCACCTACAACACCACTCTTCTAATCCACGAATTGCTCACAAAATCGACAGCAATACATATGTGGGCAACTTAGCGATAACCTCCGAATCAACGGAAGAGGCGATTCAACTATATAAGGAATCGAAGTCAAATTTTGAGAACATGAATATGAATCTCAGAAAATTTCTCACCAACGACAAACATCAACAAGCACAAATATCTGAAAAGGATTTGAGCAAAAACCCCCTCAGAAAATCCTAGGGATTACGTGGGATTCCAATGAAGACAAGTTCTTCTTGACATGCAAGTATCCATTCAAGAAGGAAATCACCAAGCGTTCTGTTTCCGAACAAATAGCGGCCATTTACGATCCACTGGGATGGCTCACTCCAATCACGCTGATAGGGAAACAATTCCTACAACATTTGTGGAAGTACAAGTACCACTGGGACATGAAGCTATCACAAGAGCACGAAACACAATGGAGAAATATCATAGAAAGAGCTGACGAGTTCCAATGTCAGATATCCAGAAAAGTCACACAGATTAACACCTCCACACGACTCGTGCTATTCTCCGACGCTAGCCAAAACGCAATGGCTGGCAGCCTGTGCTTATATGGTTTCCGAACACGGATCACACTTGATAATCGGAAAATCCAAGTTACCGTCGATAAAGCAAAACCCAACAATACCCAAACTCGAACTAAACGCACTCACCATGGCAATGCGATTAGCATATTCGGTGTACAAAGCAGTACAGGATCAAGCAAAGCTGGAAGAAATTATCGTTCTTTCGGATTCCGAAATTACACTTAAATGGATATCGACCAATTCCGTGGACAGGACTGTCGGAATCCTAGTGAAGAACCGAGTTCGAGAAATAAGGAAGCTTGTAGATGAAATCGAAGCACCCGTTCTATTTGGTTATGTCAACACCACCGATAATCCCGCGGACTGTGCCACAAGGGGATTACACAAAACGGACTTCAAAAACCACTTATGGTTGACCGGACCGTCTTTCATACAAGGATCTAAAGAAAACTGGCCAAAGGAATGTCGACTGTTCGCCCTTCCGCCAGAATGTAGTGAACAAGCATACATCCTAACAACTACATCGAAGAGCATCCCGTTCGAGCTACTCGACTGGAACCGTCACAAGGACCTAATACTTTGCCAAAAGGTTGTGGCATATGTTCTACGCTTTATCAAACAGCTAACTCTACGAACGAGAAAAGAAATTCAAGAACGCTTCGAAAAAGGCATTCCCGAACTACACTCTATGGAACTTCTTCCATACATAACGGCAGCTTAACTTGAAATGGCTTTGTATGTACAGGCCATAAAACGGCCAATTTCTCTCCGTCGACGAGTTTCGGCCGCGCGGCGGCCGAAACTCGTTGCGCGGCGGCCAAAACTCGTCTGCTTCCGACGCGCGTGCGGTCGCGCAGCGCGTGGTACGCAGTCGACGGTGAGAATTTGGCCGTTTTATGGCCTGTAATGGTTCGCAATCACCAGAAGATCTACCTTTCAACAGCAAGACAGACTTCACTCAAGCAACTGAAGCTCAAGGAAGATAAAAAAGAACTTCTTCGGTGTCAAGGCCGTCTGGGAAATGTCGGTCTTCCAATCAATGCTAAGCATCCATTCCTGATCGCATCCATGTCACACCTGGCACAGATGATTGTGAAATACGCACATTCTGCATTGCACTGCGGAACCAGGCAAACAACGTCACGTGTAAGAGAACGGTTTTGGATCCCAAAACTAAGACAGATGGTTCGTAACCTCATCGCACGATGCGTGCCGTGCCAAAGAATGAACAATCTTTCTTACAAATACCCAGAAATGGACGGCCTTCCAAGCCGACGAGTGCAAAGATCGAATCCATTTGAACATGTCGAGATAGACTACTTCGGACCTCTATCAGCAAATCGAAATGAGGAAACAACGAAGGTCTACGGCATCATCATCACCTGCGCAACAACAAGACTCACTCACATAGAACTGGTCCAGGACATGACGACGTATTATCTTCTACTCGCACTTTGTCGATTTTTTGCTAGAAGAGGGATACCATCCAGCATAACGTCAGATAATGCACCGAACTTTATATTAGGAGACCAAATCCTTCAAGACGCAGTTTCTCATGGGATTCACGACATTTCGCTAAAGCAAGCAATGGCCACGAAAGGCATTACTTGGAAAACAATCACGCCCTACGCTCCGTGGCAGGGAGCTCTTTATGAAAGACTGATCAAGTCAATCAAACACAGCCTTTACAAGACCATACACCGCATCGTGCCGACACAAGAAGCTTTGGAAACACTCTTGGTGGAAATTGAGGGAAGTCTCAACAGCAGGCCGCTCACACTTCAGGAAGAAGAATGGGAAGACACGCCTGTTCTACGCCCAATAGACTTCATGCAACGCGACATAATCATCACGTATCCATTCGAGAATATCAGTTCCGATGAAGCTGAACGTGACTCAGATTACTACTCACCAAACGAAGTTGCTGTGATAAGAAATCGAAAACAAGCAGAAGACGCTCTCAAGACAAGTCATCAACTCACGGAACGCTTCTGGAATATTTGGCACAAAGACTATTTGACCAGTCTAAGAGAGAAACACAAACTTGATGTTAACAATAAACGCGGTACCAACAAATTTCCTACTGAAGGTACAGTAGTGCCAGTATCCGAAGCAGTGATGCCCCGCAATTCCTAGAAATTAGGAATGATCACCAAAGTTTTTCATTCACTCAATGGAATGATACGCGAAGTCGAACTGAAAATACCCAGTGGTCGCACCATCCGCCGTCCAGTGAATCTACTAATTCCGTTGGAACTAGGAGACTTGAACACGGATACCACCGAAAGAAACTTTCCAAAAGAAACTTGCAATAACGAAAACAAAGAAGGACCACAGGAGGCATGTTATAACCTGCGCCCTCGCTTGAACAAAAATGGAAATCTTAAAGGCAGTGTTCACGATAAAAGTCGTTTTTCTGTTTTTCCGCCTATCTTGAAAACGGTCCCATGCTGATTCCAATGATGTCCCTGGAATAGTACAAGACCCCCTGGAAACAGTGTTATGGCCACTCGAAATTCAGCAAGGGAAAATTGTGGACGAGTTGTCCGAGGCTTGTAACTCCCGTTTTTTGCAGCCGATGTGTGCGAGCCGACCTGAGTAAAGAGAGACGTTGAGAATGAAGGGATGAACGGGGCTTTTGATCGGAAATCACCGCTCATTTAACCACAAATTCAGGGGAACTGTTATAGGACGTGGGCGGAGTGGCCCGATGGGTCGGCTGGCCCACGAGATTTTCACCCACTCACCGGCCGTTTTTCGTCGCACTTCCGTTCTTAATCTTCTTATAGGGACCCGAAGCTTATGTTTTAGCCAAAAAAGGGGAAACTTTTTCTTCGTGAACACTGCCTTTAATTGTGGAAATAAGACAGTCAACAGTCATGCAAAGGCAACAGTGATTCAGCCTCGTCTTCAACTGGACACAGTCCACGGTCATGAACAGATTCAACGCAAAACAAGTTCTGAGGAGGTCGGAGCCCCAACAGCGTTGGACATCTCACGCCTAGTCACCTCCCCTGCACCTCACCCACCTCCAACAGCGAGCGAACCCCAACTCGCACGTTCCTATCCAATCGAAACACCCTTCGCCACTTCCAACAACAAGCGAACTCCAGCTCAAACACTCCTCTCCCACCCAAACCCTTTCCCTACCTCCAACGGCGAGCAAAACCAAACTCGCACGTTCCTCACCCATTCAAACCTTACGTCCACCTCCACCGGCGAGGAAATTTAAACTCACACGTTCCCTTCTCAGACAATGGAGAAACCTGACCGCAGGCAACTTCTCGAATTAAGACCAACCGCAGCACAACGATAGCGCGCCGCTGTTGGACCGCAGACATAACTATGCAGGCGGTCGGGCCGCTTGAAAAGCGGTCGGACCGCATTCAGAAACCACTTGACCGCATGCAAAGCCGCAGCGCTCGGCGACGCGGCGCGTACTGCCGCAGTTCAAATCGCCGCTGTTTTCAAGGCCCGGCGTTGCCTTCATTTCTTTCATTGTTTCACTTTTATCGGTTTATATATGAGTTAATGTTGTAGTAACATGCTTCTTTCATCAGCTTGGTAAGCTTCTCTTCGTATTCATTATTGGTATTAGCGCTTCATCGATGGATGGGACAATTGAAAAATGTAGCAATCCAGATTTATTGGGTTCGTTTTGACTGGCTTGGTGACGGTTAACGCAACTAATTAGTAGATGTTGTGAGAATAGGCTTCAGTAGAATTTTCATATACTTAGATGGAGCAAATCACAGCTGGATTAATCCGAAAAGGTCAGAACTGTGATTTGTTTGAAACATGCCGAATCACCCTGAATCACAGTGAGCGAGCGGTATTGGTATCGGGACACCTCATTGGGTAAAATACAATATTCTATACAATATAAAAATCGGAATTTTAAATGTAATACAAATTCTAATACAAAATTAAATCTAATACAATATAAATAATACAATATAAAGATCGGAATTTTAAATGGAAATTTAATCCCACATGATGGCAACGGCCGCCCACACCGTATGACCGCAGGTGATAATTAACGGCCAAGGCCGCAAGAAAGCAGGCCATGCCTCATTTCAGGAACAAGACGGATCAGTCTTCTGTACCACGTTCCTCCCAATTTCTCCATTTAATAATGGTTATTAGCGCTTTTAGTTCTCATATAACACCGTGGTTTTGCCTTGAATCCTTCTGAAGTTCGACCTGCGTCCAGTAAATATGGTTGGAATCATATGACCGATCACTGGTCGAGAGATCGCCGCGTCGAACACATGTGGCATGCACGCAAGCGAGGACTTAATGATAGGATCATTACCTTCTCGCTTGCGTGCGTGCCACATGCGTTCGACGCGGCGATCTCTCGACCAGTGGTCGACGATATCTCTAGGAAGCCGCAGCGCAGCATTTATCTCGCTATCTTGAGTGAGGATCGGTCGTTTCTCTACCTCTACCATTGTGTTTTCTACAGAAAAAGCATTCGGTTTTCGTGATCAAGATATCATGTTAGCATCGCCGCTTCCCCAAGTCAAGATATGGACGATATTTCGACTGGTGTTCCGACATTTTTGACCTCTAAAACGAATAGCAAGGCCAGCCAGAGTGAATTGGATTACCATCCGAATGCAACATAATTAAATTAATATGATTAATAGCGGTATTTCTATATTTTTCCCAAATATCCATTTAATTCGAACAGATTTTCTGCGAATATTACACAATTCCACGCATTCTCAAGTGGACCGAATCGGAAATTCGAATTGTTCTGGTTTTTTTTCTTGGGGAACCGGTCCTATTTCGAAACCAAATGCGCGCGTGTAGCAACAATAAAATAACATATTTTTCAAATATGTGATATCATCTGAGGGCTCGTAGCTCCTCGGAATCAAAAGCTCGGGGATGGATATTTCAAAATGTTACTACACAGGACCAAGAGAAACTGACCGTGCATACCGTTTCCGTCGGTGCGTTTACCTCTTTAAACACTTCCCTTCTAAGGCTTTCACAACGCTTAGCAGAGAGTACACGCTTTGAATGTGATCGTTTCAAACTGTGGAGGCAGCGAACTCGCTGGCACGTAGGCTGATAGATCGATTTAAAGGCAGTATCCACGATATAAACAAACTGTCCCCGAATTTCCACGGGGCATCGAAAGGTCCA
The DNA here is from genome assembly GCA_029168955.1 of Aplectana chamaeleonis. NCBI lineage: Eukaryota > Metazoa > Nematoda > Chromadorea > Rhabditida > Cosmocercidae > Aplectana > Aplectana chamaeleonis. The sequence goes on from JAPDOI010000684.1 coordinate 150,848, forward strand.
TGGCATCAGCGATGTCGAAAAAAAAACGGTGAAAAGAATCCCGAACAGCCCTATACGGCCTTGGTGGGTATTTATACTCCTTAATGCCCGCGAGTCGCGCGTGACTCGCGGGCGTTGTGTTTGAGTATGAGAACTTCCTACGTGCGTCGCAAACATGACGCGCTTGCGGAGACTTGAAATACTCCAGCCGTGACACCATGAAGGAGCGGAATAAAATTGGATCAGCAAGCGAAATCCATGTACGCGTCCTCTTTAATAGTAGCAGAGGATAGTTTTGCGATTAATTATTGTAAAACGGAATAAAACGTAGGATGGAATATGTAGTAATGAGAACTGTGAGAATTTTGTACGAGCGCCGCCGCCTTCGCGGAGCGGGCGTGACGCGTTAGCGTGGAGAAGTATGAATAGCCACTTAGGTAGCTTCAGAGTTTTCGCGGGGCGACACGAAGGCACATGTAAGTAGGACGCGAAAACCGCGTCGCGCAGGAATTCAGTTGTGAACGCTGTGCGAACGCTGGACGACTACGAGCAATTGCATACGTACGCGATTTCGCGTAAACAAGCATCGGCAATATCTATGTTACTATAGCCATTTTTCTCGTTTTTGTTCTAGTGCGATTGATCCTAGAAATGCCTATTTGTCGGCTTCTATTATCAAATTTGGTTTTTTTTATGAAAAAAAAACACAGAAGAAAATCAGCAACGGACTCGCCTTCGCGGGACGTTAACGCGTCGCGTTGCATTACAAGGCGGCGCGATTGACGCCGCGTGTATGCAAATTGCGCGTCATTTCAAGTGTATCACGCCTATTCACTGTGAACACGCGACGCGACATCGCTCGATCGATACGTAGGGTAATTGTAACTTCGCGTCGAGAATGAACTCTAAACGCCGCCTTAAACATCAATGTAGGGAGCACCCCCACTTCCCCCCGGCTTACTCCCTCCGCCACCGATCAGAGCAAATAATTGGGAAATCGAATTCAATGTAACAAGCCCCGAGTAGTTTGTTTTCGTAGCATTCCCCGATTTGCGCGTGAATTTCGGTGTCAGCGTGAATTGTGAAATAGTCTGCACTTACGGACAGAGACACACCGAAAATCACGCGTAATATTTGAATTGTTCAGGTTTTTCTCTTGGGTAGCGCTCTTTTCTCGTTTGATTCACCGTTCTCGATTTCTGCCTGACTTGACACCTGTTTGTTGACTGTTTTTTGATCGTGAGCGAAACACACCGAATCTGACGCGAATTCTGCTAGGTTTTATGCAGCTCGTCTTTTCCAGAAACTGACGAAATCTCGGAAGATTGCGTTAACGCAGTGAAGATGAGACGTTCGGCTGTGACTAACACCTTGGGAACTCTATGGAGGTGAGTAATTTGAACTTTTTGGAGTCTTTTGGGAACTGGATTAGGCTTTCTTTTTTCAGAAAGCAGAGGAGGATGCGCGCTGCAAAGGAAGCAGAACACTTCCGTTCTCTTCGTATGCGAGGTGAGAATAGGATCCAGCCACCAAGGATTCGTCGACGAGGAGACAGCCAAGGTAGGTTTACTATCGAATTACACTGTTGGATTTTTTTTTGAAAATTTTTGGCATTTTGATTCATTATCAGGATTTTTTTCTGCCAAATTTCGCTGGTTTTATTAGGAATTCTGATTTCTTTTTTTTCCTAGAACTTTTTCAGCGCAGAGGTTTTCTCGATTGGGGGGAGGGAACCTCTACGCAATTTTTTTGGCTTCAAAAACTATTTTTTTCCGAAAAATTCAAGACTGAATTCATTGTCAGAAATTATTTTTTCATCTTCCCTTTTTTTCAAGATTTCCTTCTCCGATTTCAATTCTTTCTAGCATCTATTCAGCGCAGAGGTTTTCGCGATTGGGGGGAAACCTCTGTGCAAACTTTTTTGGCTTCAAGAAGTTTTTTTTTGAAAAATTCGACGACTCGAATCTCCTCTATTCCAAGAGCTTCTTTTTTTCCGATTTCCGTTTTAAAACATTTTTTCTCAGCGCAGAGATTATCGCGATTGGAGGGGAACCCCTGCGCAAATTTTTTTGGCTTCAAAAACTTGATTCCTTGTTAGGAACTATTTCTTCATTTTTCCTTTTTTCAAGACTTCCTTCCTTGACGAGAATAGTAATTTTAGTTCATAACGCTGTAGAAGACAGACGATGAAGAGTGAAAACAAAATTAAGGCTGTGAAATCTTAGTCATATAACACAGAAGAAGCAAATTTAGGAATACCAATGAATGTGACCTGGGTTATGCCTAATAAACGAGGATTACGTAGTTTTGGGTTCGAAACGCCTAGAAACATGCAAAATTGTGGTTTTCGGAGCGCCAAACGCGAACTTTCGCCAAGAGGTATTTTGAGTGTTATAAGTAGGGGTTTCGCATGCCGGCAAATACTTTTCAGTCTGCATTTTCAGCGCCAGAGCAAGGTTTACAACTCGTTAAAACTGGATAACCCCGCCTAGGTGCTCCCAGAAAGGCGCTGAATTCATGATTTTTCCTTGGTACAGACACCGGTTTTTTTAAGTAAAGGAGTGCATTCATTTTATATGCATTTTGTCGCTTTCTGCTTAATCATAATACGGTTCCATCAATATCGCTTATTCTCAACTTCACTTGTGCTACCTACTAATTGGCTTTATTGCTCACGGTTCTACCTGGCTTAGAATCCCCATTTAATGTTGTTTTTACCTGTGTACGTCTACCGGAGTAGAGGTCTCACATACATATTATTTAGTTTAGTATACCATATTATTTACTGTTCTCATATGCATTGTTGCCTGTTGGAAGTTTACACTGCTTTCTGTTGGAGGTTAACAATGTTGTTGTCTGTTCGATGTTGAAATTTTTGTCCGTTGGAAGAACTTCAAGAGGAAATAAATCTGGAGAGAAACATTTCTGTGTATACGTGCATGTCTGGTGGTGGTCGAAGTGGCGGGCCCTCAGGGGAGAAATCGCTAGAGCTGGGTATATTCACAAATTCGCCCTTTTCATTTATGCTTGGGTTTGAACGCGCTGGATGGCGCAGTAGACGTGTGTTAAAAATAGACCTTACGGAGTCATGGTTCAGTCTATGCCAACTATGTGGGGTGATGGGCTACGTACGTGACCTCACAGGCTAATCGCAGCTGAACCCGGATGAATCGAGGTACCTGATGGGCTGGCCATAGCTGAATCTGGACCGACCGCTGCAGCTTGCAGGACGACCGCAGGAAACGTGTTGACTGACCGCAGGAATCTGCGGGCCAAACGCATCAACCTGTGGTCCAACCGCAGGAAATTACAGACCAACCGCAGGAACCAGCGGACAACCTGTAGGTCCGGCAGACCAACCGCAGAAGCCTGCGGTCTCACCGCCGACCAACCGCAGGAATTTTCAGACTAACCGCAGACGAAAAACCGACCAACAAACGCCCATCCCGGTGGCGGTCGTCTATTGGTCGGCGGTCAGGTTTTTCCATTGTCTGAGTTCGTGTCGAACAGTTTCCACATCAGAAAACGACCCAACTCAAACTCACGCGTTGGCTTCGTCAACGGATATTCACCATATCAACACGGTTTCCACTGCTCTTGCACTATCGATCAAGAAAACATCACACGTCATCGAACAAGAAGACAAGACGTCGAAGAAGAAGAAGAAGGTCAACCTGCTCGGCCCGGAGTACAGTGCCTCAACCGCACTATCGACAGCGAAAGGAAGAAGTGATCCATATCAGAGTATAATGATAAAGCATAAAATCGAGTATAAATAAGACTGTCTGTTAGAAATGAACCTTACTTGATCTATCGTGTCCGCAGCAGCACCTAGCTACTACACGTCTTTTCCAGCCAATGTATGCAAGCTGACCTGAGTAAAGAGAGAAGTTGAGAATGAAGGGAAGAACGGGGCTTTTGATCGGAAACCATTGCTCAACTCACGATTTCGAGTGTTCCTTTGTTCACGTCGAGGGGCGGGAAGAGGCGGGACTTGCCCACAGCGGCAGGGTTTGACCACTTTTCTAAGCCGTTTTGCGGCTCCTGGGTAGCTTTTCGTCCCGTTTTTTCGACGCTGTTCTGCTTCTGAGAGCCAAGAGAAGCGTTTGTCATGAAAAATTCGAGAATGAAGTTTATCGCGAACAGTGCCTTTAAAGGCAATGTTCACGATAGTCTTGAATTTTGAGATTAATCGCTATATTTATTATGTGGCCCCCGGGCAGAACTAAAATGACGTAGAAATTGACAAAAACGCACCGGAAGTACATGAAATCCTCAAGTATCACCTGGCCTCTTAAGTATCACGGGAAGTGTTTGTTGTGACAATGAAATCTTTTGTGGACCCGTTCTTTGCAATTCTCTACTCTATGTTGCTCCGTTCTTTCCTTAGGGCTCTAACTAATCCTGCTTTGCATAAAGTATTCTTCTGTTTTCGACTGACCCAATTTCCCACAGATGACAACCACCATGAACATGCTTTTCCAACCGGACAACTATTCCATGTTATAGAATAATGTCCCTGAAATACGACGTTTTACTGCGTTTCTCGCTGTTTCTTCGTAATTTTGGTATAACTTGATTACTAGCGCATCGTTTTGAGTGGAAAGCTCAGGAAAGAAAACGATCGTGAGCACTGCCTTTAAAGGCAGTGTTCACGATAAGAATCGTTTTTCTGCTTTTCCGCCTATCTTGAAGACGGTCCAATGCTGATTCCAATGGTGTTTTTGGAATCGTACAAGACCTTCTGGGAACGGAGTTATGGTCCCTCAAAAACTGAGCTAAGGAAGCATGGTGGACGAGTTGTCCGAGGCTTGTAACTTCCGTCTCTTGCGGCCGATGTATGCCAGCTGACCTGAGTAACCCCCCTTTCATACTTCGAAAACGGCGAAAAAAAAATCGCAGAAATCAGCGAAAAAAATCGCTGAATTCCGAGATTTTCGTCGCTGATATTACGGATTTCCCTAGAAACAGGCTAATCGTGCGAGGACCATCTGACATCACGGGTAGGGACGCAGAGGGATCTTTGTAGTATTGAAGGGGATGGATTTCGTCCACTTTCTGAGAGAGGTTTGGACTCAGTAATTGCGCCGTCTCCTGTTTGGGAAGGTGAATGCTCCGTACAATGCGACAAGACTTCAGAAGTAGATTTCTGGCCACCGTACGGAGTGGATAGTGTTGCAAGGAGTGAGCAGGACTTCGGCGAATTGTGCAGGACGTCATAGAAGGTGCGCAGGACTTCAGTGGGAGTGTTCAGGACGTCATAGAAAGTGTGCAGGACTTCAGCGGGAATGTGCAGAACTTCAGTGGGAGTGTGCAGGACTTTAGGGGGATTGTGCAGGACGTCATAGAAAGTGTACAGGACTTTAGTGGGAGTGTGCAGGACGTGATAGAAAGTGTGCAGGACATCAGTGGGAGTGTGCAGGACGTGATAGAAAGTGTGCAGGACTTCAGGAGGAGTGTGCAGGACGTCATAGAATGTGTGCAGGACTTTAGTGGGGGTGTGCTGGACGTGATAGAAAGTGTGCAGAACTTCAGTGGTAGTGTGCAGATGAACAGCAACAGGAACCTGAATAACAAGCTGCACGCCTTTCTGCTGCGCGCTGTCCAGTAAATCGCAGCAGCGGAAGCAGACTTGTGCACACTCTCCGAGCTGTCCTGTACGAGTATTGGGATCAGAATATCATTTTTCCTAGATTCTCGGACCGGGCATTGCATTTGTCAATCTACAGTCTGTACGCATCGCACTGATGCTGGCACGGATCGCACTGATGTGTTATAATATACGTGCACCGAGTTTACGCCAACGAGCAATAAGAATCGCAAAGTACGAGTGCGATCCGTGCCCAGTGTAGATGGACAAATGCAATGCCTGGTCCGAGATTCCAAAAATATGATGTTGTGATCCCAATACTCGTACAGGACAGCTGGGAGAGTGTGCAGAGGTTTGATGCCGCTGAGCAGCACCAGACAGCACGCAGCAGAGAGGTGTGCAGGTTGTTTCCAGGTTTCTGTTTCTCCTACTAATGTCCTGCACACTTCCACTGATGTCCTGCACTTTACCACTGATGTCCTGCGCACTTCCTATGACGTCCTGAACACTCCCACTGGTGTCCTGCACACTTTCTATCACGTCCTGCACACTCCCACTGATGTCCTGCACACTTTCTGTGGTGTCCTGCACACTCCCACTGGTGTACTGCACACTCCCACTGATGTCCTGCGCACTTTCTATGACGTCCTGCACACTTTCTGTGGTGTCCTGCACACTCCCACTGGTGTCCTGCACACTACAACTGATGTCCTGCGCACTTTCTATGACGTCCTGCACACTCCCACTGGTGTCCTGCGCACTTTCTATGACGTCCTGAACACTCCCACTGGTGTCCTGCACACTTTCTATCACGTCCTGCACACTCCCACTGATGTCCTGCACACTTTCTGTGGTGTCCTGCACACTCCCACTGGTGTACTGCACACTCCCACTGATGTCCTGCGCACTTTCTATGACGTCCTGCACACTTTCTATCACATCCTGCACACTTTCTGTGGTGTCCTGCACACTCCCACTGGTGTCTTGCACACTACCACTAATGTCCTGCGCACTTTCTATGACGTCCTGCACACTCCCACTGGTGTCCTGCACACTTTCTATCACATCCTGCACACTTTCTGTGGTGTCCTGCACACTCCCACTGGTGTCCTGCACACTACAACTGATGTCCTGCGCACTTTATATGACGTCCTGCACACTACCACTGAAGTCCTGCGCACTCTCTATCACGTCCTGCATACTCCCACTGATGTCCTGCACACTTCCACTGATGTCCTGCGCACTTTCTATGACGTCCTGAACACTCCCACTGGTGTCCTGCACACTTTCTATCACGTCCTGCACACTCCCACTGATGTCCTGCACACTTTCTGTGGTGTCCTGCACACTCCCACTGGTGTACTGCACACTCCCACTGATGTCCTGCGCACTTTCTATGACGTCCTGCACACTTTCTATCACATCCTGCACACTTTCTGTGGTGTCCTGCACACTCCCACAGGTGTCCTGCACATTACAACTGATGTCCTGCGCACTTTATATGACGTCCTGCACACTACCACTGGTGTCCTGCACACTTTCTATCACGTCCTGCACACTTTCTGTGGTGTCCTGCACACTCCCACTGGTGTCCTGCACACTACCACTAATGTCCTGCGCACTTTATATGACGTCCTGCACACTACCACTGAAGTCCTGCGCACTCTCTATCACGTCCTGCATACTCCCACTGATGTCCTGCACACTTCCTGTGGTGTCCTGCACACTCCCACTGATGTCCTGCGCACTTTCTATGACGTTCTGCACACTCCCCCGAAAGTTCTGCACACTCCCACTGAAGTCCTGTGCACTTTTATATACAATACTCTATGCGAGCTTAACAAAAATATGCTGCTAACTCCTCTAGGATGACCCTATTGCGACAAGAATCATCTCAACCATTCTTCTTGCAAATCTTCAAGCTGCAAAAAAAGTCGCTGAAAAGATTTCGAAGAATTCGAAAAAACAGCTGTGAGCGACATTCATCGCTCCAATCCGCGTCAGAAATCGCAGCTTGAATACGCGTTTTTTTTTTCGCCAGCGATAAAATTCGCGATACTCTGGTATGCTTAACCATTGCAGATCTTCGATTTTTTTCGCAGTTTTCGAAGTATGAAAGGGGGGGGGGGTAAAGAGAGAAGTTGGGAATAAAGGGAAGAACGGGGCTATTGTTCGGAAACTATCGCTCATCTCACATTCTCAAGCATTCATTTATTCACGTCAGTGGGCGTGGAAAGTGCATCTGGGTGTTACGAGCTGACGAGTGTCCAACTTTGGGCCCGTAGGGGACCGTTCCGAGCTCATTTTTCTTAGTTTTTTCAACGTTTGGGTTGAGCTAGGCCCCGCAGCTGCCGATCTCCACCAAAAAAACAGACATGGTTTTTATCGTGGACACTGCCTTTAAGTATAACCGACGCACAGAACATCAAACCGGCCTCCGAGTTCTGGACTACGAAGAAATGCCCTTCTCCCTCACTCACTGGCGGACGCATCGAAAGTTAAATTTCGATGAGCCGGTGGTTTACTATGGAGAAGAGTCGACAACGGATGGTTTCGAATAACAGCGGGATGGACTTCTATGTGGCGCTTGCAACTCAGAGAAGAATCGCTTGAACGGTTGACCAGCCTCAGAGACAGAGAAGTTTTGACTTAAAGGCAGCATACACGCTCGCAAGCATAGTCGAGATAACAGCATAGATAGGTCCGCACGGCCCGTACTATGTCGTCAACGACGTTTGAAGCGCTGAAAACTGTCCAGGATGACAATATTTGACAATGTTTGAGCAATCTCGCCTTCCACGCCCGCATTTTCACACCCCTTTGAGTAAAAGAATGAGAATCGATACTTGTGAAAACGTGTGATAATTGAGAGTGATAGCACTATCAAATGGGAGTGCACGAGAAAAATAGCTTGGTTTACTTGAGTATAACATGTCTGCATACCTATTGACTCTCCTCCACTTTCGAGAATGCCGCTCTACTTTGGCTGACCTCTTGAAATGGAGGATTTTATCAGTGCACAAACATGTCATATTGAGGTAAATCGAGTTTTTTCTCTACTGCACTCCCTTTTTATAGTGCTAGCATTCTAAGTTATCACATGTTTTCTCAAGTTTCGATTCTCATTCTGTTACTCGAAGGGGTGTGAAAATACGGGCGTGGAAGGCAAGATTGCTCAAACATTGTCAAATATTATCATCCTGGACAGTTTTCAGCGCTTCAAACGTCTTTGACGACATAGTACGGGCCGTGCGGACCTATCTATGCTGTTATCTCGACTATGCTTGCGAGCGTGTATGCTGCCTTTAAGACTCTTAGCCACTCATCATGAAGAAGCCGACCATGACTGGCGATTGTGAGAGAACGAGACAATAGATGGCCGGGGGAATCAAAATATCCGCGAGGACGAACAGACTCATTATCGCTATGTAGGTGAATACTGGTCTTACGATGCTATGCTCGTGTATTACCTACAGTGAAAAAGGAAACCAATGATAAATAAAAATCAATTCCTTGGCGACCATCGAAGAATTGCTTACGTCAAGGCATGACTCTTAGGTAATTATTAAGAAACGATTGCATGAGTGTCAGTAGACGACCGAGAAGCACTAAGCGCTCTCTCACTCATAAAAGATCAAAAACAATTGTCTGTCGTCCGGGTTTACGGTGAGGAGAGACCACTAGAAAGCGCACTTCTGGCCATGGGCAAACGAATACGTAAACCATTCATAGACAATGAGAAAAGAGAGATTGACTTCTATAGAGAAACCCTCCCTGGATCAACCGAAAATAAGGCATCGCAGGCAAGAAGAAAACGTGTCGTCTGTATTCTTCGGACGCCGACTGAAAATACGGAAAGGCAGAACACTGAAGAATCAATCACCATGGAACGGGTAATCGTCACCCAATTGGGGCCTAAATGGCTTTCGAGAAAGTGCTTAGGGCGTCGTTTATACTTCCGCCGCCGAGCGGCGCGGCGAAGTGCAATCCTACAATATCGATCCTGCCGCGCCGCTTGATCAATATTACAGAAATGCTCTGTGTCACGCCGCTCGGCGGCGGGAGTATAAACGACACCTAAAATGGGTAAAAGCTGCAGAAATAAGGCGATTCCATGTGGTAAGCTCTATCTGGCTGACTTAATGTGGTCGCAGTTTCCTTTCCATCTGACCTGAGCATACATCTACTTGGGTAACAGAACCCAAACCACGACAAGTAGTAGCAGGTCTTTATGCTGGAACAAATTCATGAGTTCAGAGCAAAATATCAAAGACAGTATCATGATACGTCTATATGTCGAAACTGTCCGCTTACAGAAAGAGCTGATCCACACGTGGAGCTGAAATGGCTAAGAGATGATAAAAGCGCGCATGCTCTGCAAGAACAGTCCTACAACTTTGTACTCTTACAGCTCCCTTTTATTCACCTTGATGGAAGGGTTCAAATACATATGACACAGCTCCATAGAAATAATCCGAAAGATCTCTGACCAATAGGTCACGCCTGATTGATACTCTCAACCGCCTCCACCATCCAAACAACACAATTCCGACGGGTTTGGTCCATTTCCGGCATTTTCTTCGTTGTGAGCCTTTTGATAAGCATATGAACCTTCATATTTCACAGAAAATTCCGAGGTGACTCTTATCGCAAACCCTGCCTAAGGCTGGCAACGTACTTCCTCCTACGAGATGCACGATTGATCATCCATATCGATTTGCTGTTGGTATGCATGGCGAACACTGCGTCGCGTTGCCAGTCGCGTGAAGTATAGTTGCCGCCAAGGGAAGCACCTTCCAAAATTTCCTGAAGATACAGAGCCGCGGCACCCCCAGAAATGTGCTCGAAATCGTCTTCTAGACTGACTGGCTGTTCCAGGGGGGATGCTACCCTTGAGGTTTTCATGCTTCAACTGAACAACATTATCAAATAATCAGTTACAAGAGCTTAGTTCTCTTCCGAAAAGGAGAGGAGCATAGCCTGGTCTGTTCCCTATCGGCACACGCTTCGCATTATCACTTGAACCTCAACACCGGATTCTTATGAAAAAATATTTCAGGATTACTGTCACTGATTTCTTGTCTCAGCGAACTTGTAATGTTGTTCTCGGGACCAAATTCCGGTCCTGAATTGCGGACAACGGTTGTTGCATTACGCGAAACGATGATGATCGTGCTGGGACCACTTGGTCCCGGCACGATTCACCTTTCTCCCAGAACGATTACCATCGTGTCGCGTGATACAACGGCCGTAGTTCGTATTTGCGGAGCGGAATTTGGCTCCACGGACGACAGTAGCAAACCCTGGGAAGGTATAGTCTGCGCAGCAGTTTCAACACCGTGTTTCCAGCATCTCGTCGGTAGAAACAGCAAGGAAGGCCGATAATACATTTGTACTACCTACTCTACATTGGATCCGAATCAAAAAAATTTCGGGTACTCGGATTTCGGATAACTCAAAAATCAAAGCTCTTGGATATCCGATTCGAGCGGATTCAATATAACGACACCGGATAATCCGAGTCATTCATATAGACAGGCTGAACGGATATTCGGATCCCGGATCAATCCGAAATTTACGTTTTTTCGGTGATTCGGAATTTGGATCATTCGGATTTTGACATTTTTTCGTTGAGTCGAAATCCGAATATCCGGTCGGATACAAATGGGTATAATGAACTCTGGCTAAGATTTTCAAGAAAAAAGGTCTTCTACCGGTACGTACAGGCCATAAAACGGCCAATGTCTCACCGTCGACTGCGTACCACGCGCTGCGCGACCGCACGCGCGTCGGAAGCAGGCGGGTTTTGCCGCCGCGCGACGAGTTTTGGCCGCCGCGCATTGCTTTCGGCGCCGCGTGCGGCCGAAACTCGTCTGCTTCCGACGCACGTGCGGTCGCGCAGCGCGTGGTACGCAGTCGACGGTGAGACATTGGCCGTTTTATGGCCTGTACCCCTATAAAACGGCGTAATTCACATCACTCGATGCGCGAGCGGCGCGCGCGACGCCTGGGCTTCCGTCTGCCCTCCGCTCTCTCGCTATCTCTAACCTCCACTCCACACCAGCACGCGTAGGAACCATGTGAATTTCGCCGTTATATAGCCTGTACCATGATAGAACAGTTCATTGATAATCATCTTTATATCGGAATATTTGCAAACCAACTCTATTTCAAAAAATGTGTTCATCAATTCCGTTAACACCCGTGAATTCCTGTCGTTCGATCAATACACATGTTTGCAGTGTCTCATGCAAACTGGGGCGTCTACAACAGCTTGATCCGCCCACCATGAGCCACGGCGCTCTAGATAAAAGAGAAGTATACGACACTTCCTTTCCAGCATGCTTCAAATGACAAGATGCAGAGCAGCCGGTTCAATTACCCAGGTTTGCGGTACATCAGCCCATCCGGTGGTGGCTCCAGTGGAGGCTGGGCGACCCAGCCGCTACGCCTGTCCGTGTGCTGACCGCGTCCCGTGTCGGTGTGCCAACCGCGACGCGTGGTGTGCCGACCGCGACGCGTGTCGGTGTAAAGTAGTTCCTGAGCTAAATGAAACAGTTCTGCAGGATGTGAACTGCTGCTAAAGTGGCCGCTAACCGCGATTCATCGAGATGTCAACAGCACGGCAACAGGCGGAAGTCGCTGGGCAACAGGCAGATCTCGGGCTGACAATGTGCGCGATTTGAGTTGTCAACAGGGAGCGGTCTGCTGGCAACTCAAAGGGCTACAGTGGAATGAAATCCGCATGGCTACAGTAGAAAGAATCATCGAGTCGCGACATCAGATACACTCTTTTGAGTAACAGCACATGCCGAATCTACCAATATCCGACTCCTTATCCGATCCGAATCATGAAATATTTCGGATACTCGGTATCCGAATCATTATCCGACTCATAGCACATTTCGGTGATTCAGATTTTGGATCAAACGGATTTTGGGGTTTCTTCGGTGCATCGGATTTTGGATCACTCGGATTTTGACTTTTTTCGGCGAATCGGATTTTGAATCATGAAAATTTCGGTTCATTCAGATGGATATCCGAAAATGAGTGAGTCGGATCTATTGTATACTACCTACAGTTGACCGCAATCTTAAAAGGACATGGTGCGGTTGCGGACTCGCACTAAAACTACGGTAGAATCTGGCACTTTGCCAGATTTCGTCATCGATCGGCGCCACCAGGGATGAGCGGAATTCCGATGGTTTTTGGCTTTCCGATTTCCGAAAAAAGCCTAAAAATGCGGAAAAAATCGGAAATCTCGGAGTTTAGATTTTTGAACCCTTTTTCTTTCCAAATTCTCAGGGATACCTGGGGCGCTGAATTCGAATTCGAGGTCCGTCTTCACTTTTCAGAAAGCTAGAGTTGAGTGCATTTACAGAAAAATTATTCAATAACTATCCTTCTATCTACATATATTTGCCTAACTCTATGTGTGTGTCTGTGCGTATTTGTGAGAATGAACGGAAATTCGGTCGTTTTTTTTTTCAAAAATGAAGCGATTTGGTTTGTTGTTATTATGGTGGGATGGCGTGTACTGATAACACGATATAATCAGTTCCCTAAATAAAAGCTCGCTGAAGCGTTTCATGAACGGTTGAATGTGAGATTTAAAGGCAGTGTTCACGATGAAGATCGTTTTTTTGTAACGGCCCCATGCTGATTCCAACTATGTCTCTTAAATCGTACGAGACCTTTTGGGAACGGAGTTATGGTCCCTCAAAGATTGAGCTATGGAAACATGGTGAACGAGTTGTCCGAGGCTTGTAACTTCCGTCTTTTGCAGCCGATCTATGCGAGCTGATCTGAGTAAAGAGAGAAGCTGAGAATGAAGGGAAGAACGGGGCTAATGATAGAAAATCATCGCTCATCTCACGATCTCGAGCATTCATTTGTTCACACGGTGGGCGTGTGATGCGCTTTTGGGGTTTTCAATGCGCTCGAAGTTGCAACTTCGGGCTCTTCTGAGGCTCTTCCTGGCTCGTTTTCATGCGTTCTTTCGACGTTAACGTTACAGAGTGTCCCTCCACAACCCAATCTTAGTGGAATTTCGAAAACTTTTTTCATCGAGAACACTGCCTTTAAGGCCCGCTGTGAGTTTGCCGAGGGAAGGGTGCAGGACTCCACATGTAAGGAATTTCTGACAGAGTCGCATGCGAATTAAGGGCTCTACACATGTTGTCGGCAACCTGTCTTTACAACTTTAAGATACATTTGACCTTAAACATTGCGATACATTTTCCATGGTGCGAGTTGAGTCACACGTGGCATAAAGCACTGGCGTGTAACTCAAATGTATTATTTTATCGCACATGTAACTTATCTAATCAAGTTGCGTAAGACCATCATGCAGCTTGCGTTGAAGTCTCAGGTAACCTGCTCAGCAATTTCTGAGTTGAAGTGCGTCAAGCGCCAAAACAGTGCGCTGGGTTTCACTTGGAGGGCACCAAGCGCTGGAAAAGTGTGCGGGACCGACTGGGAATGCGCGGAGCGCCAGAGGAACTGACTGTGCTGCACTCAACTTGGAGTGCGTCGAGCGCCGGGGAGACTGTGTTGGACACAACTTGGAGGGCACCAAGCGCCGGCGAAAGTGTGTGGCACCCCAACTACGAGTGAGTGAAGCGCAGAGAAAAGTGTGTTGCACCCAACTAGGAGTGCGCCAAGTGCCGGGAAGAAAAGTTCGCGGAACTCTATTGGGAGAGTGCTGATCGCCGGGGAAACTGTGTTGGCCCGACTTGAAGTGCTGCAGGTGTCTGGAAAACTGTGTGGGACCTAACTGATTCTGCAATGATTCAAAGCGTCACGATACAAGCCGTGGGTGTACACATTGTTCAATTAAGTAGGATAACACATTGTTCAATTAAGTAGGATAAGTCCAAGTTTTTTGGCAGGAACAATCACCAGGGGAGGGTTAAGAATTTCGTTGACCATTTCCGATTTCCGATGGTTTTTGGCGTTCCGATTTCCGAATTTGAGAAGGTTGTTCTGATTTCCGCAATTCAGAAAAAAATTTCCCTGGGCGCCACAGCTAATAGTCTCGTGAGCAGAGAGACGACGGTTGGCGCCGATCGATGACGAAATCTGGCAAAGTGCAGGATTCTACCGTAGTTTTAGTGCGAGTCCGCAACCGCACCATGTCCTTTTAACATTGCGGTCAACTTTACATAGCTCGAAACACGAACATCGGAACATCGACCGTTCCGTAACAAATATCTGTAGTGGAGCGAGGTATTGGCGACCACCTCAGGCGATTCCAAACCATGAGCTGCAGCTGGTGCAACACGCGTAAGTTTTCGTAGTTTGTCACAAGGTAGCCGAGTTGAACGTAAAACTCAGATTTCAGGCACTCAGAAAAATGAAAACAAGTTACTTGTAAGATATAAGGGCGAAAACAAGTTACTTGTAACATATCTGAGCCGATGTAAGTTACTTGCGACTTATCTCAGGTCATTAAGGTTACATGTAACATACCGACGGGATACTGAGTGCGCCGCGCCCCCGATATGTTACATGTAACTTAAATGGCTTGAGATAAGTTGCAAGTAATTTAATACATTAGCTTAGATATGTTACAAGTAGCTTGTTTTTGATTTCTGAGAGAATACTGCGTGCAGTGAGCCTCCGATATGTTACATGTAACTTAAATGGCACAATATAAGTCGCAAGTAACTTAAATCGGCCAAGAAGATATTCCCAAAGTTGATGTACGACGCACTCGAGGAGTCAGGCTTACGACTGGCGTTGCTGTTGGTTCTTGACCCCACACCAGCAGGGAAAGCCCTGCACAGCATTTTTTTTGCGTATTAGTGGTCCGGGACGCGCTCTCTGCGTCGCCTGTCGTCTGCGACACTTGATGGCCATCCATAGTGAAAATTCAAATGTAAGTTACATGTAACATAAGTGTAACTTACATGTAATATAAATTTAAGTTACATGTAATACAAATGTAGGTTACTTGAGACATTCAAGTAAGTAACATTATATTACAAGTAACTTGTTTTGATTTTTCTGAGCAGGACTCGAACCTGCATTGCACGCTTTTCGGGCGAGTTACCATTACACCGCCGACACCCCGCTCCGCATCCCTCAGCTATTCACACATGAACTGTGTAGGCACAACAGCAATCATCCGTTAACGGGTATGATCTGGTAAGCACAAATCGGCATTAAACCCAGTTAGGCTGAGGCCTTTTGGAGACAGGATTTCGATGATTTTTGAATATTTAATGCCTTTTTTTAAGGCATGGTATATGATCACAAGATGTCACAAGGTACATAGCTGAGTAGTTTGTTCCAAGCTCGCCAGACATGTTGACCAGTTTCCTTCTTGCTGCGTCTTTTGTCCCGACCCAGATTTTATCTGGTGACGTGTGTCACACTCATCTTTTTATTTCTCTCCATAGCTTCCAGCTACAAATAATACTCGAAAATAGTCGAATTTTCCCATGAATCAATTCAATTACGAGCCACTGCATCACTCTTTAAAATTGCTTTGAAAGACTGAGCCGAGTGAGTGCTCTAACCGTGCTACTGAAGACCTCATAAGTTTGCAAATTTGCGTAATTAACCATGGGAACAACACTTACGAATTCACACGATGACGTTGATATTTGCAGTTCTCACGACACGAAACAAGGAAGAAAGGGCTCGGGGATGGGACAAAGAACACCAGTTAATCCCCCTCTCGCGGCCCCGCACTTCTTGAATGGATGTGCAGTGTAGCGCTCACGAAACTATTCGGGATGAAATAGAACTAAACGAATCAGGAAAAGTCATTCATTTATTTGTGGTGGAGACTCTGTTTCACCAACACTCACGCTCACCAAAAACACGAATTGCTCCCTAGCTCACTAACTATGTTGCACGAAAAAATAATGATAACCCATGACTTCTGATAACTACTCTATTGACATCTCTCGTGTGTGAAACACACAGGTCCATGATCTGGGCCAAAACAC
Source organism: Aplectana chamaeleonis (assembly GCA_029168955.1). Classification (NCBI taxonomy): domain Eukaryota; kingdom Metazoa; phylum Nematoda; class Chromadorea; order Rhabditida; family Cosmocercidae; genus Aplectana; species Aplectana chamaeleonis. Next base: position 167,375 of record JAPDOI010000684.1, read on the forward strand.
ATTAACGAAATACATCACAAACGCACACAGATAACAGACCAGAAAATCATTATTAAAAACTCTGCCTAATCAATGCAAGCTGAAGCCAGATGTCGCCAACAAACATCAGTCTGGAACAGAAAAAAACATTTACAAATCGAGTCTGGGAAGGTATACTATTTCGAAGACAAAGAAGAATACGAAAACTCCTCTTCGAGTGATTTTTCGATTAGGACGCTCACTTCTTAATTCCCAGTTTTCTAGTGTGTTGGGACGATTGTTCGCAAAGAACCCCGACTGTGAAGTCTGCGTCTTTCTTATAGAAAGCCGCAACGCATCTACCTGACATATGTGGCACGCACCGGAGCGATGATATCAATCCCCGCGTTTCCACGCTTGCCACATAACAGCATCGCAGTTATCCAGAAAATTACAAGGGCAATACTCATCGAATGTTAAAGTTAAAACCCAATCTACGGAGCAACACGTGAGCTTGAGACTGCGATGGCAAGCCTACCATGATTGAAGCGAAAAGGATTCGACATTTTTCGTTCGCTTTGGTTTTAAAGGCAGTGTTCACGATAGAAGCTGACACATTCAAGTTTTGGGATCGTATACGGCTAATTCGGTCTACACATCTATCTCTTCTATACACCTAGTTTTTATCCATTTTCGAGAAATTGTTGTAGCAATGGACCTCGGACCTTTCGATTTCCACTGATTGAAGAATATTTCAATTGCGAGCACTGCAATTCACTGTTTCACATTTATAGAAGCACTTTCAATACTGAAATTCTGTTGAAAGATAGAAACTGTAAACTAAACTCTATCATGCAGTCGCGGGCATCGGTGGCAGATTAAAACGCCCCTTTTCCAATCAAACTGATCCGATCTGGCTGATCGGCGGAGGTTTTGGCATGATTCATAACTGCCGGAGTTTTCGTGATAATGTATCATATCTGGCGGAGTATGCTCTAAAGGGCGTCAGTGGCAGGTTGAAACTTCAATCCTGCTGCCTCTCCACCTGCCAGCGACGTGCGCGACTACAGGAGTGATACATTGCGGTCGGTAGGAGGTGATTAGGCGGAGCTTTCGGTGTAGACAGGTGGGTGTGACGTCATACTGAGTGGTCGGTGGGAGGTGATTCGGCAGAGCTTTTAGTGTGAACGGGAGAACTGTGACGTAGTATTTAAGGGTCGGTGAGAGGTGCACACGCGGGGGTTTCGGCATGAATGGGGGAGTTTCTGGGTCTTGCCCGCCCATTTTTCCGTTCCGAGCGGGAGCACTCTTCCTGTTCAACCCACTCTCAACCGGCCACCGACGCCCGCGAAAGTGTGAGCTAGTAATCTTTTAATTCGTTCCAACATGAGGTCCACTAGCCTGAGCATTTGTTGCTTCTATAGTATCATAAGGATAGTACACCCCCTGAATTGGTCGGTCTCGTGTTTGTTGAGCAGGATGGATCTTTTTCACCAATACTTCTGTGATCAGGATGTAAAATGACCCCGCGCACCTCTTTTGAGTAAGATCAAATGTTTGTGCACTTTTCTTAAATAAATTCTTGTTTTACGGCGCGTATCAAAAGGACAGGACACCCCTGTGCTAAATCTTAATTTTCGCACGACAAAATTGTGTGATCACAGATATAAGGGTCGATCGGCTTTCCTTACTCCCTTATCGCACCAAATACTCGGTTTGGTATACTATCGACCAAGTTAACCAGCCTTTGCGGTTTGATCTTGCTCCATTTTACGGTTATGGCCTGTTGGAGCGCAGAAATCGAAAGATATCGCCGGCCATTGGCTCAGAGCCGACCAACTAAAACGTCCCAGGATTCTTCATTCTGTTGACATCAGAAATGTAGACTAGTCACTCTGGGCAAGATAGTTATTGCCGAGCAAAGAAGCCGACCTTAGACCTGCTCACGTGAACTTTGTCGTTGTGTTGCTAGAAACTGCAGCTTCGTCGCCCGAAAACATGGGAAACTGAAAGTAGGTGTTACTCTGATATCGTCTGGCACTCATTGGAGATCGTCCGACAGCTGGCGAACGCAAGCTGTAGACGTACTTGACGGGCAAATGCTCTGACGGACTATGGGAGATCTACGTTCGCAGTTCTGACGGCTAAATTGGACAGGACCCATCCTCGAATTCCTTTAGTAGCCCATCCAACCATCAGCCTTATCGAGATTCAAACTCTTCTCGTCAGAAACCATCGCCTATACACATATATTCGAAGTCGGTGTCCACTTTAGCCGTCAGAACTGCTGTCGTAGATCTCCCATTTTCTGTCAGAGCATTTGCCCGTCAATGACGTCTACAGCTTGCGTTCGCCAGCAGTCAGATAATTTCCAATGAATACCAGAGCATATCAGAGTAATACCTACTTTTATTTCTCCCTGTTTTCGGGCGACTAAGTTGCAGTTTCCGGCAACACAACGAAAAAGTTCACGTGAGCAGGTCACTGTGGTCGGCTTCTTTGCTGGGCAGTGATTATCTTGTCCAGAGTAGCTGGTCAACAGTCCTGATTTCAACAGATGAGGAATTCTGGGGTATTTTCGTTTGTCGTGTCTGGGCCAATTACCGGCGATATCTCTCGATTTCTGCGCTCCAATAGGCCAGCGGAGCAAGATCGACTCGCAAAGGCCGGTTAACTTGGTCGATAGCATACCGAATCGAGTATTTCGTGCGACAAGGGAATATGGAGAGCCAATCGATCATTAGATTTGTGATCACACAATTTTATAGAGCGAGAGTTAAGATTTAGCACAGGGGTGTCCCATCCTTTTGATACGCGCCGTAAAAAAATTTATTCTAGAGAAAAGCACAAACATTTGATCTTACTCAAAAATGGTGCACGGGGATTATTTTACAAAACGCCGGCCTGCGCCGCTGGTCGTTTGGCTTCGCCAAACGATGTGCTGGCATTCTCCATCAATCATGTGCAGTATTCGTTTGGGTGCGCCAAACGAAGGGCCAGCTTGACAGGCCCCCTTTGGTTAAAACAGGTGCAGCATTCGTTTGGCTTCGCCAAACGGGGGGCTGGCTACGCCGGCCCCATTTACGTCGACGGCCGGCTGCGCCGGCCGACGCCGCTGGTCGTTTGGCTTCGCCAAACGATGTGCTGGCATTCTCAATCAATCATGTGCAGTATTCGTTTGGCTTCGCCAAACTATGGGCCGGCTTCGCCGATCCCAGCCCTCCTCCATTAATCATGAGCAGTATCTTCGTCCGCCCCCTTTGATCAAACATGAGCCGTATTCCTTTCTGCTCGCCAAATGAAAGGCCGGCTCGGTTGGTGACACCCTAATAACGTCTTCTGAAGCCCTACTGAGACCCCACATCACCCTGATCACGTCTTCTGAAGCCCTACTGAGACCCCACATCACCCTGATCACGTCTTCTCAAGCCCTACTGAATTCCCACATCACCCTGATCACGTCTTCTCAAGCCCTACTGAATTCCCACAGAACCCTGATCACGTCTTCTGGAGCCCTACTGAGTCCGCACGCCACCCTGATCACGTCCTCTGAAATCCCACTGAAGTTCCACGCCATTCTGATCACGTCTTTTGAAGCTCCACTGAATTTCCACGTTACCCTGAATACGTCAGGCTTCGCCAAATGAAGGGCCGGCTTGGCCGGCCGCCTTTTGTCGATCACGTGATGTATTCGTTCGGCTTCGCCGAACGATGTGCTGGCATTCTCCATCAATCACGCGCAGTATTCGTTTGGCTTCGCCAAACTATGGGCCGGCTTCGCCGACCCCAGCCCTCCTCTATTAATCATGAGCAGTATCCGTTTCTGCTCGCCAAATGAAGGGTCGGCTCGGTTGGTGACACCCTAATCACGTCTTCTGGAGCCCTACTGAGACCCCACATCACCCTGATCACGTCTTCTGAAGCCCTACTGAGTTCGCACGCCAAAATTATCACGTCTTCTGAAGCCCTGTGTACTGAATCCCCACAACACCCTGATCACGTCTTCTGAAGCCCCGCTGAATCCCCAAGCCACTCCCATCACGCCTTCGAAAGCCCTACTCAAGTTCCACGTCACCCTGATCACGTCTTTTGAAGCTTCACTGCATTTCCACGTCACCCTGAATACGTCTGTTAGAGCCCTATTGGATCCCCACGTCACCCTGATCACATCTTCTGAAGTCCTTTGTACTGGATCCCCACGTCACCATGATCACGTCTTCTGAAGCCCTACTGAAGTTCCACGTCATTCTGATCACGTCTTTTGAAGCTTCACTGCATTTCCACGTCACCCTGAATACGTCTGTTGGAGCCCTATTGGATCCCCACGTCACCCTGATCACTTCTTCTAAAGTCCTTTTTACTGGATCCCCACGTCACCTTGACCACGTCTTCTGAAGCCCTACTGAAGTTCCACGTCATTCTGATCACGCCTTTTGAAGTTCCACTGCATTTCCACGTTACCCTGAATACGTCTGGCTTCGCCAAACAAAGGGCCGGCTCCGCCGGTCCCCTTTCTTCGATCACGTGCAGTATTCGTTTGGCTTCGCCAAGCGATGGACTCGCTCAGTCCTCCTCCTTTCATTAAACATGAGCAGTATTCATTTCTGCTCGCCAAATGAAGAGCCGGCTCGGTTGGTGACAACCTAATCGCGTCTTCTGGAGCCCTACTGAGACCCAACATCACTCTGATCACGTCTTCTGAAGCCCTACTGAGTTCGCACGCCAAAATTATCACGTCTTCTGAAGCCCTGTGTACTGAATCCCCACAACACCCTGATCACGTCTTCTGAAGCCCCGCTGAATCCCCAAGCCACTCCCATCACGCCTTCTAAAGCCCTACTCAAGTTCCACGTCACCCTGATCACGTCTTTTGAAGCTCCACTGCATTTCCACGTCACCCTGAATACGTCTGTTGGAGCCCTATTGGATCCCCACGTCACCCTGATCAAGTCTTCTGAAGTCCTTTGTACTGGAACCCCACGTCACCATGATCACGTCTTCTGAAGCCCTACTGAAGTTCCACGTCATTCTGATCACGTCTTTTGAAGCTTCACTGCATTTCCACGTCACCCTGAATACGTCTGTTGGAGCCCTATTGGATCCCCACGTCACCCTGATCACGTCTTCTAAAGTCCTTTGTACTGGATCCCCACGTCACCTTGACCACGTCTTCTGAAGCCCTGCTGAAGTTCCACGTCATTCTGATCACGCCTTTTGAAGTTCTACTGCATTTTCACGTTACCCTGAATACGTCTGGCTTCGCCAAACAAAGGGCCGGCTCCGCCGGTCCCCTTTTTCGATCACGTGCAGTATTCGTTTGCCTTCGCCAAACGATGGACCCGCTCAGTCCTCCTCCTTTCATTAGACATGAGCAGTATTCGTTTCTGCTCGCCAAATGAAGAGCCGGCTCGGTTGGTGACAACCTAATCGCGTCTTCTGGAGCCCTACTGAGACCCAACATCACCCTGTTGTTGTTGTTGTTGGCCATCCTCCACCATAGACACGGACCCTGGTTCCAATTTCCGGTATGTAGACGAATCATCGAAGCGAGTGGCTGGGATCCCCTTCTTTGGAGGATCCCTGATGGAGCTTTCTTTGGCCCTCTTTTTTCAATTTTTTTATTCTATTTTGTTATATATATCTTTTTTATTTTATTTTTTTCTTTTTTTTCTTTTCTCTTTTTTTCTTTTTCTTTCTTTACAATCTTATAGAATCAAAGTGACAGAAAATTGGCTGCTTCCACGGGTTTAAGCCAGAGATTTTTCAATTGGCGCATGAGAACATGTGAGGTACTGTGTGTTCCTCCAGACTGCATTCCGGGAATAGTGGATTATCTACTGCTCCAATCTTATGAAGATACCACTGCGACTTTGAGTAGTAACCACTCCGAAGCTGGGATAGCGCTGCTCGACTTGATCTTGGTAAAGTCTCTTCTTCCTTCGCGATTTGCGGCGGTGGTCCATTTAGTAAAGGAGAGTTCATATTACCCAAGAAATCCTTCACAAACTCCTTGTGGACTTCTTTGCGGATGTTCTCAGCAATTCCTGACCTTACCTTCATTGGGGGGACAGTTCTGACGTGCCTCCTAATCTGTCGTGGCGGCGCCGGCTTCCTCATCATGTCGTGGGAGGGGTGTTCAGGGTCGAGTGCCGCAACTGTTCGATATTGGAGTGACAGCATTTCATTATGGGCCTGCACTGGCATGATTCCAGATTCGTTACTGAGGTGGGTTGTGCTCGCCATTGCCAGGCTTCCCGTCGCAGTTCTCAGAGCTGCATTTTGACAAGCTTGTAGCCGATCCCAGTGTGACGAGGCCAGTAGCGGACTCCATGCAGGGGCTGCGTAAGACAACACTGATTGTCCGATGGCACGATAGGTAGTCGTAAATAGCAGCTCTTTGTTTTGTCCCCAGTTTCTTCCTGCCAGAGCTTTCAGGAGGTTTGCTCGCTTTGCTGTCTTCTTGCGAACTGCCTCAGCGTGTAAACGTCCCGTCATCATCGTGTCGAACTGATAGCCAAGAATCTTAGGGTTTCTTTCGAGCGAAATTGGCGCCCCGTTAATGAAAACTTTCGGCACGTACTTCCCTTGAGCAGTGTGGGTCGTCAGCAGGGAAACAGTGGTCTTTTGAAGTGACAGTTGTAAATGAAGGTCTTCCAAGGCCTTTGTTAATATTGGTAGGTAGTCGTTGAGATGTTTCTCACAAGTTGTAACGTCAGGGTCCGACGCAATCAGTGTGAGGTCGTCTGCGTATCCAATGAGATTTACTTCTGGTGGGGGTCTCGGTAGATCGGCGACATAGAACGAGAAAAGTAGCGGCGAAATTACTGCTCCTTGAGGCACCTCGGAGCGCACCAGTCTCACATTAGACGTTTGTCCCTTGAACTCTGTGTGAATAGTTCTGCCCTTTAGATAGCTTGCAATCCAGCGGGTTAGGCCTCTTGGTAGCGGTGATTCTGCTAATTTCTGACAGAGGATGGATGTGACGACAGTATCGCAGGCCTTCTTCAAATCCAACGCCACTATAAGTGAGCGGCTTGGTGGTCTCTTCTCATTCATTCCGTCTGTGATGATTCCAGTGAGTTCGACCAGGGCGGAGGTGGTAGAGAAACCTCTTCGGAAACCATTCTGCCAACTGGGAACGTGCAGATGCGTCTCCAATGTAGGTAGAATGGATCTCTCCAGAGTACGGGCCATGGATGAGATAATCGAAATGGGCCTGTAGCTGCTCGGATCTTCGGCAGGTTTTCCGGGCTTCAACAGAGGGAAAATACTGGCTTCCTTCCATGACGCTGGTATCAGCCCTGTTGACAGGGTCCTGTTGAATAGCGCTCTGAGGCATTCGCGGAAAATTGGTCCAGTATGTTTGAGCATAATAGGGGCCACTCCACTCGTATCCAGAGCTCTAGAAGGCTTGCATTTCTTCAAAGAGGCGTCGATGAGGGCGGCCGTGATGATGGGAACGTCGTTCCTTGGAAGAGTTTTAATCCATCTGTAGGTCCTCCGGGACGATTTTAGGCTTCTATGAGAACATGGAGAACCGAACTGCTTGCATAGGAGGTTTGCCGCCTTCTTGTTGCTGATCGGCTGGCCTTTGTGCAGAAGTTGGAGGGGGTTCGGTTTCGCTGATCGGCCATCAAGTGCTTTCATTGTGGACCAGAGCTGCTTCGCTCTTGAATTCCATCAGTATTGGGAGATGGTCACTGGCTCCTGTGTTCAAGGTGTCCCAAACGGCCGACGATGCTAAGTCCTGCGAATATGAGGAGAGGTCCGGCGATGATGGTCTTCCAGGCGTCGGCTTCCTTGTAGGACGCGTTGCGTCATTGAGGATCACTAGACTGAACTGGAAAATTTCCTCTTCAATGTACTGTCCGCGTTGGTCTTCTTCGCCCTGTGACCAGAGAGCGCTATGGGCATTGACATCTCCCACGACGATTGTGGACTTCCCACATGTCAGGAACGGTGAAATGGACAATTCGTAAGAGTGTGGACACGAGGATCTTGGCGGAGAATATATGTTGTGAAGGTGTACATGCCCGGACTTAGTTTCTACACTTATGGAGATGGATTCCGTTGTACCATCGAGTTTCTACACTTATGGAGATGGATTCCGTTGTACCATCGTCAACTCCAGCAATAATCACACTGCACTGTAGATTGCACCTGACGAGAAAAGCCACTCCACCTCCTGAGCTCGATCTGTCGTTCCTCAGGCAGGAATAGCCTCGGACAGTAGGTGTACCATGGCTTGTGTCCAGCTTGGTCTCTTGTAGTCCTATGACATCGGCCCCTATGCGATGAGCAAGAGCTTCCAATTCGGCTGATTTGTGGCGAAAACCATTTATGTTCCATTGGATTACCTTTAATGAGTCTGAGTTGATATGTTGTGTTGACCCGGTTATGTTGCAGTTGGGACCTACGTATGAGCTATCCGCATCCTTGAAGGACTTGAGGCCGGAACATTGTCTCACGTGGGTTCATTTTCTGCACTTGATACATTGGACACTCCCTGCTGCGGCTGAGGTACCACACTGGGCGCAGGGCCATCGGATACGGCGAGGGGGTCCAGGGTTTGCTTCGATTCCGGCACGAAGGAGAAGACAACGGATCAGTTGAGCCGGTTTATGCTGATCCGTAACCGAAAAAATTGGCTCCAGGACTCATGAAAGAGTGAATTCTGGGAGGTATAGTTGAGGACCTTTGACTTCGGAAGGATGACGGCATTGTAGACGACTTCTTCTTCCGCGTACGCTCTTGCCAACGAGTAGGCGACCCTCCATAAGAGATCACGTCTTCTGAAGCCCCACTGGATCCCCACGCCTATCCGATCTCGTCTTCTCAAGCCCTACTGAATTCCCACGCCACCCTGATCACGTTTCCTGAAGCCCTACTGAATTTCCACGTCACCCTGATCCCGTCTTTTGAAGCCATGTGTACTGCGAGAGATTGGGACGCCACTCACCGCAGATTATTTGATATTCAAACTCTTTTTGCACGTAAAGACAACATCAGCTGCCGTAGGGAGACATGCGTCCTCGAGGTGATGGGCATACGGCATCGGCACGTCAACTCCAGTCACACGGAGAATAGGCGCGTCAAGGTAGTCCCAAGCGGCCGATTCATTCACCTGTGCACCAATTTCGGCACCAATACCTAAAAGAGACGGATACAAAGACATCTTCGTTGGCTGAGCCGAGGATAAGCAGACACTATGGAAAACGAAGAAATATCAAAAAAGAGCGAAAGTTATAGTGTGAGAATATATAAAAGTTACCGGCAAATGGCCATCCTTGTTCGACGGTTACCAAATGATTCGTTTTCATCACCGAATTTTTGATTGTCTCAAAGTCGAGAGGACGTAGGGTACGGAGGTTGATTACCTATAAGATAAGAGAAAATTACATATTGCTAGAAGGGTAAAGGGGGATCCAGAGCAGTAAAAAATGGTGGATAAAATGGGATATGAAGTTCCGTAATGTGCACAAAGGAAGATACAGGAAATAGGGTTCGGCACGGAATGTGATAGAGCGAAATCGATCACAAATAAGGTCTTATAAGCGAGAAAAGCCGCCCCAGAACGAATGTACATTTACTCTTACTATGTGCCTGCAAAAAATTATCATGGCTCTTGCGCATATGTGTGCTATACTTGTTATCTGAAAGATTCATTTTCGGACGTCCGACCGGAAATCCGAAATTCAGATAATCAAAAGTCCAGAAATTTGAAGTCACGTATAATCCGAATCGAACCAATATCCTGGGGTTTGAAAGGAGGGTACGGCACGAGGTGTGGACAAGGCTGAATTTCCTCAGACCCCCCACTACAAAAGTAAACTTTTGGCGATTTTCTCAGACCCCCCTCAAAAAGCGTTAATGGGCCAAATTTTTGGCGAATTTCTCGGACCCCCTTCCAGGAGCGTTATTTGTGTTTTTGTTGTAAAATTGAAAAGAGAAGAACAACTTATACCAAAAAATGTATCATCTGAAGAAGAACAACCATTTAAAAGACAAGACATTAAAGGCATCGTGAGCGCCGAAAACCACTCACCGTTTTTTCGGTTCGGATGATTTTCTGGGAGAGGGGAAGGTTTATTGTCTGTCATACGAGCATATTACCGCGGCAAAGAATATAAATTTAACAATACAAATTTCCTCGGATTGAGCAATCCTACTTAGAAATACATCCAGAGTTAGTACATAGATAGATGACTGATTACATGTACTGCGATTACAATACAAATCAGAAATGGCCCGTAAGAGGCTAATCGAAATAGCTATTCTATAGGGGAGTATAATGATACATTATTTCAACATGTTAAACTGGAGTGGGTTATTATGTACAGTCCACAGCAATGCAAGTAGGACCTGGTGAGGTTGCGGATTCTTCCTAACATACTGTAGCCTGATAGTGTTATCACTCATTTTTGGGAACAACTAAAATTGGTCGGTGAGTTTCGGCTTCTGCTCTCACATTTTCACCTGTTTTCATTGCTTCCACAGATCTAGTCGTATCCGTGAACACACAGACTCACCGATCTATCAAAGCTGTTCCGGAAAATTGAGTGATACCACTAACAAACTACCGTGTGTTAGGACGAGTCCGCAACCTCACCAGGTCCTACTAACATTGCTGTTGACTATACATCGCGAACAAATGAAATCATCTCGTTCATTGTTTCCTCTCAGGAAACCTTCATATTGACAACTGCGGGACCGATATATGTCTGAACTGCTTTCGTGGACCTCCAACGTCGCTGACGAGATGTCGTACGTTCGTGCCGTGGCAGTGTGGAGAAAAGAAGACCACCTCCGGGCTAACCGACGTCAATCCCTCCGCGTGGAGGGTTTTTCTCATGGGAGAGATGCTGGCTGGCTGCAGCTTCAAGGATTTGGATGCAGCTTGGAGGCTAAGGATTCTACAACAAAGGGCCGGCATCGAGAAGAACGTCGGCTTCTCTTGTTCGGGTCTCAGTTCTGTGAGGCACCACGATTCTTCCTTTCGTTGTATTGTGTGCTCCGCCTCCAGTAACTCCAACTCCTCATCTACCAACCGCCCCCTCTATATTGTACATATCGGTCTCAACGGCCTTTGCGCCAAGCTCTCTGAATTATCTCTCTTCGCCCGTACTCATCACCCGGATGTTATCATGGTTCAGGAAATCAAACTATCTCCCTCTGCTACCTCTCGGCATTCAAACATCCCGGGCTACACTGCTTATCATACTCCTAGGTCATCTCAAGGAATTGGAGTCTCTACTTTTGTTCTGTCCTCTCTTCCCTCTCACATCATTCCAAACACTCCAGTGGATGGCACTCTCGAGTACATCCCCATCCATCTATATACCTCTAAAAACTCCACTTTCTCTTTCTAATATATACATTCCTCCCTCTACATCCTGTCCACCAACATACAACCCTATCCCTCTACTCAAGCAGCTCTATGACTGCTCTCTATCTCCCTCAATTGTCTTTGCGGGTGACTTCAATGCTCACACGTTCTGCTCGTCGCTTGACTCTGATGCTAGAGGAAATGACATCGAAGAATGGGCGGATGAGTGCGACCTGGTCATTCTTAACGATGATCAGCCCACTCGTCTCCCTGCCAACGGCCGATCTTCCAGCCCAGACATCTCCCTCGTCTCTTCCAATCTCTCTGATGCTTGCTCTTGGTCAACATCCACAACTCTTTCCAGCGATCACATCCCTGTCTTTGTCGATATTGATCTCTCTAACTCTCTAGCTCCCTACACAGGTGTTCGTCATCGTTCTCATCTTAATTTAGGCCTTGCAGACTGGAGCCTGTTCAGGGAGGTTGCGCTCCGCCAAGCGGCTGATTATCCGTGGAAAGGCGACGTACACCAGGAGGAGCGCCACCTATCTGATGCTATCCTTAAGGCTATGAAAGCTGCGATTCCCGAAGGTCGCGTCAAGACAGTCTTTCCCAATGTCACCACGGAAACACTGCAGAAGATAAGGACAAGTGACGCAAAGAGAGCTGCAGATCACCGTGACCCAGACATCGCTACGCTGGATGATGAGATCAGGAAGGACCTTGACAGGCGCAAGAAGGAAACTTGGGAAAAGTTCACTGAGAAGATGAACTTCAAATGATGCAGCAGCAACGTGGAAGGCCTTGAAAAGGATCTCCGGAAAGTTCACCTCCGCTAACAATTCCACGATTGAATTTGAAGGTGGAGTCTTCAAGTCAGGGAAGGAGGCCGCAAATGCTCTTGGGAAGCATTTTTTCATCACTAGAACCAAAAGAGAGAAGCAGAATAGAATAACTGTGCGAGAACTCTGTAAATTGCCTCTTATGGATGTAGATGAAGCAGTCACGCCTGCACAGGTCGAGAAGGTGATAAAGCAGATGAGTAACTCGAAGGCAATAGGGCCGGACGGTTTGAGCCCAGCAGTCCTGAAGAGACTGCCCAGTGAACTACTGCCCCTTATTGCTGACGTCATAAACACATCGTTTCGTACATGTACATTACCCCAAAATTGGAAAGTCGCTCGTTTGATTCCACTGCCGAAGCCGGGAAAGTCACCATCCACGGCTAATGGGTACCGGCCTATCAGTCTGCTCTCACCCATTGCCAAAGTTGCCGAAAAACTGGTTGTGGAGGAGCTGGCCGAACACAACAACAAGCAACAGCATCAGCATGGTTTCCGTAAATTACATTCCACCACTACGGCCTTGTTGGAGATTGTGAGCTATGTTCTGGACGGTTTCAATGCCATCAAACCCCAACGTACTGTTGGTGTGGCCCTCGACTTAACCAAGGCATTTGACACTGTCAATCTAGGCATACTATCAGAGAGTCTGTTGAAGTCTACCATTAAGCCCTGGCAGAAGCGGTGGATAACCGCCTTCACTAAAGGACGTCGGGCAAATGTGCTATTCCAGGGACATGTCTCCAAGAGCATCCCTATAGCTGCCGGTGTCCCTCAAGGAGCAGTTTTATCGCCTGCAATTTTCAGTTTATACCTTGAAGTTCCTCCTCAGGACATAAAGGTCGTTGCATATGCGGATGATATCACTATTCTGTGCCGGGATCGCGACATGAATGTAGCCGCCAGGAAGATCAATGATCAATGATCGAGTTGAAATGTTTTCTCGACAGCAGAATGCTCACGGTCTCTGCCTCTAAATCATCCGTTACCGTATTTCCCACTGATAATACGGAGCACAGTGCCCATCCTATGGTAAAATGGGACGAAACTGAATTGCCGGCCGCCCGATTCCCCACGCTACTCGGATCGTGTTGGATCCCTCGTTGAAGTTTCATAAGAACACTGAGCAGAAGCAAGCCAAAGTGAAAACAAGACTCAACGTCCTACGTGCTCTCGGTGGAGCGCCCTGGGGGTGCAGTAAAGAAACGATCTTGACCACGTATAAGGCTATTGTGCAACCCGCCTTGGAGTATGCTGCGCCAGTCTGGCAGCACAGCGTGTCGGACTCATCTTGGTCCAAGCTGCAGCGCGTCCGAAATTGTGCTCTGCGAATTGCAACTGGCTGTTCTAAAAGCTCTCCAATTGAGCACTTACACGCCGAAGCTCGCATATTGCCTGTTAAAGACCACTGCCAACTCCAGGCGCAACAAATGTACATTAACATAGTGAAGCAGCCGAATCATCCATCGCGAAGAGTACTAAACCGGTGAGAGAGAGAGATGCATCAGAAAGCCTTTCGCCGATGCTCCGTCGAAAGTAGATGTGCAAAGATGGAGCGAAGCACAACAAGAACGCCTCCGTCTCTTGCGCGCGGAGCATACCCGATTCGTGAAGGAACAGTTGAGCAGAGTTGCCATAAACGCCATCCTGGGAGTCGCACCTCCGAAGGTCAGCGAGGAGGAGATGGAACTTGGCAGGCGTGCCAGGTGCACTCTTGCATCGTTACGCTGTGGACACTCCCCCATGCTTATGTCATATTCGCATAGGATTGATAGAAGCAAACCTGACGAGTGCCTTGATTGCGGTAGTCAAGGGCATACTACTGCGCACCTGTTCAATTGCCCAAAGAGACCGACTACATTAACGACAATGGATCTGTGGACGAACCCTACGCGAGTGGCCGAGTTTCTGAACCTATGACAGAACCCTCTCTGTGGCTGCAAAGAAGAGGAGGAAGACCTCCAACGTCCCATTAGCGTTACATGCGTGCTATCAAACCCTTGTTCAAGTGCAATAGAGGCTGTACCTCCTCTAAAGCGATGTGTGGTGTAGTTCTTGCGACTAAGGAATGCATTTGCAAACCGTTGATGAAACCTTGTAGCACAAGCTGCCGCGCCAAGCGGCAATTTAGTAGAACGAGAAGAAAACAGAAAAACTATCACATACCTTACTAGCAAAACAAATGTGTCTAGACAAGATTTATTCCTTTGCGAAACCAGATGATAAGCCGAAAGCTTCAGAAGCACCATGCCGGGCCTGATCTGTCTTTGATTTTTCTTAGATCACATATCCTGAGGTTTGAGGCTTCACTCACTCTTAAGAAACCTCGAAACAGTAATATTGCGACAGCAACGGTACCAAAAACTATAGGATCTTAGATAGGCGACCAATGGATACTATTTTGTTGTATTCGTCTGTGGTAATCTCAATTGTATGAGATACTGGAGTACTGTTCCTTGCTGCACTTTCCAACAACGGTTTTTCAAACTCCTTGTTCTTTCTGCCTACCAAAAATGAAGTTTAGAGCAGCTGCTGTAGAAGGCAGAGAAACAAACTGCCCATTCTCCGAATAGTAAGACAAGAACAGATTACCAGCTTTAGCAACTGGAACATTCTGGAGCTGTTCCGGGCTCCACCATTCAATGAACCTTTGACCGATGCTTGAATTCTGCTAAAAGTACCGATGAGTGCTGATAGAATACATCGTTACATCGTCGAATTCTGGAAGGCCACATCTTCAAGCGATATCGCACAGGCATTCTGCTTCTCTCCAAAGTGGCCCTGTAGAATGTGTGGGTTGGGCGGGTGGGCGCAACTCGTTGACAGGACAGAATCCTGGACTGTCTTTTCATGTGGGCGTGGTATAGACCACGCCACTCCCTATGGAACTCTCGAGAAATCCTAGAGACGTGATAAACATCACGTCTCCCGATGCACTCTTGCTGTCGATATTCGTGAAGACGTGATCAGCACCACGTCTTCACGTGATCCATTGAGGAACACGCGAGGACGATATAAACACCACGTCCTCGCGTGCACTTTAGAGAAAGAATTACAAAATCACAATTTTCGTTTCCCTATGGGTCAAAAAGCTACACTTATTGTAAAGATATATGAGGTCGAATGTTCAAATTCCGTCAAAAGAGGCCGGCCCACCGTCACTCATCTAAAACAATTTGCTGTCAGCCATTATATAAGTAAATGATCAACAATTGATCCAGTACAAGTGAGGGGAAGTTGATGGAATATACTATACGATTACGTGAACAATGACTTTTGAACACACATCGGCTAACTTTTCCTTCTCCACGAATCATTTGAAAGAAATATGAACATCATTTGATCGTGAGATCGTTGGTCAAAACAGCGATCTTTAACAATCGACTCTTCCTTTCTCAAAAGTCGACTTAGATATTTTTGGTCTGATATCTGGGTTTTGAGTGATTTTTCGCGGTTTTTTCAACGTATCTATTGTATAGGGTACTAGAGCTATCATTATATATGGAAAACGGAAAACGAAATCCATCGTGAACGATGCCTTTAACAGTGAATTTGATCACGGACGAGGCCCTTCCTGATGGATTACATGAATTTGCGTGCGTTGGTAAATAACTTAGCTATAGTAAAAATTCTTATTATATAAAAAGGGTAGAAAGCTAAGGTATAAGGTGAAAGAGAAAAGTGCAGAAGATAAAGTAATTGGCAAAGGCCAGGAATACGAAATATATTGAAGAAATAAATGTGTTTTCAAATTATTATAATATGAATTCGTAAATTTATCTGGCAAGTCCAAGAAGAACAGGTCACTTCAGATGTGTGGACTGCTAGTTGGATAGAGCGTCGTCTAATCTGGTTACGTTGCGAATTTCATTCTCCGAAACCCACTCATACACGAAACACACGACACGGATTCGATCCCGATAGAGGCTTAATTTTTGCTAGACGTTAGACCTCATTTTTTTTTGCAAAGTAAGGGTCACAAAATGCGGATAGTCGAGTAGAGAGCGGTAGATTTACCCTATATACAAACTTTCCCCGTCTAAGATGGACGCTGAAAGGCCCCAAAGGGCCAAGAACCTGCCGCAATTGCGGTACCACTGGAAGTCTTTATTTTTGCAAGGTATGAGTCAGGAGAATACGATATTCAAGTCGAGCGTGGTTGATTTAGCCCATATACGAACTTTAACGACATCATAGGAACGCCGAAGACAGCTACACTACCTGGGCTCGCACTTTTCTCGTGTGGTCCCGCCGGAAGTCGGCAATTTTGAAAACCAGGAACCAAGAGAGTAGGATATTTGAGTCCAGTGTGGTTGATTCACTCTGTATACCATCTTTTACCGTCTCAGTGTAACGCCGAAGACCGCTACATAGATAGCGGAACATGGTAAAAAATCGTAAAAAACGACCAAGTCCACAAACCTGAAAAGGGGTTTCAAAACAGCTGTAACTTAAGTTGCAAATGAGCAAGGCGTCCTCTGGAAGCGGGTAAGGTTTCAATCTGTAGGGTTACGAACGCAGTTTCTTAGTTTTGCTCAAACCCAGGGTGGCTCATTCGGAACTTAAGTTGCAGCTGTTTCAAAACCCTACTTCGGGTTTTTGGACAGACTTTTTTACCTTGTTCCACTATCTATGTAGCGGTCTTCGGCGTTACACTGAGACAGTAAAAGATCGTATACAGGGTAAATTGACCACGCTGACTCAAATATCCTACTCCCGTAATACCTAATCTCAACGAAGCCCCTTTTCGGCGGGACCCCACCTGAGAAAAGTGTGAGCCACTGTAGTTTAGCGATCTTGGACGTTCCTATGATGCCGTTAAAGTTTGCTTATGGGCTAAATCAACCACGCTCGACTCGAATATCGTATTCTCCTGACTCATACCTTGCAAAAATGTAGACTTCCAGTGGTACCGCAATTGCGGCAGGTGTGGGCCATACAGAGTAGTGCCTTTCAGCGTCCATCTTGGACGGTGAAAGTTTGTATATAGGGTAAATCTACCACTCTCGACTCGACTATCCTACTTTCGTGACCCTCACATTGCAAAAAAAATGTGAGGTCTAACGTTTTGCAAAAATTAAGCACCTTGCGGGTGTTTGTGCCATGTCTGGTCTGACTGAAGTTCAAGCACCTTTATTTTGTATCTAGACATTTATTAAAGGCAGAGTTCACGATAAATTTCACTTCCGATATCTCCACGGCTTACGGAAGGTCTGGTGCCCAATGTAGCAAGGCATGCTTAAAAAGGACACGAAAGACGCGTTTTTGAGCAAAAATAGGCCTTCTCTTGTTTACGTTGATTTTTGAGCGTGGAGGAATTGACCGCTATGAAGGATGATGCCCATCAGTGCAATGAAGCAAACAGCTCACTTATCAGCACTTCCTTCACTTGATCATTCCTATAATCTATGTCTTAATTTGTTCCTTTCGAGCGGCGGATCTGGGGCACGGGGCGTGTCTGGGGCACCAAAACGCTTGTTTGCAGCGGTCATTTTGCAGCTCCTGGCTCGTTTTCTACCGTTCTTTCGACAGTGGAAGCCTAGGATCATTCTCGCCTATCATTTCACTGTGGAATGTCAACCAGGATGATCATCGTGAACGCTGCCTCTAATGTATGTTTTCCCATACATTTGAAGTGGCCTGTTCTTCTTTGACTTGCAAAATGAGATTACGAACTCATATTTCATTGAAAACATATTTAATTCTTACACGTCTTCGCCTTTGTCAATGACTTCATCGCACCTACTCTTCTCTTCCGCCCCATACCGTGGCTTCCAATCTAAACTTATCTACAATTCAATACTCAACTATCCAGGATACGCGCCCACAACCTATGCGCTTTATATCCGACCGTAGGAGAACCTTTACTATAAATTTAACCTTTACGAAAACTTTATTACAACAAGGTTTCATGTTAATTGGACGGTATTGTCGAATTCTTCGCAAAAAAAAACAATTTTAAACAGTGTAACTACCCCCGGTCAGAATCGTTCACTCGGTCTCCCGGTGTGGCTCAGATCCCCCTCCCTCCACCATTGCGCAGCTCAGACCCCCCGATGTGGATATCCACACCCCGCGCCGAACACTGTTTGAAACTCTGCATTGTTCGAATCGGACCATTATCCGAAGAAACACTCTCGGATGACAAAGACAGCAGCATCGCGATCAATCCGGGGAATGTCGTTTTGGCATAACTATACCTAACCGCGAAACTTTGAAAACGCCTATGACTTCCTTCAGAGTAACGCGAAGAGCTCTGAATGGCATATTCAGATTTTATGTAGTCCGAAAATGCCTCTCAACTTGTAATTTTTTGGAACTTTCACTTATACAAACTTCCTTGACAGGCTCCACCTTTTACTGAATCACCCACCGTGCCGAACAATGGGTCAAGTAACACTTGAACATACCTCAGCAGAAACTCCAAGTGCTTCAAGCTCCTTGGCGGCTTCCAGGGCTAACTCGACGCCTTTAGAGAAGGATACGATGGTGATGTGCTCGCCAGCTCTATAAGACCATTTTGAAATTCAACCCAGCTTTATCAGTGGTTGAAATATGAAGAGCATTTCGTACTGTGGTCAGGTGATAACATTTCGAATGTTCAATGATATCTGATGCTTTTCACCTCCTTCATTAGATGCTTATAGCCAGAATGTTTACTCTTTTCAAGGGATCATACGAAATGTTGGGCATGAGGTTGCGCACGGAGCGGAATGAGTTCTATAATAAGTCAAGTTGGGCAAGCCGAACTGCGCTATACACATGCGAGAAATTTCATCTCATTGCACGTCACATGTATCACACCACTTGAGAGCACGCATACATTTCTCTGATGAATGACCAAGCTGCGCAGATACTTCCCTTCTGAAAAGAGCGCTGGTATTACTATACCCAAAAACACAAAATACGTAGTTTTCAGACTCAACGCGGGGCAGGCAACTTTATTCTACAGTTGCATGTAAATTCTGAAAGCATAGACATCTTCCTAACCAAAAAGCTGAGGAGTTCAACACCCAGGGTCAAGCAGGGTTGCGACTCGGCGCAACGAGGGGTCGTAAAAATTTTGTCGATTCTTGTAAAAAAAATTCGGGAGGGAGAGGGGGGGTCGTAGAGATTGCTTCTGACTCCGCAACTGCATCTGATAATACCCCGTACGACTCTGGTTTTTTAACGGATCACGTCAGAACATGATTTGGTGTTTATGTCATCAAGGCTCTGGTCAGTTTTTTTTTCAGTTTTCATCGCGGGATGATCGTGAAAATTCCATAAATTCCACAAAATAGGTCAACAGAATGGGAGGGTCCAAGACGTCCTGCACACTCCCACTGAGGTCCTGCTCACTTTCTATGACGTCGTGCACACTCCCACAGTGGTCCTGCGCACTTTCTATGACGTTCTGCACACTTTCCAAGACGTCCTGCACACTATCCATGACGCCCTGCACACTTTCCACGACGTCCTGCACACTCCCACAGAGGTCCTGCGCACTTTCTATGCCGTCCTGCACACTTTCCAAGACGTCGTGCACACTCCCACTGGAGTCCTGCACACTTTCCAAGACGTCGTGCACACTCCCACTGGGGTCCTGCGCACTTTCTATGACGTCCTGCACACTCCCACTGGGGTCCTGCGCACTTTCTATGACGTCCTGCACACTTTCCAAGACATCCTGCACACTCCCACTGGAGCCCTGCTCACTTTATGACGTCCTGCACACTCCCAAAGTGGTCCTGCACACTTTCTATGACGTCCTGCACACCTTCCAAGACGTCCTGCACACTCCCACTGGGGTCCTGCTCACTTTCTATGACGTCCTGCACACTCCCACGGTGGTCGTGCGCACTTTCTATGACGTCCTGCACACTCCCACACTGGTCCTGCGCACTTTCTATGACGTCCTGCACACTTCCCAAGACGTCCTGCACACTCCCAATTGAGTCCTGCTCACATTCTATGACGTCCTGCACACTCCCACGGTGGTCCTGCGCACTTTCGATGTCCTGCACACTCCCACTGGAGTCCTGCTCACTTTCTGTGACGTCCTGCACACTCCCACTGGGGTCCTGCTCACTTTCTATGACGTCCTGCACACTCCCACTGAGGTCCTGCTCACTTTCTATGACGTCCTGCACACTCCCACAGTGGTCCTGCTCACTTTCTATGACGTCCTGCACACTCCCACTGGGGTCCTGCTCACTTTCTATGACGTCCTGCACACTCCCACAGTGGTCCTGCTCACTTACTATGACGTCCTGCACACTTTCCAAGACGTCCCGCACACTCCCAATTGAGTCCTGCTCACTGTCTATAATGTCCTGCACACTTCCACGGTGGTCCTGCGCACTTTCTATGACGTTGTGCACACTCACACAGTGGTGCTGCTCCCTTTCTGTGACGTCCTGCACACTCCCACAGTGGTCCTGCGCACTTTATATGACGTCCTGCACACTTTCCGAGACGTACTGCACACTCCAACTGAAGTCCTGATCACTTTCCAAGACGTCCTGCACACTCCCACTGTAGTCCTGCTCCCTTTCTACGACGTCCTGCACACTCCCACAGTGGTCCTGCGCACTTTCTATGACGTCCTGCACACTCCCACAGTGGTCCTGCACACTCCCACTGGAGTCCTGCTCCCTTTCTATGACGTCCTGCACACTCCCACAGTGGTCCTGCGCACTTTCTATGACGTCCTGCACACTCCCACAGTGGTCCTGCACACTCCCACTGGGGTCCTGCTCACTTTCTATGACGTCCTGCACACTCCCACACTGGTCCTGCGCACTTTCTATGACGTCCTGCAAACTTTCCAAGACGTCCCGCACACTCCCACAGTGGTCCTGCACACTTTCCAGGACGTCCTGCACACTCCCACTGGAGTCCTGCTCCCTTTCTATGACGTCCTGCACACTTTCCAAGACGTCCCGCACACTCCCACAGTGGTCCTGCACACTCCCACTGGAGTCCTGCTCACTTTCTATGACGTCCTGCACACTCCCACAGTGGTCCTGCGCACTTTATATGACGTCCTGCACACTTTCCAAGACGTCCTGCACACTCCCACTGGAGTCCTGCTCACTTTCTATGACGTCCTGCACACTCCCAATGGAGTCCTGCTCACTTTCTATGACGTCCTGCACACTCCCACTGGAGTCCTGCTCTCTTTCCATGACGTCCTGCAACCTCCCACTGGGTTCCTGCTCACTTTCTATGACGTCCTGCACACTCCCACACTGGTCCTGCGCACTTTCTATGACGTCCTGCAAACTTTCCAAGACGTCCCGCACACTCCCACAGTGGTCCTGCACACTTTCCAGGACGTCCTGCACACTCCCACTGGAGTCCTGCTCCCTTTCTATGACGTCCTGCACACTTTCCAAGACGTCCTGCACACTCCCACTGGAGTCCTGCTCACTTTCTATGACGTCCTGCACACTCCCACAGTGGTCCTGCGCACTTTATATGACGTCCTGCACACTCCCACAGTGGTCCTGCGCACTTTCTATGACGTTCTGCACACTTTCCAAGACGTCCTGCACACTATCCATGACGCCCTGCACACTTTCCACGACGTCCTGCACACTCCCACAGAGGTCCTGCGCACTTTCTATGCCGTCCTGCACACTTTCCAAGACGTCGTGCACACTCCCACTGGAGTCCTGCACACTTTCCAAGACGTCGTGCACACTCCCACTGGGGTCCTGCGCACTTTCTATGACGTCCTGCACACTCCCACTGGGGTCCTGCGCACTTTCTATGACGTCCTGCACACTTTCCAAGACATCCTGCACACCCCACCTGGAGCCCTGCTCACTTTATGACGTCCCACCTCCCAAAGTGGTCCTGCACACTTTCTATGACGTCCTGCACACCTTCCAAGACGTCCTGCACACTCCCACTGGGGTCCTGCTCACTTTCTATGACGTCCTGCACACTCCCACGGTGGTCGTGCGCACTTTCTATGACGTCCTGCACACTCCCACAGTGGTCCTGCGCACTTTATATGACGTCCTGCACACTTTCCAAGACGTCCTGCACACTCCCAATTGAGTCCTGCTCACATTCTATGACGTCCTGCACACTCCCACGGTGGTCCTGCGCACTTTCGATGTCCTGCACACTCCCACTGGAGTCCTGCTCACTTTCTGTGACGTCCTGCACACTCCCACTGGGGTCCTGCTCACTTTCTATGACGTCCTGCACACTCCCACTGAGGTCCTGCTCACTTTCTATGACGTCCTGCACACTCCCACAGTGGTCCTGCTCACTTTCTATGACGTCCTGCACACCTCCACTGGGGTCCTGCTCACTTTCTATGACGTCCTGCACACTCCCACAGTGGTCCTGCTCACTTACTATGACGTCCTGCACACTTTCCAAGACGTCCCGCACACTCCCAATTGAGTCCTGCTCACTGTCATAATGTCCTGCACACTTCCACGGTGGTCCCGCGCACTTCTATGACGTTGTGCACACTCACACAGTGGTGCTGCTCCCCTTTCTGTGACGTCCTGCACACTCCCACAGTGGTCCTGCGCACTTTATATGACGTCCTGCACACTTTCCGAGACGTACTGCACACTCCAACTGAAGTCCTGATCACTTTCCAAGACGTCCTGCACACCTCCCCACTGTAGTCCTGCTCCTCTTTCTACGACGTCCCTGCACACTCCCACAGTGGTCCTGCGCACTTTCTATGACGTCCTGCACACTCCCACAGTGGTCCTGCACACTCCCACTGGAGTCCTGCTCCTTTCTATGACGTCCTGCACACTCCCACAGTGGTCCTGCACTTTCTATGACGTCCTGCACACTCCCACAGTGGTCCTGCACACTCCCACTGGGGTCCTGCTCACTTTCTATGACGTCCTGCACACTCCCACACTGGTCCTGCGCACTTTCTATGACGTCCTGCAAACTTTCCAAGACGTCACACTCCCACAGTGGTCCCACACTTTCCAGGACGTCCTGCACACTCCCACTGGAGTCCTGCTCACCCTTTCTATGACGTCCTGCACACTTTCCAAGACGTCCCGCACACCTCCCACAGTGGTCCTGCACACTCCCACTGGAGTCCTGCTCACTTTCTATGACGTCCTGCACACTCCCACAGTGGTCCTGCGCACTTTATATGACGTCCTGCACACTTTCCAAGACGTCCTGCACACTCCACTGGAGTCCTGCTCACTTTCTATGACGTCCTGCACACTCCCAATGGAGTCCTGCTCACTTTCTATGACGTCCTGCACACTCCCCACTGGAGTCCTGCTCTCTTTCCATGACGTCCTGCAACCTCCCACTGGGTTCCTGCTCACTTTCTATGACGTCCTGCACTCCCACACTGGTCCTGCGCACTTTCTATGACGTCCTGCAAACTTTCCAAGACGTCCCGCACACTCCCACAGTGGTCCTGCACACTTTCCAGGACGTCCTGCACACTCCCACTGGAGTCCTGCTCCCTTTCTATGACGTCCTGCACACTTTCCAAGACGTCCTGCACACTCCCACTGGAGTCCTGCTCACTTTATGACGTCCTGCACACTCCCACAGTGGTCCTGCGCACTTTATATGACGTCCTGCACACTTTCCAGGACGTCCTGCACACTCCCACTGGAGTCCTGCTCACTTTCTATGACGTCCTGCACACTCCCACTGGAGTCCTGCTCACTTTCTATGACGTCCTGCACACTCCCACTGGAGTCCTGCTCACTTTCCATGACGTCCTGCAACCTCCCACTGGGTTCCTGCTCACTTTCTATGACGTCCTGCACACTCCCACACTGGTCCTGCGCACTTTCTATGACGTCCTGCAAACTTTCCAAGACGTCCCGCACACTCCCACAGTGGTCCTGCACACTTTCCAGGACGTCCTGCACACTCCCACTGGAGTCCTGCACACTTTCCAAGACGTCCCGCACACTTTCCAAGACGTCCTGCACACTCCCACTGGAGTCCTGCTCACTTTCTATGACGTCCTGCACACTCCCACAGTGGTCCTGCGCACTTTATATGACGTCCTGCACACTTTCCAGGACGTCCTGCACACTCCCACTGGAGTCCTGCTCACTTTCTATGACGTCCTGCACACTCCCACTGGAGTCCTGCTCACTTTTATGACGTCCTGCACACTCCCACTGGAGTCCTGCTCACTTTCCATGACGTCCTGCAACCTCCCACTGGGTTCCTGCTCACTTTCTATGACGTCCTGCACACTCCCACACTGGTCCTGCGCACTTTCTATGACGTCCTGCAAACTTTCCAAGACGTCCCGCACACTCCCACAGTGGTCCTGCACACTTTCCAGGACGTCCTGCACACTCCCACTGGAGTCCTGCACACTTTCCAAGACGTCCCGCACACTCCCACAGTGGTCCTGCACACTCCCACTGGAGTCCTGCTCACTTTCTATGACGTCCTGCACACTCCCACAGTGGTCCTGCTCACTTTCTATGACGTCCTGCACACTTTCCAAGACGTCCTGCACACTCCCACAGTGGTCCGGCGCACTTTTTATGACGTCCTCCACACTTCCACTGGGGTCCTGCTCACTTTCTATGACGTCCTGCACACTCCCACTGGAGTCCTGCTCTCTTTCCATGACGTCCTGCAACCTCCCACTGGGTTCCTGCTCACTTTCTATGACGTCCTGCACACTCCCACACTGGTCCTGCGCACTTTCTATGACGTCCTGCAAACTTTCCAAGACGTCCCGCACACTCCCACAGTGGTCCTGCACACTTTCCAGGACGTCCTGCACACTCCCACTGGAGTCCTGCTCCCTTTCTATGACGTCCTGCACACTTTCCAAGACGTCCTGCACACTCCCACTGGAGTCCTGCTCACTTTCTATGACGTCCTGCACACTCCCACAGTGGTCCTGCGCACTTTATATGACGTCCTGCACACTTTCCAGGACGTCCTGCACACTCCCACTGGAGTCCTGCTCACTTTCTATGACGTCCTGCACACTCCCACTGGAGTCCTGCTCACTTTCTATGACGTCCTGCACACTCCCACTGGAGTCCTGCTCACTTTCCATGACGTCCTGCAACCTCCCACTGGGTTCCTGCTCACTTTCTATGACGTCCTGCACACTCCCACACTGGTCCTGCGCACTTTCTATGACGTCCTGCAAACTTTCCAAGACGTCCCGCACACTCCCACAGTGGTCCTGCACACTTTCCAGGACGTCCTGCACACTCCCACTGGAGTCCTGCACACTTTCCAAGACGTCCCGCACACTTTCCAAGACGTCCTGCACACTCCCACTGGAGTCCTGCTCACTTTCTATGACGTCCTGCACACTCCCACAGTGGTCCTGCGCACTTTATATGACGTCCTGCACACTTTCCAGGACGTCCTGCACACTCCCACTGGAGTCCTGCTCACTTTCTATGACGTCCTGCACACTCCCACTGGAGTCCTGCTCACTTTCTATGACGTCCTGCACACTCCCACTGGAGTCCTGCTCACTTTCCATGACGTCCTGCAACCTCCCACTGGGTTCCTGCTCACTTTCTATGACGTCCTGCACACTCCCACACTGGTCCTGCGCACTTTCTATGACGTCCTGCAAACTTTCCAAGACGTCCCGCACACTCCCACAGTGGTCCTGCACACTTTCCAGGACGTCCTGCACACTCCCACTGGAGTCCTGCACACTTTCCAAGACGTCCCGCACACTCCCACAGTGGTCCTGCACACTCCCACTGGAGTCCTGCTCACTTTCTATGACGTCCTGCACACTCCCACAGTGGTCCTGCTCACTTTCTATGACGTCCTGCACACTTTCCAAGACGTCCTGCACACTCCCACAGTGGTCCGGCGCACTTTTTATGACGTCCTCCACACTTCCACTGGGGTCCTGCTCACTTTCTATGACGTCCTGCACACTTTCCAAGACGTCCTGCACACTCCCACAGTGGTCCGGCGCACTTTTTATGACGTCCTCCACACTTCCACAGTGGTCCTGCTCACTTTCTATGACGTCCTGCACACTTTCCAAGACGTCCTGCACACTCCCACAGTGGTCCGGCGCACTTTTTATGACGTCCTCCACACTTCCACTGGGGTCCTGCTCACTTTCTATGACGTCGTACACAATCAGTTCGCGGTCCTGTACACTTTTTAAGACGTCCTGTCAACACCAAAGTTCGCAACCTACCGTGGCACCCAATTGGTGACTTGAGGCCAATCCAATTTATAGCACAAGCGTCCTGCATCAACCAATACTATTCAAAATTGGAATGGTTCACATCTTTTCAAAACTACCACATACAAGGGTGAAAAGTTTGCTTGTATTTTTTTTGAGAGACACGATCCTGTCACATATGGACACCTCTGAAAACTGTGCTGCGTTCACCCTTTCGAGCTGCGTCAATACCGCCTCTCCCTTACAAAATATTGGCCATTTCTAGCCAAAACACTGATTGTGTGCCTCCGGACACACTACAAGTTGAAAGCCGGCTCAAAGAAAATCTGAATAGAAGAATATCGTAAACTGGGAGGCTATTTACTATTTCATACAAATGGTCAGCCCAGGTAAGCGCTTCCCAGAAAATGCGAACACACGTTAAAAACGGCAGCGGAACTACTCTTGCAAAAACTGCAGGCCCACTTTTTTTATTGAAAGGCTAAAAAACAGAGTTTTCCATCATCCGAAGGAACATCAAATCATTCGCCCAACTCGGGTTTATAAAGGTGTCGACTGTCACACCTCTTAAAGGCAGTGTCCACGATAGAAACCATGTCTGATTTTTTGGTGGAGATCGGCAGCTGCGGGGCCTAGCGCAACCCCCAAGTTGAAAAAAACTAAGAAAAATGAGCTAGGAACGGTCCCCTACGGCCCCAAAGTTGGACACCCGTAAGCTCGTCTCACCCCAGATGCACTTTCCACGCCCAGCGACGTGAACAAATGAATGCTCGAAATGATGAGATGAGCGATGGTTTGCGATCAATAGCCCCGTTCTTCCCTTCATTCTCAACTTCTCTCCTTACTCAGGTCAGCTCGCATACATCGGCTGCAAAAGACGGAAGTTACAAGCCTCAGACAACTCTTCCACCATGTTTCCTTAGCTCAATCTTTGAGGGACCATAAATCCGTTCCCAGAAGGTCATGTACGATTTTAGAGACATCATTGGTATCAGTGTGGGACCTTCTTCAATATAGGCGGAAAAGCAGAAAAGCGATTCTTATCGTGAACACTGTCTTTAAAGGCTATCCCCGTCGATCGGGAGCAAAGCGTTGATATTATCCATTTGTCATTAAAGGGTGCACAACAGGGGTGTGCCGGCTTATTTACCAAAAGTGGACTGTTATTTTGATCTATTCCAACAAACATTGGACGAGAACAAAATAGGTAAACCAAACCTTTCTATTTTGCATTTTCCGATGGGTAAAACGAAGTCCTCTTTCTGCATTTCTTCAGTAACTGGAAACGCGTGGCCGTAGAGAATCTCGTTCTCGAGGAAAACAACTAGAAAAACGTAATCATGAACTTATTCTTCACCATATGATCAGGGAAAAGCATTGAGCAATTTGGGCACCAGTATAAATTGGTAGAACTGGAAAGCGCACCTGGATTATCGTCTCTGATGGCTGCTTTAAGGAGTCCTTTGGCATCTTCAGAGCTGTATGGCGCAATTACCTGGAACTCTAAAAGGTTACGAGTCGTACATGTATGTTGTATGTATGTTTGTTTATTACAGGTCTAGCCTGCTTAGTTAATTTACCCAGAACAAATGCAGCAAATAATGAATGAATAGAACGTAAAACCTTTACAATAGTAAAAGGCCAGAAGCCGGCTCAGACATCCATAGTCATCAAGTACTGATCCAAGAGACGTTTAAACGCAGGTAGGGTTGTAGGGAGACTGCACCTTTTGAGTAGCTTTTCAAACTCGCTCCCGGCTCTATTAACAAAGAAATGGTGCCTCAGACTTTTCTTGGCTCTGTTACGAACGAGCTTAAAACTGCTACCTCTTGTAGTAGATGCCCTTAGTTGAAGGAATTCATGTGCCTTGAGTCCAACATAGCCATACAATATCTTGTAAACCATCAGAATATCGATTTTTTTCCTTCTGCAGGCCAGCGAGTCTATCTGTAGCTTCTTGTTCCTATCAATGCTGCAGGGCATTTGACTATATGTGAGTCCGTTGACCCTCATCATCACCTTGCGTGTGAAGCTGTTTTGAACTTTCTCCAGCGCAACAGTGGTCGAAACCTTGTGAGGGTTGGAGATCACAGTTCCATACTCAAGGTGAGGTCTTACATAGGTTTATAAGATTTAAGTAGCACCTTTTCGTTGTTACTGGATAGAGCTCTGAACATGCTATACATAACCTTAGTTGCTCTAGACACGGCTTTAGCACAGTGAGCATCAAAAGTGAGATCGCTACGTACCAGAAAACCCAAATCCATTATTTAATCGACAACCTGGAGCTGTTGACCACCAATGGTATATAAACAGAACCTGCACTATTGCTTCCGATGTGCTTAACTTTAGTTTTTTTTCACTTGAAAGCAACATACTCCAGTCTCTAGACCAATTTACAATCTTACACAACGCCATTTGCAAGTATTCCCTGTCACTTACCGTCTGGATAGGAGAGAAAATTTTAAAATCATCAGCGAAAGCAGAGCATTTAACCTTACCACAAGTAACTAGTCGTGGTAGTTCATAAGTAAATATATTAAATAGAATTGGGGATAAAACTCCCCCTTGAGGTACGCCACTGCAAATAGGTTTAGGATCGGAAACAGTTGAATGGCATGGCTTCGTAGCTGCCGAGATGTCGTACGTTTGTGCCGTGGCAGTGTGGAGGAAAGAAGACCACCTCCGTGCAAACCAACGTCAACCCCTCCGCGTGGAGGGTTTTTCTCATGGTAGAGATGCTGGCTGGCTGCAGCTTCAAGGATATGGATGCAGCTAGGAGGCTAACGATTCTACAACAAAGGGCCGGCATCGAGAAGAATCCAGGACCCGCTCAGGAGTACCTATGCGCCACATGCAGCAAGGTCACCTGGAATGGAATAGGTGTCCAATGTTTTGAATGTCAGAGGTGGGTGCATCTCTCCTGTTCGGGTCTCAGTTCTGTGAGGCATCACGATCCTTCCTTCCGTTGTGTTCTGCGCTCTGCCCCCAGTAACTCTGATTCCTCATTTATCAACCGCCCCCTCTCTATTGTTCATATTAACCTCAATGGCCTTCGTGCCAAGTAGTCCGAACTCTCTCTTTTTGCACGTACTCATCATCCTGATGTCATAAGATGACAAGATACCTAACAGCGGTCGGAGGACAGTATGCATCCTAGGAAGCCGCGTGGGTAAGGTCACTTTCAATGCAGCTTGAATATGAAACGGATAACTATGAATTTATTTCCCGTACCAAGGAACACTGAACGGTTCCAAGCCTCTATCACTACTTGGGTTTTTGCCTTACTGCCCCCACAACCTTTAAAGGCACAGTCCAACCTCAGGGATAAAATTTGATATTATAGTCCACCCACCGTGTATAGCAACCCTGCCAAGCGCGAGATCTCAATTCGATCAAATAAGTGTGAAACTACAGGGAAAAAGTCGGCCCCGCCCCCAGTACCCTAAAAGCATAATCAAGCGTTCCGCACCGGGTAGGGAACCAAATTCTCTGCAAACGGAAAAATTGGTTTGTGTAGCAATGCTCAAAGGCAAAATGTACAATAGCAGAGCTCTTGGTTCCCTTTCCGGGGCGGTATGCGCGGTTAGGCTTTTGGGGTAAAGTGGGCGGGGCCGACTTTTTCCCTGAATTTTCTCACTTATTTGATCGAATTGAGATCTCGCGCTTGGCAGGGTTGCTATACACGGCGGCTGGAATATAATATCAAAAATTACCCCTGAGCTTGGACTGTGGCTTTAATGGCTCCTGACTTTGTCTAGTGACGCCTTTTCGATTATTCTCTAATTTGAACCCTGGCCTTGTGGTCGGCAGTTGAATCGCTGCGCCAAGACTTGGTTTGTTGTTGTGTACATTTTCATGGCTCTAACTCGCTACTTTGTGGCTTATGAGCACGTCGGCAACGGCGTATAATAAATAAATAAATAAATAAAATAATGGTTCAGGAAACCAAGCTTTCTCCTTCTACTACCGCTCGTCACCCTAACATTCCTGGCTACACTGCATATCATGCTCCAAGGTCATCTCTCGGCGGAGGAGTTTCCACTTTCGTGTTGTCAAATCCACCCTCTCATATCATACCAAACACACCAAAGGACGGTACTCTTGAGTACCTGCCCATCCCTCTCCCTCTTAAAACACCTATATCTCTTTTTAATATCTATATCCCTCCTACCACGTTCTGTCCCCAATCTTACGACCCTCCTCCCTCACTCAAGCAGTTGTGCGACTGTTCCCTTTCACCCTCTGTTGTCTTCGCAGGCGATTTCAATGCTCATACATTCTGCTCGTCGCTTGACACTGACGCTAGAGGAGAAGACGTCGAAGAATGGGCGGAGGAGTGCGATCTGGTCATTCTCAACGATGATCAGCCCACTCGTCTCCCGGCCAACGGCCGATCCTCTAGTCCAGGCATCTCTCTTGTATCTTCTAATCTCTCTAGCGCCTGCTCTTGGTCGACCGCTACAACTCTGTCCAGTGATCATATCCCCGTCTTTATCCATGCCGATCTCTCTAATTCTCTTGCTCCTTATTCAGGTATCCGTCAGAGGGTTTATCTTAATCTTTGCCTTGCAGACTGGCGCTTGTTCAGGGAGGTGGCACTTCGCCATGTGGATGACTACCCATGGAATGGAAACGTGCACCAGAAAGAACGTCACTTGACTGACGCGATTCGCAAGGCCATGAAAGCAGCCATTCCGGAGGGCCGAGTTAAGACATCCTTTCCCAATGTCACCAGGAAAATCTTGGAGAAGATAAAGACGAGGGATTCAAAGAGAGTCGCAGATCACCTGGATCCGACCATTGCTGAGCTGGATAGCGAAATTAAGCGAGATCTGGACAATCACAGGAAGGAGTGTTGGGAAAAATTCACCGAGAAGATGAATTTCAAGAGTGATGGAGCGTCAACTTGGAAAGTTCTAAAGAAGATCTCGGGCAAGAGCACCTCCACCAACTATTCCACGATCGAGTTCGAACATGGTGTTTTCAAATCGGGAAAGGAGGCTGCAACTGCTCTCGGAAAGAATTTTTTCATAACTCCGGCTAAGAGAGGGAAACAGAATCGAGTGACTGTAAGAGAGCTCTGTTAGTTGCCGCTCATGAGTGAAGCAGAAGCTGTGACGCCCGCGCAGATTGAAAAGGTGATTAAAGAGATGCGCAACTCGAAGACTGTAGGGCCCGATGGCATTAGTCCAGCTATCTTGAAGAAACTGCCAAGTGAGACTGTGCCAATCCTGGCTGACGTCATCAACACATCCTTTCGCACGTACATCATACCCCAGGACTGGAAAATAGCAAGCGTCGTTCCGTTGTCCAAGCCTAGTAAGTCGCCATCGACAGCAAAGGGATACAGGCGAATAAGTCATTTATCACCAATCGTCAAGGTCGCTGAGAAACTGGTCGTCAAGGAGCTGGCCGAGCATAATAACAATCAGCAGCGCCAGCATGGATTCCGCAAATTACACTCTACCACCACGGCGCTGCTGGAGATGGTGAGCTATGTTTTGGATGGCTTTAATACCAATAAGCCTCAACGCACTGTTGGAGTAGCCCTGGACCTCACGAAGGCGTTTGACACTGTCAACTTGGGCATACTGTCTGAGAAGCTATTGAGGTCCACCATCCCGCCTTGGCAGAAGCGATGGATAACCGCACTCATCAAAGGGCGCCGAGCAAAAGTGCTGTTTCAGGGACATGTCTCTAATAGCATCCCGATCGCTGCCGGTGTCCCTCAAGGAGGAGTCATATCGCCTGCTCTGTTAAGTCTTTACCTGGAAGATTTGCCCGTCCCCCCAAGTGACATCAAAGTCGTTGCGTATGCGGATGACATCACCATCTTGTGCCGAGACAGAGACATTAATATAGCTGCACGCAAGATCAATAGCTACCTCATCGTTCTGAAGAGCTTTCTCGATGATATGATGCTCACTGTCTCTGCCGCTAAATCATCTGTATCAGTTTTTTTCCACTGACTCTAAGGAACACTGCGCTCACCCCGTTGTGAAATGGGAAGACGCTCGTCTGCCTGCCGCACGTTTCCCTAAGCTGCTTGGCCTAGTATTGGATCCTTCGTTGAAGTTCCACAAGTATACTGAGCAGAAACAGGCTACAGTGAAAGCAAAGCTCAACGTCCTACGAGCTCTGGGAGGAACGTCGTGGGAAGTAGCAAGGAGACAAATTTGACCACCTAAAATGCAATATTGCAGCCGGCGTTGGAGTACGCTGCACCGGTATGGCAGCACATAATATCGGATTCATCGTGGACAAAGATGCAAGTGAGTCCAAAACGCCTCCTTTTCCGGAGATCCTTTTCAAAGCCTTCCACGTTGCTGCTGCATCATTTCTGAAGTTCATCTTCTCAGTGAAGTTTTCCCAAGTTTCCTTCTTGTGTCTGTCGAGGTCCCTCCTGATCTCGTTATCCAGCTCTGCGATGTCTGGGTCAAGGTGATCTGCAGCTCTCTTTGCGTCCCTTGTTCTTATCTTCTGCAGTGTCTCCCTGGTGACATTGGGAAAGGTCTTGACACGACCTTCAGAGATCGCAGCTTTCATAGCCTTCAAGATAGCATCAGATAGGTGGCGCTCCTTCTGCTGTACATCGCCATTCCACGGATAACCAGCCGCTTGGCGGGGCGCAACCTCCCTGAACAGGCTCCAGTCTGCAAGGCCTAAATTATGATAAGAATGATGACGAACACCTGTATAGGGAGCAAGAGAGTTAGAGAGATCAATATCGACAAAGACAGGGATGTGATCGCTGGAAAGAGTTGTGGATGTTGACCAAGAGCAAGCATCAGAGAGATTGGAAGAGACGAGGGAGATGTCTGGGCTGGAAGATCGGCCGTTGGCTGGGAGACGAATGGGGTGTTCATCGTTTAGAATAACCAGGTCGCACTCCTCCGCCCATTCTTCGACGTCATTTCCTCTAGCATCAGAGTCAAGCGACGAGCAGAACGTGTGAGCATTGAAGTCACCCGCAAAGACAATTGAGGGAGATAGAGAGCAGTCATAGAGCTGCTTGAGTAGAGGGATAGGGTTGTAGGTTGGTGGACAGGATGTAGAGGGAGGAATGTATATATTAGAAAGAGAAAGTGGAGTTTTTAGAGGTATATAGATGGATGGGGATGTACTCGAGAGTGCCATCCACTGGAGTGTTTGGAATGATGTGAGAGGGAAGAGAGGACAGAACAAAAGTAGAGACTCCAATTCCTTGAGATGACCTAGGAGTATGATAAGCAGTGTAGCCCGGGATGTTTGAATGCCGAGAGGTAGCAGAGGGAGATAGTTTGATTTCCTGAACCATGATAACATCCGGGTGATGAGTACGGGCGAAGAGAGATAATTCAGAGAGCTTGGCGCAAAGGCCGTTGAGACCGATATGTACAATATAGAGGGGGCGGTTGGTAGATGAGGAATTGGAGTTACTGGAGGCGGAGCACACAATACAACGAAAGAAAGAATCGTGGTGCCTCACAGAACTGAGACCCGAACAAGAGAAGTGCACCCACCTTTGGCATCCGAAACACTGGACACTGGTTCCATTCCAAGTGACATTTCTTTCGCATGTGGCACATGGGTACTTCTTCTTCTGAGCGGGTCCTGGGTTCGTCTCGACGCCGGCTCTTTGTAGTAGGATCTTCAGGAGAGCTGCGGCCAGCCAGCACCTCTCCCATGACAAAAACCCTCTCCGCGGAGGGATTGACGTCGGTTTACACGGACGTGGTCTTCTTTCCTCCACACCGCGGCACGAACGTACGACATCTCGGCAGCTGCATAAGATTGATAGCAGTAAGCCTGACGAGTGCCCGGACTGTGGTAGCCGTGGCCACACAACTCAGCACCTATTTGATTGCCCAAAGAGGCCTACCACTCTGACAACAATGGATTTGTGGACAAATCCGGTTTCAGTCGCCCATTTCTTGAACCTTTGACAAAAACCTTCCTGCGGCTGCAAAGAAGAAGAGAAGATGGTTTCGAAAATGTTTCTCATCTTTCGCATATGTTAATGTATCACAAAAAAAAATTGGAAGTTTTCTGCTGTAACTGCAGTTTAACGTCGCAGTGCACGTTATGGTATGATCACAAAAGGTGTTGAGTTGATCGCAAAACGCTTGGCTCCGGGTGAGATTGAACCGGAATATTCCCTTTCCGTGATAGCGCCTTATTCTTCTTCTTATCGGCCACAACGAGCATCTTCTCATAGGCGCAGGAAGGCGGCCACATCGCACGGTTTCTTCCACATATCCAGAGCTGTCAGTGAAGTTGGTCGAGCTGGGCATGAAAATAAATGTAATGAATCATGCCCTGTGCCATGGCAGTCAGGACATACGTCGGGGACCGATGGATCGATCCTATGGACATAGGCCTTCAGGAATGAGGAATGTCCACAGCGAAGACCTGCCGAAATTACTCGGGAGCGTCTTGGTAGATCCATCTCATTATCATCGACCTTGGGCGGTACACCATCGAGTATAGAATTGGGAGGGGCACAGGAGAGGTATTCATCGACGAATCTGGTGTGCTCCATCTGCAGGAGCCTCTTCCGGTTGAGCTCTGAGGTCGCCCAACGTTGACGGTCATTTACAGAGACAGCAGCATACAACGGTGCACGGATGTTGCGGGAATGAGGGGGGTTGGATGATAGCAAGTGATAGTTGGGGTGAGCGACATTCCTGACTATGCCAATATGGAACTGTTGGGTCTGCAGTTGGCAATGCTGCTTTACAGGAAGTAGTGCACATTCTTGATGTAGGTGGGATATAGGAGTGGACTTGGGGCATCCAGTGATGACACGTAGAGCAGCGTTTTGTGTTCGCTGAAGTTTGTTCCAGGACGTTTCCGTCAAGTGCCTTGACCAGACCGGGGCTCCATATTCCAGTACGGGCTGTATCATCGCCTTGTACGTAACGCGCAAGACTTCCTTTGAGCTACCCCATGTAGTGCCAGCTAGAGCGCGGAGTATGTTGTTACGCGCATTGGCCGCAGCAGCTCGAATACGTGAGTTTTCATGGAATCGCAATGAAGGGTCCAGGAATACACCGAGTAGACGAGGGTGTTTGGATAGGGGCAGCAGATTTCCTTCCCAGAAAACCTGGGGATGCAGTTTGTGTTCAGCCGTGGCAGTAGTGCACAGAGTAACGCTGGACTTCGTAGGCGAGACCTTTAACTGTTTTGATTCCAAGAATACGGCCAGACTGCTGAGGTATTTGTTCATCTCCGCAGAGGCGCGGTCAATAACAGGGTCAGTGCACACAATAGTGATGTCATCCGCATACAGACATAAGTGGATGTTAGGCGATGGCTTCGGAATATCGGACAGATACAGAGAGAATAGGCTTGGTGACAATACTCCACCTTGGGGAACGCCTGCCTTCAAGGGAACAGACTTCGACAAGTGTCCGTCGAACTTCACACGTATAGAGCGGTTTTTGACAAAGTTGTCGGTCCATCGTTTACACCAGTCGGGCATATCACAGTCCAGAATCGACTTCGACAGCAAGGAGGTGCTGACGTTGTCAAAAGCGGATGTCAGATCAACTGCGACGACCAGGCTTCTACCAGCAGGAGCTTTGCTATTGAAACCGGCAATTATGTGTTCCGTAATCGATGTGAGTGCGGTAATAGTGGAGTGAGCCTTCTTGAAGCCATGTTGATGCACATTATGTAGTAGTGCAGTTTGGAGATGCGGACAGATGATCTTCTCCGCTAACTTAGCAATGGGGGACAGTAGGGAAATAGGTAGATGTGAGGTTGCCTTGTCCTCAGGCTTTCCTGGCTTCGGGATCGGTAGGACGATGGCTTGCTTCCACCTTGCGGGAATCACACCAGTACTGAACGAAGAGTAGATAAGATCGCTTAGTAACTCGTGGAATTGGTTTGGCAGATGCTTCAGATGGATAGCTGAGATGCCGTCGGGTCCCTCAGCCCTGGAGTTCTTCAAGGAATTGATGAGGGCTGACATAGTAGAGGGAGTTATTGCAGGTGTATCGTGACGGCTGAGTTTCCTTATGGACCGGAGAGTTCTTCTATGAGAACGATCACGGCGCGACGTCGCCGAGGCAAAGAGTTTCCCAAGCCGACAGGCAGCACCATATCCAGACTCGAATCTACCAGAAGGGAACTCCAGCATGTTTCGCTCCGTTGACATTCTCTTTCCTGAAAGCTTCTTGAGAACGCTCCATGTTTTCTTGGCGTCAGTCTTGAAGTTAATGGATTCAGTAAACTCCTGCCATCGCTTTTGCTTGTGATTGTTGAGCAAGTTGGTGATCTCGTCAGACAGTTGCTGAATGCTCGAGTCAGCGGGGTTGGCTCGACGCTTCTCATCTCGTAGTTCGATCAGCTCCAGAACTTCCTTCGGAACGTTAGGGTGAAACGTTCTCACCCGTCCTGTAAGAATGGCTGTTCTAGAGGCATTGCATATGGCATCAACGACGAACTTCTCTTTCTCGTGTACAGAGCCGGTGAGCGGATAGTTGGCTACCCGACCGAGTAACACCTCCTTAAACAGGACCCAATTAGCCTTACGATAATTAGTATACAATTTGCTACGTGAGCCTGAGAAGGGTGCAAGATGACTATTAAGAGACAAATCCAGTGAAGCACATATTGGTACATGATCGCTGGCCATGACAACAGCAGTGGACCAGTTACTACATACAGCCAGAGAGGAGGAGACGAAAGTAACATCTGGCGAAGAAGGCCTGCCCGTGTTGGGGAGACGAGTGGGGGCATCCTCATTGATAGCAACAAGATCACAATCATCCGCAAACTGCTCAAGTAGTTCGCCTCTATCATCGAGACCTAGAGAGGAGAACCAGGACGATGAGTGTGCATTATAATCACCAGCCATAATAACTGAGGACGATGGGAGGGAAGAGTGTACAGTAAGCAAAAATGGTGTAGGATCAAAAGAATTGGGACAAGAGGTGGTTGGAGGAATATAAACATTAACAACATCTAATGGGCAACTTTGCAATACAATATGGACACCGATACACTCAACAACATTATCAGCGGGGAGCGCAATGAGGTGTGAGGGAATAGAAGATTTTACAAAAGTAGAGACGCCACCACCATGGGAAGTACGGGGGAGGTGGTAAGACGTGTAACCGGGGAGGCGGGGAAGGGAAGAGGAAGCGCTAAGTTTTGTCTCCTGCAGGAGGATGACATCAGGATGATAGCGTTCAATGTACAATGTCAGTTCAACAAGTTTGGCACGCAGGCCATTAATGTTAAGTTGAAAAATGTCCAAACTATGATGAGGAGCACTAGGGGGAGAATTAGAGCAAGATATACAACAAAAAGCATCAGTGTAGTCACTATAGCTAGCTAACCCCGAACATTTGAGGTGTACCCAGCCAAGGCAACCACCGCACTGAACGCTAGCGTGTTGAGCCGATAATCCACAGTGACAACAGGGATATCGTGGAGTCTTGCGCGGCCCTGGGTTCCTCTCAATGCCAGCTCGTAGTAGTAGAATACGAAGGAGTGCGGTAGCCAGCCATTCGCACTCCCACACAGAAAAAACTCCTCGTGGAGTTGTAGATGCCCGTTTGATGAGTCTCCTTGATCTTGGTAGTCGACTCCACAGATCCACCACGCGTAGGTTGAGCATCTCGGATCCATAGCGCCTTATCACACTGCACCGCCGAAACCCCCGCGCAGCCCTCACTCAGCTGTTCGGTAAATCTTCACCGAAGCAACCTTCAGCAAGGAAAGGGAATATGCTGGTTCAACCTCGCCCGGAGCCAATCGTTTTGCGATCAACTCAACACCTTTTGTAAACATATCATAACGTGCACTGCAACTTTAAACTGCAGTTACAGCGAAAAACTTCCAAAAATCGTGTAAGACCTAACTAGGGCATCGTCCTGACAGGTCTACGACTGCTATATAGCCTATGACGGTATATCTGTTTCATCCCGTTATGCGGGTGAAAGAGTGATTGCTTCGATGAGTATTTACCGAGCAGTTTGACCAATTTTTTGGCGATTTTCTCGGACCCCCCTACCATCAGCGTTCTTTGTAGTCAAATTCAAAAAAAGGGACATTTGATTTTAAAGATGTAAAATTAAAAGGAGAAATCCTCACCCAACCATCCTCGATATACGCCCAGAGCCTACGTGTTTTATATCCAACCATAGGGGAACCTTTCTACAACTTTAACCGTCAACATAACATAATTACAATAAGATTACAATTAGATGTCATTCAAATTGAACGGAATCATCGAATTCTTTGCTTAAAAAATATTTCAAACAGCGCGTACTCAGAAGTTTCGAATCAAGATACTTACGAGATATCCGGGCAAAATCAAGTTACTTGTGGCTTTTCTGAGTTTTTTAAGCTACTTGCGAAGTTAGGACTCGCAAGTAACTTACATGTGCATAACCATGATACTTGTGACTTTTGAATCTCGCAAGTAACTTACATTGGCCCGTCAATCCTCGCAAGTGGATGGTCACGTCGTAACTTGCTTAATACGTGTAGAGCCGGTATATAAGGCGCCCGCCTCACTCGAGTCCTCATTCGGCATTCTGATGCCGGCCCTAGAAGGCGACTTCGAGTCGCTCTCCGGAAGCCAGCTTATTTTTGACCGCTGGCGGGGGGGGGTAGGGGGGTATCCTCTCGGCTGGGGGGTCGGTTTTCGCCGCGGTCTTCGGGGAGGGTGGTTACTTCTGGGTAAGTTACTTGTGACATAAAAGTAAGTTACATAAAGACTTCACGTAACTTACTTAAAAGTAACATTTAACTTGATTCAAAACTTCTGAGTACCCCCAAACAGAATGGTACACTTTGTCTGGCGGCGGAGCTCAGGCCCTCTCCACACTTGCGCAACTCAGCCCCGCCCCCCGTGTGGACATCCACACCCCGCGCCGTACCCTGAAAGCAAGCTTATGGGCCAAGAACGCTGCCGCAATCATAATAACGGAGTGACGCAAAATTGAGCCAACTGTTGATGATTGAAGCTATTACCACTATTTCTCGTCTTTTTAATCCAGAAATCTACAGGAAATTTGAGAGTTTCGCGATAGATACTAATAGCCGTAAAGACGGTTGACTTTGTGGCCCGAAAGAAATTGAAGGACCGCAGAACGTTTCGGCGGAAATGAGCATTCGAAAACGAGTTGAGAACCAAACACGGTTCAGTCTCACAGGTCTCTTTTACGAAAAAAAAGAGATCGTTTGGGTTTCTGATCATGAATCCTATATCATTTTCCCAATCAGAGAATCAGTGCGACAAAAAAATAATTTCGATTATGAGTTCAAGAATGGGAGTATAGAGCGAATCCCGAAAACTCGAAGAGAACTTTCGCAAAACCCGTATGTTGTCAAAATTTCGAAAACGTCACCAGATAAAAAGTCGAACTGTTTAAGACTTCTCCGCGCAAACTTCGTCCAGAGGAGCTAGACAGCTGAGCGCGACGATCTATCCAATGAATTTCATTTTTTCAAAGACCAACTTTAATAAAGCTGCTCGTAGCGACTAGCAATATCGATTGCATTGGGCGACGGCAACCGACGAGGCGTGAAAGGCGACGAGGGGAGACCGCAGTATTTCGACTCCAGACGGCCCTGCGTCACTGCCAGTGGGCGGCAATCGACGCCGCGATGATAATGTTCAAGAACATTTTTGTTGCCGCAATGAGGTTTACGCTCGGTGACCTCTCGCCAGTCGCTGCAGCACTGCAGACCCCTTCAAGCTACCGCAATTAATCCGCTATTGTTCAAAGCTTTGCCGTCGACCAGCGCTTTCTCTGCTTCGGAGCGGCTACTACTAAAGGTCAAGATGGCATCTTCATAGAATCGGCGTAGCTGGCAACCCGTTTTGTCCGGAATGTGGATGGCACCTTCTCAAATTCGGGACTGGCCAAACCACCATCTCAGACAAGATTGGCTTTACGACCCCGTAGAAGTTTGGGTTCATTCGGATTGATGGGTCGGAGGGCCGTGAAACCAGCGAGGCGGTGGGCGTGTCTTGATTTCTACCACGCCGTCAAGTAAAAAATAGGGCGGCGAGTCAGATGTGTTACGCAATTGCACGGAAAGCGTGCCAATGCGCCAACTAAATTCAGAATCATCATCTTTTTTATAGTTTCTCGTTCTTCCTTTTTCTATCTGTTAGCTGTTTATTTCTGATTCGATATTTTATCTGTATATGGACCGTATAATAGATTTGGGAAGCCGCGGCACTTCTGATATGCCTTTACCAGCCAGGTAATCACTGCGTAGAGGCTTCCTAAAAGTATGATACGAATCATACATTACGTTTTTATGTGCGAAGAAGTGCATACACATCTAAAATTCACAGCACATCGCAGTTTTCTTCTTGAAATCGTACGGTTCGACTTCCCACTCTCTTTCAAAGCCAAGAGATCAGAGAAAAAATAGTCAGGGCCTCTTTTTTTTTAATCCAGTGACCACTTTTACTCACCACGCTGCGCGATTCCACCTATGAGGGAGTATGAAGTCGAACTGAAAGTTATTCTAGACACCTGATCCACTGCAGGAATTCCAGTCGTATGCTCGCGTGTTAGGGCCTATTCATACTTCCAACCTCTCGCTCTGCCAGACCGGCCCGCGCGGAAAAAGTGGTGAGTATGAATAAAAACGCGACCTCCAGCCTCTCCCGTTCCTCCTGCTCCGCCACAGTGGTGTCTCTGGAGCATTCATACTCCCGTCTCGCACCGCCAAGACATTTGTTGGTAGCATTACTTATTGCACTAAATTACGACATATAAGTGTAGCGGGGCCTCAGTGAAAGCGCGCAACACGTCTTAAAAAGTGCGCGGGATCTCAGTGGGAGCGTGCAAGACGCAGTAGAAAGCGTGTGGGACCCATGTGGGAGTGCGTCGGACGCCGCAGAAAGTATTTGGGACCCAAGTGGGAGTCCGCCAGCCGCCCTCTAAAATGTGTGAGACCCAAATGAGAGCGCGCCGAACGCGGAAGGTACGCAAGAAACCGACAAGGCTGTCGTGCGATTACGAATCTTGCCTCAAATCTAGTTGGAA
Source organism: Aplectana chamaeleonis (assembly GCA_029168955.1). Taxonomy (NCBI): domain Eukaryota; kingdom Metazoa; phylum Nematoda; class Chromadorea; order Rhabditida; family Cosmocercidae; genus Aplectana; species Aplectana chamaeleonis. The sequence goes on from JAPDOI010000684.1 coordinate 208,661, forward strand.
GGGGCCTTCCAAGATTCAATCCTAAAAATGGAAGCTGCTTTTGATATGGGTTTTCCGATAGCGTTATCAGTCAAAGTCTATTTAGAAAATCTGTAGAATCCATCCCTGGATAGCCTTTACATACAACAAAACCAACATATCTTATCAAACTTATCAAAGACCACCCGCATCGCTTCATTTCTAAAAACAAACCCACCGACTTTCCGCCTCTCTTGCTCTGCCATGGCGATGTCTCTGGAGTATTCATACTTCACTGGCGGAGCGGGAGGAACGGGTGGTCGTGTTTTCATTCATACTCACTCCTTTTGCCGAGCGGACCGGTCTGGCAGAGCGAGAGGTTGGAAGTATGAATAGGCCCTTAATGGGCACATAGGAATGTCCGCGCTCAAGACGCTTCCCCAGTCCTTTGAGACTACTCTACTCGGTAACACATTTTAATTATCATACACTCTAGAAATCGAGTAAACTAGCCATTTAGATTTCCTACTCGATTGTTTCGACTACGACCACGATGAACCACAGATCGATGCTGTGAGAAGCGTGTGCAAGTAAGTACTTCGGGGTTCGCAAATAGCATTTTTAGTTTTTTCCTACTATCCAGTTTTGTATGTATACTGGGTAATGTTTTGCGAAAATATATGAACATCTATTCATTCCTCTTCCAGTATCGCGCCAAACGGGCCAGCACTGAATAGAATCCACAGTCATCTGGCGAAGGAAGCTATTACTCAGCTATACTCAGATTTTCTTCTGCGTATGATATTTGATATTATCGTGATGTTATTACATTATTACAGCTCTTTTGTTCACTTACTATCTCTATACTGTTTATAGTTGTCTTTTCTCAGAACAAAATTACTTTCACGGTTGTCAGTCCATTCTGTGAACAATGTTCTTTTGTCAGAGTTTCCTTCTAATGGTTTTTTCAAATTCCAGTTTCTATTAGTTTGCTATTTCACCACGATGACGATTTTTTAGTCATCTTTTGCGTTGAAAGTCTTGTTAGGTTACCAGCTTGTTATTTGTTTAATTCCCTTTGACGAGACATTTTTTATTCGGCTCCCCTTCCTTTTTGTCGCAGTCCCAGAATTGCAGTTTTGATGGCGAAGTCTCTATTTTGTTGCATGATATGTAGCAGTTCGTACAGTTTCTTCATTACTGTGTAAGTAAGTGTTCAGTACGCTTCGTTTTCGATTTGAGATCTTTTTGAGGAACCCGTTAGCTCAAGAGTAAGAATATTCCTTCGATTGCATGATTGTTGAATTTTTCTGAAATAAATAAATTGTATCCACAGAAAACCAGTGAATTATACGCGGGAAATGGTAAAAATCAATACGAAGGGTAAGGGCGAGCGAAGGTATAAGTAGTAGACGTAATCGGTCATCTAGGATTTCAAAATAGGTCAAAGGTAGGCATTTCCTGTACAGGTGGTAGGGTTGATGACGTCACAAACAATTATTTGAGAAGGGGTCACCCCGTCCACTGTGGCGTCGGCGATGTCTTTCTTAATACGGGACCGCGCCGTTTGGTGCAGGTTTGATGACGGCGCTACCCATGCAGGCATCGCTCCGTCGACCTTGGAGTTTGCGACCGCGCTGTGCGAGCGACTCACCTCGTCCGGGATGCTTCCCGGCACGGTCGTCGAATCGTGCCTGAGATCTAGCGTAATCGCCCAGTACCTCAAATACCCTTATGCTGCCCCTAAAACTTCCATTTTTGGGACAGGATTCTAACTACACACATTTGCCTTTCGTGACTGTATTAATGTTGAAATATTGAAAACCTATTCCGAGAACGTACTTTCAGTCCGGGACAGTGGGCATACCAAGCGCTGAAATCTTGTGAGTGCTGGGCGGCAACACCGGCCGCAGCGCCGTTCGCACCGCGGAAGACAATTGGACAGTGGAACTGCAATTCAAGAAAAAGTCTAAATCAAATGCGTGCTCACGCAACCGTTTTCAATTGGTCCTGAACAAATCGCAACGAACTTACCCTTCCAGCGGACATGTAGTAGGTCTTCGCTGCAGAATTTATCATTTGATCGATAGCCTGCATAGAGAAGTTGAAGGTCATGAATTCACAAATTGGGCGCAGTCCAGCGAAAGCAGCACCGACAGCGAGACCTTAGAATTTTTTCACAAACCAAAATCTGCAGAAACAAGGGTACAGAATCACGAAACCTGTGAATCCGGCCTCAGTGATTGGTGTATCAATCACTCTGTCGTCTCCCCATTTCTTCCACAGTCCCTTCGATACCTTAGATATAGGAATAAATCAAGTGTATGAAAATGAAAAATAGAAAAAAGCGATTGAATCGGTAACTGCATTTTTACATTTACAGTTCAAGACAACGGAAAAAGACAATTTTGCTGTTGCGTATTTCCACTAAGCATACTGTAGGTTGCGCCATAATCGAGAACAAAGTTGTATTTTTCCCTGAATTTTAAAGAAAAAACAACGGAAACATTAAGAAACTGTTCAGTACACCTAGTATTTACCATAGATACACGCAGGAATAACAAGGAAAAATAAAAAATTACAGATAATTGAAATACTAGAGAAAATGTCATTCTTTTCTGTTATTCCTGCGAGTATCCATGATAAAGACTTTATAGCCTAACTCCCTCATTTTGAGCCGGTCGAAATAAGGCTTATCGGACTTATCGTGCCAAAATCTCCTTATCACTGCAACTCAGTTATTCGTGGGGAAGTTCCCGAGAACGACAGCAGAAATTCCCTCGAAACAACTGGGGAACTTCCCCCGAATTGGGGGAGGCGAAGGGGACGTCTAGACAGCAGAGTAATGGGGGAAGTTCCCACAGCAGAAGTTCTCTTGTTCTCCCGACTGCAGGTCTTCCCGCGACCTTCCGACTGCAGATCTTCCCATTGTTCAACGATTGATAAAAAATCAGCTTGCTAGAGCTCGCTGTTTTCGACAGCCTCCTGTTCCCGAAAAACTGCGATCGGTCCAAAAATATTCACCTCTGACAACAGGTTATAGAGAAGCTTATTAGCTCCTCTGAAAACCAGATAGAGATGCCTTACGTAGTCCTTGAGTGGCAGATCTACCCCCTCAAGTTGCGAAGTGTGAGACCACCTCGCGACTAGCCCGTCTGCATCACCGTATACGCTGCGGCTTTGTTTTCGCGTTCATCATGCTCGGGGGGAGGCCATGGGAACAACCGTGAAGCGAGCTTCCCTTGTTCTCCCCCCGAATTGACTGTTTCGAACGCCTTATCGTTGTGTATAAATCGAGGGGAAAGGAGCGAGACGCCCCCTCCGAGGGGACGTCTGGCTCCTCTCCCCTCGACCGCGTGATAACGACCAAATCAGGTCTATTGTCCTCGGGAACTTCCCCACAAATATCTGAAAATATTTTGCCTTGAACGACAGCTCCGCTGCTTGCTCCGCCCGGGCTCATCCGAGCGAGCTAGGCTTTAGGTATATTGATGTTTGCGTGTGGAGAGAAAACTCACCGTGTTTCAACGTTACCGATGTTTTTTCTTCAAAATTCAGTAGAAAATCAAAAACAACGAATGGAGGTTTCTCTTCACTCGGAACATTAACTATGAGCTCGCACAAGGCGATTTTTTTGCGTAGCCGCGGAAGGAAAGACGGTTTCACGCCAAGTCAACACTCCCCGCAGCGGCAAACGCAAAGCGAGAAGATATCGTGTTTTGAGACTTGGGCCAAATTAATTATTCCCGAATTGATCAACTATGCGAGAAAAAGCACGTTTTCTAGAGAGAAACACTGCCGTTTTCCGGATTTTACCTACACTTGCTCTCATAGAGCGGGAAACATCACTGCTACAGTTAATACCTTGACTATCAGATAAATTCATGTTTCAACGAATGTATAATTTAGAATTTTTTTAGAATTTAGAATCAAATGCAATAAAAAAAAACCTTGTAAGCGCCATCGTACTGTGCAACTTCTTCTCCAATCAAGAAAACACGGTCGTCTCGCTTGATTTCCTCGTCCATGGCCTGGTTCAACGCATCACGCACAGTAATGGCTGCGACAAAAACGAACCAGAATCAGAGTTAAATAAAGATGTATGAAGCTTCACTTGAGGAATATATACCAACCTTGCGCTGATGCTAAACTGCGTCTGCTCCCATTGTAAATCTGGGAGGCAGCGAGTCGAGCGCAACTTTTCAGAGCCATTCCCGCTGTGGATATTACCTGTAATAACGAAGGTCGTCGAGATTTCAAGCGAAATAATAATGAAAGAGCACTTTGTCAACAGGGTCAAGCGCGGTTGTTTAATTTCTCAACAGGTGGCTAGGGGGGCCGTCAAATTTTTAGTTCAAAGGTGAAGCTTTTGGGTGGGACCGTAAGAACTTTGGTCTAAAAACTAAAATTAAAGGTTACGGATGATTCAGATCTCCGCAAATCTCGGCCCAAGAGGAGGAACACGTAGCTCCGCTAAGGTAATACATAATATCCCGCTTCACCATGTCACACATCACAAATGATTGTCAGCTAGCTGGTACAGAGGCCACTAAATTGAAATTTTAGCGAGAACGGCAGCTATGTCGCATATTTTGAGCCGGTCAGTGTGACACTTTTTGCGGCCCGAGTTCTCGAGTTCGATCAATTGTAACAAAGGTTCTTGCCTAGCAGTCCCAGAGGGTGCTAAGTCGATTCATATTAAAGGCAGTGTTCACGATAAATTTTACTTCCGATATCTCCACGGTTTACGAAAGGTCTGGTGCCCTATATAGCAAGGAATGCTAAAAAAAGGACACGAATGACGCGTTTTTGAGCGAAATAGGCCCTCTCCTGTTTGCGTTGATTTTTGAGCGTGGAGGAATTGACCGCTAGAAGGATGATACCTGTCAGTGCAATGAAGCGATCAGCTCACTTATCAGCCCTTCCTTGACTTGATCATTCCTGTAATCTGAGTCTTCATTTGTTCATTCCGAGGGGGCGGATCTGGGGCACCAGGCGTGTCTGGGGCCCCAAAACGCTTGTTTGCAGCCGTTATTTTGCCGCTCCTGGCTCGTTTTCTACCGTTCTTTCGACACTAGGAGCCTAAAATCCTTCTCGCCTATCATTTCACTGTGGAAATTCACCGGGGATGATCATCGTGGACGCTGCCTTCAGCGTGCTGAACACGAATATAATGTCCATTTTCAGTTTGTCGAAGGATCAAGTTTTTTTGTTATACCGTAAAGCCTAGTTTTGACTGCATCGCTGCTGTTTTTCATCGCAGCGATTTCACACCCGCTGCAGCAGCGATGTAGCAGCGGCAGCGATTCTGTTCATAGTGCATAGCCTCACGGATGATCGAATAAATTCAATCAATCAGTGAAATTAATGACTTGTAGTTGTCAATAGATCGTTTCGACTCGTAAACACTGATCTTGTCATGTGAAAGAGTCAATGTTCACTAGACGAAACGTGTCATTCGCTGGCAATCGCTCCATCGCTGCCATAATGGCAGCGATGGAGCGATGATCAGCGACCATTGAGAATCGCCCTTCAAGCAGCGATGCAGTAAAACATGGGATTTCGTCGCCACGACCCAGCGATGTAGGACGTTTGCCACGAAGCGATCACAATTAGAGCGGCTTGCCATTACGCGCGATGAAAAAGGAACAGTTGTCCCTCGCAAGGCCGCAGCGACCGCCTGCAGTCAAAATTAGGCTTAACACTTCGACATTATCAAATTGACTAAAACTTCGCCAAAGGCGTTTGTTGAGGTGCTCCTCCAAGAACACAATAACTTTTTTCAATTCAGAAAGATCAAGATGGGTCACATACTGTGCTTCTCTGGGCCAAAATTCCGGTCCGCAATTGCGTCTCGGCACGCTTTGCGACCGCATGCGCTCGAGTCAGCCGAGTTTCCAGCGCGAAAGCAGACTCGATATGGCTTCTTTATACGTTTTCTCCTACTTTGTTTAGTTTCCAGTTTCTACAACCCACCTAGAGTCAACAGATCGGCGGCTGCGGCGCTGGAAACTCTCCCGACTCGAAAGCGCGCGGCCGCAAAGCGTGTCGAGACGCAATTGCGGACCGGAATTTGGCCCAGAGAAGCACAGTAATCTCTATAATCGGACTGAAACTGAAAACAAAGCTCATAATCGCGCTTAGTACCCCCAAATAACTCCCTCGACGGAGTTTTGGCGAGGAACCCTTTTTCGACACCCCCTATAACGCGGCTTAATCCTCGCAGACGCCTCGGTCATCGGGACTCATGCGTCAAATAAACTGCTTGTGGTGTAGGTGCACACAACACAAACGCATTTAGTTGCCGAGATGTCGTACGTTCACGCCGTGGCAGTGTGGAGGAAAGAAGGTCACCTCTATGCAAACCGACGTCACCCCCTCCACGAAGAGGGTTTTTGTAATGGGAGAGGTACTGGCCGGCCGCGTCACTCCTTCGGATTCTCCTGCTAAGAACCGGCGTGGAAAGGAATCCTGGACCTGCTCAGAAGTACCCATGAGCCACGTGCGGCAAGGATGTCACATGGAGGAAAACAAGCGTCCAGCGCTTAGGATGCTAAAGGTGGGTGCATCTCTCCTGTTCGAGTCTCAGCTCTGTGAGGCATCATAACTCTGCTTTTCGCTGTGTTTTATGCTCTTCACCTACCAACTCTGATTCCTCTTCCTCAAATCGCCCCCTTTCCATTGTACATATCAATCTCAACGGCCTTCGTGACAAACTTTCTCAGCTCTCTCTCTTCGCACGTACTTGCCATCCAGACGTGATCATGGTTCAAGAAACCAAGCTCTCTCCATCACCTACCCGTCCTCATCCTAACATCCCGGGCTACTCTGCCTTCCATGCTCCAAGGTCAGCTCTTGGCGGAGGAGTTTCAACCTTTGTTTTATCCTCTCTCCCCTCCCACCTCATACCAAACACCCCCACGGATGGTACTCTTGAGTACCTTCCAATCCATCTCCCCCTTAAAACTCCCCTTTCTCTGTTCAACATCTATATTCCCCCTACCACCTCATGCCCCTCCTCCTACAATCCCATTCCTCTTCTCAAACAACTTAACGATTGTTCCCTCTCATCATCAGTTGTTTTCGCGGGCGACTATTCTGTTATTGTAATTGTTTATTACAGGGTAACCCTGCGTATTGACAACGGAACAAGATAAACGAACGCGTAGTAATAAAATGTAACAACGATATACGAGACCGGGAACACGTAGCATGTAGAGTATCTGTCGGAAAAAGTTCCATGACTAACACAAGATCACTATGGAGTATCTATCGAAGAAAATAACATTATGACTAACACAAAATCACAAGCTCACTCATCCTCCGTCCTCAAGTACTGATCCACTATACGCTTGAAGGAGCCCAGGTCTGTTGGCAGATTGCCCTTTTTGAGCAGTTTTTCCAATTCACTGCCAGCTCTGTTGGTAAAGAAATGGTGTCTGACACTCTTCCTAGCCGGGTTTCGGACTAGTTTGAAACTGCTACCTCTAGTGGTGAATGCCCTCATTTTGAGAAAAGCGTTTGGCCGAAGGCCAATATGCCCATTAAATACCTTATACATCATCAAAAGATCAAACCTTTTACTTCTGCACGCCAGCATTTCCAATTTGAATTTAGCGTTCCTAGCATTACTACTGGGTATGTTTTCATAATTAAATCCCAAAAATCTTATCATTAATTTACGTGTGAAACTATTTTGTACCTTCTCCAACGCTTTAATAGTAGAGACCTTATGAGGGTTTGATATCACAGTTCCATACTCAAGAAGGGGCCTTATATAGATTTTGTAGGCGTTCAAGAGCACTTTTTCGTTTCTAATAGAGAGTGACCTGAACAGGCAATACATAACCTTATTTGCCTTAGACACTGCCTTCGTACATTGAGCATCAAAAGTGAGATCTTTTTGAACCAGGAAGCCGAGATCCATTATTTCGACAACAATCTGAAGCTGCTGATCTTCAGCAGTATATATGGCTTCTGAACTACTTTTGCCAATATGCAAAACCTTCGTTTTTTCTTTAGAAAGTATCATCTTCCAATTTTTGGACCACTTTATAACCTCATCCAATGCCTTTTGCAAGCACTCCTTGTCAGCTATTGATTGAATTGGGGAAAATATTTTGAAATCATCAGCAAAAGCGGAGCATTTCACCTTACCAAGGGATACGATTCGTGGAAGTTCATAAGTGAAGATATTGAACAAAGTTGGGGATAGAACTCCTCCCTGCGGTACACCACTACAAACAGGCCTTGAATCAGAAAAAGTGGAGTTAACGCGGACAACAAAAGATCTATCGCTCAAGAACGCTCTGATCCATGCTACTATCCTCGGGTGAACACCAACGCGTGTGATTTTATACATGAGTTTTGCATGCGAAACCCTATCAAAAGCCCTCGAGAAATCTATATAGATGACGTCAACCTCTTTACCTTCATCCACGTAATTGGTCCATTCATTCAGCGACTGCAACATAGCCGTCACAGTAGACTTTTGCCTCTGAAAACCATGCTGAACATCCGAAATGATTGAATGGTCCTCCAAATGCTTGCACACTCTTACCTTGAGGATTTTCTCGAACAACCTACCAAAAAATGAAGTTATGCTAACTGGTTTGAAGTTCTCGGGATTAGTGTAGGGTGGTTTCTTAGGTATAGGGGTCACAAAAGCAACCCGCCACCTATCCGGGACCTCTGCACGCATGAAAGACAGGTTGAAAATATGTGTTAATGGGCCTACAATAATGGGTGCTACCTGTTTGATAAATTTTAGAGGAACATGATCAGGGGTGTCAGAGAACGAGTTGGGCCACTTAATAAGAAGATCATGAACTTCTTCTGGGTGAAACCAGACGGAGTCAGTCATGACGGCAAAATCTGGAGTGTCTTCCATAGTATCATCAAAATCATCATCCTTGCAGAATGCTTTTTCAAAACTATACTATAACGCCCATACCTTCTGCTCGTACCTTGGTTCTGATGCTAGAGGTGAAGAAGTCGAAGAATGGGCTGAGGAGTGCGACCTGGTCATCTGAAACGATGATCAGCCCACTCGTCTCCCTGCCAACGGCCGATCTTCTAGCCCAGACCTAACTCTTGTTTCTTCCAACCTTTCCAACGCTTGCTCATGGTCTACCTCAACAACATTGTCTAGTGATCATATTCCCGTCTTTGTGCACATCAATCTCTCAAATTCTCTTGCTCCAAATTCTGGTGTTCGTCAACGTTCTTATCTCAATTTCTTCTTCTTCTTCTTTGCAACCGCAGGAAGGTTTTTGTCAAAGGTTCAAGAAACGGGCGACTGAAACCGGAATCGTCCACAAATCCATTGTTGTAAGAGTGGTAGGCCTCTTTGGGCATTCGAATAGGTGTTCAGTTGTGTGGCCACGGCTACCACAGTCCGGGCACTCGTCCGGCTTACTGCGATCGATCTTATGCAAGAATGACATCAGCATAGGGGAATGACCGCAGCGTAACGAGGCAAGGGTACTTCTAGCCCGCCTACCGAGTTCCATCTCGGTGTCGCTGACTATGGGTGGTGCGACCCCCAATATGGGATTGACGGTCATCCTACTCAAGTGATCCCTCACGAACTTGGTGTGCTCCGCGCGTAAAAGACGCAGACGATCCAGTTGGGAGTCCGTCCATCTTTGTATATTAACTTTCTCGGGAGCATCCGCAAAAGGCCTTCTGATATGTCTCTCTCTCACGGGATTCATGATCCTTCTTAATGGGTGGTCAGGCTGCTTGACAATGTTAATAACCAGTTGCCGCGCTTGGAGTTGGCAGTGCTCCTTAACTGGCGGAATTCGGGCTTCAGCATGAAGATGTTCCACTGGGCTGCTTTTAGCACATCCTGTGGCAATCCGAAGAGCAGCATTTGGACTCGCTGCATCTTCGTCCACGATGAATCCGATATCATGTGCTGCCATACCGGTGCAGCGTACTCCAACGCCGGCTGCAATATTGCCTTGTAGGTGGTCAAAATTGTCTCCTTGCTACTTCCCCACGACGTTCCTCCCAGAGCTCGTAGGACGTTGAGCTTTGCTTTCACTGTAGCCTGTTTCTGCTCAGTATTCTTGTGGTACCTCAACGAAGGATCCAATACTAGGCCGAGCAGCTTAGGAAAACGTGCAGCAGGCAGACGAGCGTCTTCCCAATTCACAACGGGGTGAGCGCAGTGTTCCTTAGGGTCAGTGGAGAAAACTGATACAGATGATTTAGCGGCAGAGACAGTGAGCATCATATCATCGAGAAAGTTCTTCAGAACGATGAGGTAGCTATTGATCTTGCGTGCAGCTACATTAATGTCTCTGTCCCGGCACAAGATGGTGATGTCATCCACATACGCAACGACTTTGATGTCACTTGGGGGAACGGGCAAATCTTCCAGGTAAACACTGAACAGAGCAGGCGATATGACTCCTCCTTGAGGGACACCGGCAGCGATCGGGATGCTATTAGAGACATGTCCCTGAAACAGCACTTTTGCTCGGCGCCCTTTGATGAGTGCTGTAATCCTTCGCTTCTGCCAAGGCGGGATGGTGAACCTCAATAGCTTCTCAGACAGTATGCCCAAGTTGACAGTGTCAAACGCCTTCGTGAGGTCCAGGGCTACTCCAACAGTGCGTTGAGGCTTGGTGGCGTTGAAGCCATCCAAAACATAGCTCACAATCTCCAGCAGCGCCGTGGTGGTAGAGTGTAATTTGCGGAATCCATGCTGGTGCTGTTGCTTGTTGTTGTGTTCGGCCAGCTCCTCCACAACCAGTTTTTCAGCCACCTTTGCGATTGGTGATAACAGACTTATTGGCCTGTATCCCTTAGCCGTCGATGGTGATTTACCTGCTTTAGGCAACGGAACGACGCTTGCCATTTTCCAGTCTTGGGATACGATGCACGTGCGAAAGGATGTGTTGATGACGTCAGCCAGGATTGGCATAATCTCAGTCGGCAGTTTCTTCAAGATCGCTGGACTAATGCCATCCGGCCCTAAAGCCTTCGAGTTGCGCATCTCTTTTACCACCTTTTCAATCTGAGCGGGCGTCACTGCTTCTGCCTCATTCATGAGTGGCAACTTACAGAGCTCTCTTACAGTCACTCGATTTTGTTTCCCTCTCTTAGCCTGAGTTATGAAAATATTCTTTCCGAGAGCAGTTGCAGCCTCCTTTCCCGATTTGAAGACTCCATTCTCGAACTCGATCGTAGAGTAGTTGGTGGAGGTGCTCTTGCCCGAAATCTTCTTTAGAACTTTCCAAGTTGACGCTTCATCACTCTTGAAATTCATCTTCTCCGTGAATTTCTCCCAACACTCCTTCTTGTGCTTGTCCAGATCTCGCTTAATCTCGCTATCCAGCTCAGCAATGGTCGGATCCAGATGATCTGCCACTCTCTTTGCATCCCTTGTCCTTATCTTCTCCAAGATTTCCCTGGTGACATTGGGAAAGGTCTAACTCGGCCCTACGGAATGGCGGCTTTCATTGCCTTGCGAATCGCGTCCGTCAAGTGACGCTCTTTCTGGTGCACGTTTCCATTCCATGGGTAGTCATCCACATGGCGGAGTGCCACCTTCCTGAACAAACGCCAGTCTGCAAGGCAAAGATTAAGATAAGACCTTTGACGGATACCTGAATAAGGAGCAAGAGAATTAGAGAGATCGACATGGACAAAAACGGGGATATGATCACTGGACAGAGTTGTAGCGGTAGACCAAGAGCAGGCGCTGGAGAGATTAGATGATACAAGAGAGATGTCTGGACTAGAGGATCGGCCGTTGGCCGGGAGACGAGTGGGCTGATCATCGTTGAGAATGACCAGATCGCACTCCTCCGCCCATTCTTTGAAGTCTTCTCCTCTAGCGTCAGTGTCAAGCGACGAGCAGAATGTATGAGCATTGAAATCGCCTGCGAAGACAACAGAGGGTGAAAGGGAGCAGTCGTACAACTGCTTGAGTGAGGGAATAGGGTCATAAGATTGGGGACAGGACGTGGTAGGAGGGATATAGATATTAAAAAGAGATATGGGTGTTTTAAGAGGGAGATGGATAGGTAGGTACTCGAGAGTACCGTCCTTTGGTGTGTTTGGTATGATATGAGAGGGTAGATTTGATAACACGAAAGTGGAAACTCCTCCGCCGAGAGCTGTCCTTGGAGCATGATAAGCAGTGTAGCCAGGAATGTTAGGGTGACGTGCGGTAGTAGAAGGAGAAAGTTTGGTTTCCTGAACCATTATAACATCAGGATGATGAGTACGACAAAAAGAGAGAGTTCTGACAACTTGGCACGAAGGCCATTGAGGTTAATATGCACAATAGAAAGGGGGCGGTTGGTAAATGAGGAATCAGAGTTACTGGGGGCAGAGCACAGAACACAACGGAAGGAAGGATCGTGATGCCTCACAGAACTGAGACCCGAACAGGAGAGATGCACCCACCTTTGGCATCCGAAGCACTGGACGCTGGTATGTCTCCTGGTAACATCCTTGCCGCACGTGGCGCATGAGTACTTCTGAGCGGGTCCTGGATTCCTCTCGACGCCGGCCATTTGTAGTAGAATCCTTAGGAGAGCTGCAGCCAGCCAGCATCTCTCCCATGACAAAAACCCTCCACGCGGAGGGGTTGACGTCGGTTTGCACGGAGGTGGTCTTCTTTCCTCCACACTGCCACGGCACGAACGTACGACATCTCGGCAGCGCCAGCCCTCTTCAGTCTGCACCTCGAAGATATGCCTGAGCCTCCGCAGGACATCAAGGTCGTCGCGTATGCTGATGACATAACAATCATGTGTCGAAATCGGGACTTACAGGTGGCCGCCAAGATGATCAACGAGTACCTGATCACACTGAAGAGCTTTTTCGACCGCAAGATGCTAAGGATCTCTGCAGCCAAGTCGTCAGTGTCCGTTCTCACGACGGACCCATCCGAGCACAGCGCTCATCCGGATGTCGTGTGGGATGGAGACCGTTTGCCTGCTGCTCGCTTTCCAAAGCTGCTCGGTCTTGTGCTCGATCCGTCACTCAAGTTTCATAAGAACACCGAGCAGAAGCAGGCAGTCGTTAAAGCTAAGCTCAACGTTCTCAGGGCCCTGGGCGGCACTTCGTGGGCTAGCAGCAAGGAGACTATACTCACAACGTATAAGGCAATTCTTCAGCCCGCTCTGGAGTGCGCCGCACATGTATGGCAGCATCTCGTCTCAGAATCCTCCCGGACAAAGATGCAACGAGTACAAAATGCTGCTCTCCGTATCGCCACCGGTTGTCCAAGGAGTTCCCCAATCGAGCTCCTGCATGCTGAGACCCGTCTATTACCCGTGAAGGCGCACTGTCAGCTCCAGGCCCAGCAATTCCACATCAACATTATCAAGCAACCAAATCACCCGTCGTGGAGAGTGCTAAACCCCGTTAGAGAGAGAAGTAAGAAATCCATTCGCCGATGCTCCAAACAAAGTCAATTTGCAAAGATGGCACGACTCACAGCAAGAACGACTCCGTCTTTTGCGCGAGTAGCACACTAAGTTCGTACGGTGTCATCTTGTGAAGGCGGCCATAAATCCTATACTAGGAGATATACCGCCCCCCGTCTGTACCTCAGAGTCTCAACTCGGAAGAAGGGCAAGATGTACGCTCGCATCATTACGCTGTGGTCACTCTACAATGCTAATGTCTTATGTCAGGAAGATTGACAGCAGCAAATTTGATGTGTGCCCGGACTGCGGTACCATCGGCCATGATACCGCACATTTATTCAACTGTCCGAAGAGACCTACCACGCTGACCACAATGGACCAATGGACGAATCCACTACTGTTCGCCCAGTTCCTGCGCCTATGACAAAGCCCTCTATGTGGCTGCAAAGAAGAAGAAGAAGACAAACGCATTTACGCGCAACTTGCTAAAATATTCCCGACTCGCCACTTCTCGGATCTTCGTTCTTCCTAGGCCGATTAGGATCTAAAGCAGCTTTGCAGCCAGATTTTCTGCAGAATAAAGTTTAGGCTAGGAAAAGCACCAATCTTGTATATACCCACAGGAAATACAGTTGAAATGATTCACTAACAAGGGAACTACTTTTAGTCAGGCGATTCCGTATGAAATGTACTTTTTTGGAACTGTTTTTAGCGTAAAATCCGATTTTGATCTTCGCAGCTGTCTAAATCCACTCTGAAAAAAGTTACACGCGTTTTTCAAAGCCTTGCGGCAAGGTAAATGAAACCCCCATACATTTTTAGGGCGTTTTGAGAAAAAAATTCGGATTCGGCTCAAAATTTGCATGCAGGGGTAATCTAGGATGCTGATCACGAATCTGAGGTCCGTTTGTCGAAATTCTAAAGTTTACTCCAGGTTACGGTAGGTACCATACCATTTAGGGGGCTAAACCTACCTTAGTATTTAGAAAATCGGCAAATGGACATTAAATTCGTATTCACCACCCCGAATAACCCCCGCATACAAATTTTGAGTCACATCTGAGACTTTGACATAACTACCGTATGCCCACCGTAATCTACCGTAATCTGTAGAAAATCGATAATCGGACCTCAGATTCGTGTTCAGCACTCTAAATAACTCCCAGAAAAACAATTCGAGCAATATCTATCCAAGCACTCCGGAAATCGTCAAAAGTCGCGAATGCCATCAAACAGGGTTGAGCAGCGTTGTGACTGGTCACAACGGGGTGTCGTAAAATTTTTGGAAACTTTGGAAAAAAAAATTAAAATTTGGGGAGGGGTCGTAATTGTTTTGGCAAAAAAATAGGATTTTTTCAAAGCACCAAGGTAGAATGAGGTAGGAATAGTCTCGCGTGCGAGGTGTATGCATTTTCAACAATATCAAAGCAGATTATATACAGAGAAGCTGTTTAGAAAATTTATACTTTTTTGACAAAATTGACAATTAGACACTAAGTAAAGCTTTAAAAAATTTTGGTCCCAGGGGGTCATAAAAATTTTGGGATTTTTTTTGAAAAAGGAGAAAATGGGAGGGTCGTAGCCGCGACAAAAATCGCCACAACGGCCTGCTCAACCCTGCCATCAAATTTTCCCCCCACGGGAAGCTTCGAACGAATCAAGTCGAAACTTCGGAAAATCACTAAATAAACCCCAGATTCGTGATCAGCGCCTCATAAAACCCACCTAGGAGAATTTAAAGTCAAATCTGGAACATTTTTTTTTCAAAACGCCTTTAGAGCCTTGTATGTACATATGTAATTGGTACAAAGAAACGCCCAACCGAAAATCCCTCCAAGTCCAAAACGCTATCAGTCTGCGCAAAGTTTGAAAAGTGAGCCTTCCCCCAAACTTTGCACAAGGGGGTAGTTCTGGGCGCTAAACAAAATTATGAGATCCGTTTCCTCATTTTTCCAAAGACCAGTGCGCGTTTTGGAAGGTACAATAGTTAAGCAAATTTGACGAAAAACGCCTATAACTTTCTTCAGAGTGGGTTTAGGCAGCTGCGAAGATCATAATCGGATTTTACGTCAAAAACGCTTCTAGAGAAGTATAGTTAGGTCCGTGGCCTGTTTCCTCAAGAAGAAAGTTTAAATTCAAACCGCGGTTGGCGCAGCGGTTTAATTCTCAGAGATTGAGATTTAAACCGCCACGCCAGCCGCGGTTTGAATTTAAACGTTTTTTTCTTGAGGAAACAGGCCACGGGCCTAACCATAGTACATTTCATCAGCAATGGCCAGGCTGACTCATAGTAGTTCTCTTGTTAGTCTTGTAATACTGGTTCCACTTGTCACATATTCTTTACACAATAAAATTTATAATATCAATAATGAAAAACTTGGCGAAGATAGCCTTCAACGTCTACGAAGCTGAGACATATGGGAACCAACTTGCGATATGGAAACTGTGTGCTGTCATTTGCATTACAGAGGGTTAAGAACATTTGTGGATTCCATCTACTTTGGCTCAAGAGCGACCGAAGCACCGAAACCTCATGTATTCTTCTTCACAAACCATTGATGCTGCTAAGAAAATAATTTAATGATCGGTAGCTTCTGAGTTTGGGGCTTGCGTTTATGCGCCGCGGATAATCATCGAAAAAAAAAACTAGAAATGGTTTAAAGTAGCTGCGCAATTCCAGAGGGCTATCTTATGAATAAGAGGCTGCATCTAGGCACGCTTACTGCTCTGAGGAGAAATAGTTTGTATTTAGTTTTCGAAATGTTAAATGGTTTAGTGGGATTGAATCTGTTAGAGTTTTATACCCATTGCTTCCAGACCAGGCGGCATTTCCTTTTGGTTGGTTGGGATTAGATTATATTAGCTTGAGTAAGAAATACTCGCGACTATATTTCCAAACCTCGGGCCGAGCTGTCATGGGCGTGTCATGGGCGGAGCGTGTAAACTCGTCCATTCCTATCGGGACCCATCGCCAATACGGTAGCTTCTGCCCCCTCCTTTAAACTGCGCCGTTCGCCTCCGAATCAGCTGGTTTTCCTCTACGTGACAGAGGATTCGCCGTCTGTATTCGACTTTGCGGCCCTTATTCTGTATTCTGCTATATTTTCGTGGATATATTCCGGTCCTGCTGTGCTGGTACAGCAATCTGCTGCATAATTCGAGTCTGTTTCGCCCCCCCCCCCCAACCGTCGCCGTCGGTCCTGATTCGTATTTTTCATTCGGCTACTTACAGTTATTCCCTTTATATAGTATTCTTTACTATTTTTTAAAGTACATGCTCTTCTGACGTTTCACTTTTTCTAGACAGAGCTTTTGACGGATTTTCCACCTTTTCTACTTATTGTCAGCACCAAAATTGGTTTTACTAGCTTTAGCTAGCTTTTCCTTTTTTTTGAAGAACGATTTCTAGGTCGCCAAGTGCTTCAACTTTTGCAACCCTCGCCACAAAAGGTTTACAAATTCATTTTTAAAAGCATCGATTGGACGTCAGTACATTATTTTAAATCACCGGAGATATAAATACTCTCAGAAATCTGAAACTTTGGATCATTTTGCATTTTTTTTTCTGCAGAAGATCATTAGAACAGCTAGCTTTTTTTCGTTGAGGTTCTGCCGAATTAAACGTATCATTTGAAGGAGTCAGCCGCTGCATGCAATTGCCCGTCCCTTTCCCAATATTTTCTCCCTTCTTTTTCCTCTTTTTAAATCTTTCTCTCTTCTTTTATCTGACGCAGTTTCCGATTCTGTATCATTGAGACACTGTTCAACGCAACGTGAACTCTTTAATACAGTCTCGGTATATGCCAACAGAGATTTGCTTCCTCCTCACCTCTTCCTGCCTTGCTGCGGATATTCATCATGGTACACTGATCAGTACTACCGGGAAACTTCATTGGCAATGAAAACGCTACAAATCTCAAACCGTAAGTCGTGTTTTGAAACCCATTCTTTCACGTTAGTGCCACCTCACTTGTAAAATGTGTGAAAGTCGGTGGAATCGGAATTAGACACCGATGTTCCTCCAGTTTTATTGTTCAGTGTTGAATCTTGAACTTGAAAGGCAATTTTTTTTGCAGAGAGCCACGGCTCGGCCATTATACCGTTATCATGGACCCGAGCGGTAGCATGTTTGTGAAAAGGTAGTATTGTGCAATATTTTTCATGAAGCCGCGGCTTAGCCATTAGTTATATCGCCGTATCCGAGATTTATTTTTACCGTGGACGCCGAACTGTTGTCTCGTAAAATAATAAGCTGTAAATGGAGAAACAAATGCTTCGCTCTTAAGGCACTGAAACCGTAGTCTTGGCGTCCTGAAAAAAAAACGGAGCACACCTCCAAGGTGTTCAGTGTTCTGAGGACTGCAAGGGGAGCGCTCTTAGTGGTCAGTCATGAAGGTTTGCTTTTTGCACAGAGCAGCTGCCGAGATGTCGTACGTTCGTGCCGTGGCAGTGTGGAGGAAAGAAGACCACCTCCGTGCAAACCGACGTCAATCCCTCCGCGGAGAGGGTTTTTGTCATGGGAGAGGTGCTGGCTGGCCGCAGCTCTCCTGAAGATCTTACTGCAAAGAGCCGGCGTCGAGAGGAACCCAGGACCCGCGAAGAAGAAGTACCCATGTGCCACATGCGACAGAGATGTCAATTGGTATGGAACCAGCGTCCAATGTTTTGGATGCGAAAGGTGGGTGCACTTCTCTTGTTCGGGTCTCAGCTCTGTGAGGCACCACGATTCTTCCTTTTCGTTGTATTGTGTGCTCCGCCTCCAGTAACTCAAATTCCTCATCTACCAACCGCCCCCTCTCTATTGTACATATCAATCTCAACGGCCTTCGCGCCAAGCTTTCTGAATTATCTCTCTTTGCCCGTACTCATCACCCGGATGTTATCATGGTTCAGAAACCAAACTCTCTCCCTCTGCTACCTCTCGACATCCAAACATCCCGGGCTATACTGCTTATCATACTCCTAGGTCATCTCAGGAGGCGGAGTCTCTACATTTGTTCTGTCGTCTCTTCCCTCTCACATCATTCCAAACACTCCAGTGCATGGCACTCTCGAGCACATCCCCATCCACCTACCTCTAAAAACTCCACTTTCTCTTTTCAATACATACATTCCTCCTCCTCCTACATCCTGTCCACCAACCTACAACCCTATCCCTCTACTCAAGCAGCTGTATGACTGCTCTCTATCTCCCTCAATTGTCTTTGCAGGTGACTTCAATGCTCACACGTTCTGCTCATCGGTTGACTCTGATGGTAGAGGAAATGACGTGGAAGGATGGGGGGAGGAGTGGGATCTGGTTATCCTTAACGATGACCAGCCCGCTCGTCTCCCTGCCTACGGCCGATGTTCCAGCCCAGACATCTCCCTTGTCTCTTCTAATCTCTCTAATGCCTGCTCTTGGTCTACATCCACAACTCTTTCCAGTGATCACATTCCGGTCTTTGTCAATATCGATCTCTCTAACTCTCTTGCTCCTTATACAGGTGTTCGTCATCGTTCTTATCTCAATTTAGGCCTTGCAGACTGGAGCCTGTTCAGGAAGGTTGCACTCCGCCAAGCCGTCGAATATCCGTGGAATGGTAATGTACACCAGAAGGAGCGCCACCTCTCTGATGCCATCCGGAAGGCGATGAAAGCTGCGATACCTGAAGGTCGTGTCAAAACCTTTCCCAATGTCACCTGGGGGACACTGCAGAGGATAAGAACAAGGGACGCAAAGAGAGCTGCTGATAATCTTGACCCAGACATTGCCAAGCTGGAGAATGAGATCAGGAGGGACCTTGACAGACACAAGAAAGAATCTTGGGAAAAGTTCACTGAGAAGATGAACTTCAGGAGTGATGCTGCAGTAACGTGGAAGGCTTTGAAAAGGATCTCCGGAAAGTTCACCTCCGCCAACAATTCCACGATTGAATTCGACGGGGGAGGCTTTTAGTCAGGAAAGAGGCCGCAAATGCTCTTGGGAAGCATTTTTTCATAACTAAAACAAAGAGAGAAGCAGAATAGAATAACTGTTCGGGAACTCTGTAAATTGCCACTTATGGCTGAAGATGATGCAGTCACGCCCGCTCAGGTCGAGAAGGTTATCAAGGAAATGAGTAACTCGAAGGCAGTAGGGCCAGATGGCTTGAGCCCAGCAGTTCTAAAGAGACTGCCAAGTGAACTACTACCCCTGCTCGCTGACGTCATTAATACATCGTTTCGGACCTGTACATTACCTCAAGATTGGAAAGTAGCACGCGTCATCCCATTGCCTAAGCCGGGTAAATCACCATCCACGGCAAAAGGTTACAGGCCAATCAGTCTTCTCTCACCTATTGCCAAAGTTGCGGAAAAATTGGCTGTGGAGGAGCTCTCCGAACACAATAGCAAGCAAAAGCATCAACATGGTTTCCGTAAGCTACATTCCACCACTACGGCCCTACTGGAAATTGTGAGCTATGTTTTGGACGGCTTCAATGCCATGAAACCTCAGCGAACCGTAGGTGTAGCCTCGATCTAACGAAGGCTTTTGACACTGTAAACTTGGGCATTTTGTCGGAGAGCCTGTTAAGGTCTACCATTCCGCCCTGGCAGAAGCGGTGGATAACCGCATTCACCAAAGGACGTCGGGCAAATGTGCTATTTCAAGGGCACGTCTCCAATAGCATCCCAATCGCCGCCGGCGTACCTCAAGGAGGAGTTTTATCGCCTGCTCTTTTTAGTCTGTATATTGAAGATCTACCCGTTCCATCCCAAGACATCAAGGTCGTTGCATATGCGGATGATATTACTATACTATGCCGGGATCGCGACATAAATGTAGCTGCCTGTAAGATCAATGACTACTTGATCGAGTTGAAATGTTTTCTCGATAGCAAGATGCTTACGGTCTCTGCCGCTAAATCATCCGTCACAGTCTTTTCCACTGTTCCTGCGGAACAGTGCTCATCCCATGGTGAAATGGGACGAAACTCGCCTGCCGGCCGCCCGATTCCTAAGCTGCTCGGACTCGTGTTGGACCCTTCGCTGAGGTTTCATAAGAACACGGAGCAGAAGCAAGCTGCAGTGAAAACAAGACTTAACGTCCTACGTGCTCTCGGCGGAACGTCCTGGGGATGCAGTAAAGAAACGATCCTGACCACGTACAAGGCCATCGTACAGCCCGCCCTGGAGTATGCTGCACCAGTCTGGCAGCATATCGTGTCGGACACATCCTGGTCAAGCTGCAGCGCATCCAAAATGGAGCATTGCGAATCGCAACAGGCTGTTCTAAAAGCTCTCCAATAGAGCACCTACATGCCGAAGCTCGCATCCTGCCAGTTAAGGACCACTGCCAACTCCACGCACAACAGCTGTACATAAACATTCTGAAGCAGCCAAATCATCCGTCGCGAAGAGTATTAGACCCCGTGAGAGAGAGAGGTATAAGAAAGCCGTTTGCTGATGCTCCCACGAAAATCAATATACAGAGATGGACTAACGCACAACAAGAACGCCTCCGTCTCTTACGTGCTGAGCATACCCAATTCGTCAAGGATCACTTATGCAAGACCGCCGTAAACTCCATTCTCGGAGTCGTGCCGCCTGAGGTCAGCGAAACCGAGATGGAACTCGGTAGGCGTGCCAGGTGCACCCTTGCCTCGTTGCGCTGCGGGCACTCCCCCATGCTTATGTCTTATTTACATAAGATCGATAGCAGCAGACCTGACGAGTGCCCGGATTGTGGTAATAAAGGGCATACTACTGCGCACCTTTTCAACTGCCCGATGAGACCGACATCGTTAACAACAGTAGATCTGTGGACGAATCCGACGCTTGTGGCTCAGTTCCTCAGTCTATGACAGGACCCTCTCTGTGGCTGCAGAAGAAGAAGAAGAAGAAGGTTTGCTCTGAGAGACACTTCGCCGCTCACAAAAATAAGATTTTCCAATGTTATTCTTGTTTAGCTCAGCTGTTATTCCT
This sequence comes from Aplectana chamaeleonis, assembly GCA_029168955.1. Lineage (NCBI taxonomy): Eukaryota > Metazoa > Nematoda > Chromadorea > Rhabditida > Cosmocercidae > Aplectana > Aplectana chamaeleonis. Next base: position 229,963 of record JAPDOI010000684.1, read on the forward strand.
CTCATAATGATGAACTAACCGTTGACACAATGAATAAGGCGACATTGTGATCACGGAAATATACATATCTGCAGCGTACTAGTCCTTAACAACATAGTGAAGCTGTTCTCTAAAAAAGCATAAATGACCTTCTCTCCATGTGTCGCCAAGTGTGCGTGAAAGACGAACTCCGACTGCCCCGATCAAAACTCCAGTGGCACTCACACAGGGTACGGCACGAGGTACGGAGACTTCCTCCAGAACAAAATTTTGGCGATTTTCCCAGTCCCCCCCCAAGGTGTTATTTGTTTAGTTTTTTTTTGTAAAACTTGAAGAGTATCTTGATCGAATTCTTCGAAAAAAACTTAATGTAACTTCGGCATGGATCCTAATGAAACTGCGTTCACTGTTGAAGGTTGGCGCAAATTCGGTGCCATATGCTATAACATAGGCGCACCGACTTTGCGCCAACCTCCAATGGGAAAACGCAAAGTCTCATTAGGACCCATGTCAATGGTGAACAAAGTATACCTCCATTCAGTATTGTCCGCTTGGTGTCCCCGCGGAGCTCAGACCCCCCTTCACCCCAGAGCTGCTCGCCCCCCTCCCTGTGGATATCCACACCCCGCGCCGTACCCTGCACTCGCAGCAGGGTAGCTATTTGTCGAGGAGTCGACTGGCTCCGCAGAGACGCCATACCTGGGATATTAGAAAAGTTAAGGCTTTCAAAACGGTGTGGGTCTTATAAGCCCGAGCATCTGTTTAAGTCGCCGTAAAATGTCGCATAAATCTAGGTCGTATGCTATTCTTTCCGACAGCGAGGATTAGGAGATGCTATTGCGTGTATGATCCATCTACTGCTCGAGAGATCTCGCCGCGTCAGAACACAAGTGGCACGCACGCAAGCGAGGGAAATTAATGATCCCATCACTACCTGCTCGGCTTTGCGTGCGCGATACCACAGCATGTGTTCGACGCGCGGCGCTCTCTCTCGACCACTGATCGACGATACGTCATTTGAAAAATTTGGCCTGAGGTCAATCAGAGAACGACTCGATTTTCGACGTGGAGGGACACAATAACATACGGCTCTTGGATGGACAGTGCATAACTTAAGCAGCATTTGCTCCTCCATTTTTTCACAGAAAGAACCGCTCTGCGTCCATAGCCATAAAGATATAAGGGGCTGAGCAGAGTGCCACCGCCGCAGCGCGGCCACAGTGATTGAGAGCCATGTTGATAGAATCGCGGCGATCTATCAATGCGGCTCTCCATCATCAGACTGCGCTCGCGCCGCCAAATTGGCACTCTGCACAGCTAGACCCCTAAAGGTGGCCGCGGCTCTCAGCAAAAAAACCTGCTTCCGAAAGTACAAGATTCAGCAAGGAACAAGTAAAATTAGAGTGAACATCGGTGCAAAGGGTGGCTGCAAAAGTATCGTCGATCACTGGGTGGGGGTAAGCCGCAGCGCAACGATCTAACGTGATATCGATATTCGCGGCTATCATTACCTCCCTCGCTTCCATTAAGTGGCGTGCGTGTGTTCGTCGCGGCTACCGTCCATCCAGTGATCGACGCGATGAAAGAAAATCGAATCTCTTATTCCAAATTCTTGACGACATCCACACTTCGTGCACAGAGGTAGCACTAGCAGAAAGAAAGAGTTTCCGAAAAAAAAAAGAATTACACTTTGAGATTCGCAGGCAGCGTTTTCCTTGCTGTGAAATTTCCCTGCACTCCGATCAGTATAGCATGACGTTAAATGATGTCCACAGTAAGGCAGAAAGAAGTTCCGGAGAGGAAGGAGAATGAGGTGAATATTTGTCAGCACCATGCGAAACTGTATCCAAAAGAGTACGCACATGTTTACCAGTGTCTCAATGATAAGAAATCAGAGTACGTGAGACATAAGATGAGGAAAGGAAAAATGGAGGGAGAAAGTATTTGGAAAATGTGGAGGGGACTTGAGTTGCGCACTTTTGGCTACTACTGCAAATGTGCCATAAAATTTAACAGGAAAACTCATGAAAACCAAAGAGTTTCAGGGAACAAAATGAAATCATTTGTGCAATCAATTTAAAAATTGATATGTCAAATAATACTAATACATATCACTTTAAATATTCAATTGATAAGTTATAACAGTATTTTCCAGAAATAGAATTAATAACGAAGATTTTGATTTGACAGCTGCTGTTGAATTGCAAACCGTTTAAAAAGAATTAGCAGACTGAAATCAAGTTTAGTAAACAATAAGATGAAAATAATACAAACGAAAAAAAGAAAAAGAATGAATAATCAGCCCAGCACCAAATAGTAGATGGAATAGAATAGAGTAATAGAGGCTGCAATAATGCCAGTGGTCCCAGATATTAAAAGAAAGTACACGGCAGCAAGAGGGAGAACGATAGAGAAATGCAGCAGCTTGCTGTACCAGCTACAGAAGGACCAGTAGATGTTCACCGAAAATATAGCAGAATACAGAAGAATTACGCAAAGGTTGAATACAGACGTCAGATCCTCTGTCCAGTCGAGGAAAAACAGCTGATTCGGAGGCGAACAGCGCAGTTTAAAGGAGGGGGCAGAAGCTACCGTATTGGCGATGGGTCCCGATAGGAATGGACGAGTTTACACGCTCCGCCCATGCCACGCCCATGACAACTCGGCCCGAGGTTCTCTGGCAAATCGGGGGACACTCCGCGTAGGACTCCCGATAGGAGAAAAGGAGCACAGACCTACGCGGAGTCATCCGGCAAGGAGTCAGCGAAGGGTGCAGCATTAGAGCGCTCGTTATGACGTCACTATTGCGATCGGGACACTGGCTAAAGGCACGGCGGAAGACTCTATCGAGCAGCCGAACGATGAGAATCCAGACCCTCAAGCAGAAGACTATTGCCTAACTAAGACGAGACGCAGAGACAATCGACGATGCAACATTTTAGACACCCAGCAGGCGAATCAGGAGGACTCTCCCGCAGAGACCGTTTTCCCTCAGCGGGGAGTCGAACCGAGACGACGCTGCGCACTTTTTTTGTGGTGACTCTCCGCTGGGTGTTAGGCGGCAGACCCGCTCACGAAATTTCTGCGGGAGAGTCCCCCGATTTGCCAGAGTTTGGAAATATAGTCGCGGAGGTGTAAGGCCATTGGCTGAGCGCTACCTCCTGTCTTTGGCTGCATGCGACAGGTTTCGATTTCAACTATCACTCGTCGTGTCGGGACCAGCACCGGCGCTATGGCAGGAGTAAGGCCGTAGGATCAGTTTGCGTGCGCCCGTCGCGGGAACACGTCGCTGAGGGTGTTATAGTTTTCCAGTGACGTAACCTGGTATGCCTCCGTCATAGCCGCGGCGACAAACCGTCGCTGTGCTGCGCTGGCGACGAGGCTGCCCGCTGGCTCTCCTGGACTCCACAACGATTCATTTATTTCACGCTGTTTTACGTGATTTTTGGCATATCTGGACAGCATAGTGACCATAAAAAGCAGAGTTTTTAGTGTTTTTAAGATTTCAATTAGGGGAGTTTCTGTGTAACATGCTATCCACATTTCATTTTTACTTATAGATCGTTCTTTATGTTGCCATTTGTCTAGAACTGTCGAATGCACGGATTCATATCCCAATGACCGACGTATTTTGCCTCTTCTATATGACTACTTCTAGATTTTCCGCTGCCCCAATTTCATCATTTCGTCATATGCGCTTTGCTTGTACTAATCCACACTGTTTCTTTGCTATTTGGCATTAAAAGACTAAAATGATGATCATATGTCCCTGGAATCCCATCATAGACTGTGATGGTACTGACCATAATCCGATTTTTCTGTTTGTTGTGCAGATGCGCGTGTGCGGAAATTTTTAGTACGCAAAAGCGCGTTGAATTCAATGCGGCGACGACGACTCTGTCGCCGTAGTCCGTCTGCCGGCGACCGCGCTGTCGCTGAAGTATACCAATGGCCTAAGAAATTGCAAGTTTATCCACGTATTTTGGCTTCAAACCTGTCGTGAGCCGATAATGCAACAGGAATCAGTAATGTTCTAAATGTATCGCTCCAGCCGCGAAGCGGCTGGATAGGTTTGGTTTTGCCTAGGCCTTGTGTTTTCATTAACAATACCTTGTAGGCGTCCTTCAAAAAGTCCGTTATTAGGAAAAGCACCCGAAACGTAAATCAATAACTGACTAGACAGGAAAAGCTTATTCCCGGTTGAAGCAAACACGATCTTAAGGTCGCAATATTTTACATAAACGCACTGTGAAATAATAAAAAAGGAGACAGCAGCAAGAATGAATCAAGAATGAAAAACAGGCAGTAAAGATAAGCTTGAACATGGAATGTCCGCAACTTTCCGTCTGCAGCTTTTCACTTAATGCAGGCGCTGCGTACTATCAGCCACCACCGTATCCGCAAATTCAGGCAATCTCGTAGTGAGCCTCCGTCCATTTGAGCACTACGACAATATTACTGATGAAATGAATTATGGAGATGTGTTTGATTACTTTTGAAGTGTTTTCTGCGCACGATTTCTCTGAATATGAATTTGAGCTGGAAGCGATAGTTAGATTGCGGGGAACTGTTGCCATGGTGAGAACGCGGCGGCATATGAGAGGTTGAGGCAAATGGAACACCCATTATTCCCTACCTCCAGCAATGTCCTACAGAGAACGGCGGAGTGAGTGTTTTTTTTCTACAAATAACCCTCGGAACTAGCTTTACATGGTGCAATGTCGAGATAGGGCTTCTCTGCTGCTGGGCCCTTGGTTCTTTCTCTCTCTCTCTCTCTCTCTCTCTCTCTCTCCTTTCTCTGTCTGTCATCGTCCGCTTTTTGTAGCTGAATAATGGAAAAATGTAGGTCTAATTGTGGTGCGCGCCAGTCGCGCACCAGATTTGGTTTTGAATCAACCACGCGAACCCCTTTTTCGTAATCTCATTTCAGAGGGTGGTGGCCATCGTGTATCAACATCTCTGAGGAGGCGGGCGAAACGAGGGAGGAGCAAGGTTCCTTATTGGACGCAACACGGGCTAGCCCCGGCCCCCGGCTGTTGCGTCCAATCAGGAAGCTCGCTCCTCCCCCGTTTCTCCCGCCTCCTCAGGGGTGTTGATACACGATGGCCACCACCCCATTTCAGAAAGAACGTAGAAATTAGGGCTAAATTGCATTGAAAAGAGCGCAAAAAGTTGGTCCAAACCCACAAAAATGGTTTAGAACGCTTTACTGGTTTTCGAGTAAAAAGTAAAAAACCGCGCATTTTTGTTGTTAATCTCCTATTTTTTTCAGTCGGCGTTCACGATATTGTTGGTACACTTAAAATTGAGCTAGGGAGCCCATTTTTGATTAAGAGGCTGGAAATGTATGCAGGTCGCTCCTATTCCAATTTGAACTTGATACCCTAACTTTGAAGGGTACCTCAAAATCGCGGGTTTACATACTAAATTAGCCGTGAAGCACGAAAACTGCTTCTTTATGCTACGGCTGTGGAGGATTACGTGAGATTTTGCCCGAACCGCACGCGTACATTTCAGCAGGAGATTTTGCCCGCAAGAGAGGAGAAAATGCCCGCTTGGAGTGGAGAATTTACCCACGAGCAAAGGAAAAATACCCGCAAGGAAGGTAGAAAATTTCCGTCTCCGGGGCGAGATTTCGCTTGCGCTAGAAAACATCAAAACAGCAATAAGTGGTGCTTCGTTCACTTCTCTGCTGCTGTTTCTCCACTTTTTTGCTCCTTTTTGCTGTCTCTCCATTTTTCGCTGCCTAAGCCTAAGCTTAAGTCTAAGCCTTAACCTACGCCTAATGCCATCAATTTTGGGTGGATTTGCGCCAGACCGCTACATAAGACCGGCAGAGCTGGAACGACAGCGCAAGATTTAAGAAGAAATTCAACAATTCTCTGCGATTCCTGACCCTGAGATCACGCCGAAAACGTGCAAAAGATATTTGGTTTCCGCATGCTTATTGCTCTGCCTTGATATCACCCAGTTACTTTTGAACAAGTTTCTTACCTCAGGGATTACCTCAGGGTAACACCATTTTTCTAACTTCAGAGAAGTTGAATAGACGGTTATGCTTGGGATAAGATTGCATTCTACTATTTACAACAATTTAATTCTTCGAATGAAGTTTAAGCACCTACACTTTTTCATAGTTTTGTACTTTGTTCAGTTTTTAGCACAATAAAATTATCTACGAAACTGTGCAGTTTGGGTGAAGTTTCGATACATTTATACCGTGGGTACGCGTGTGCAAGCGTTGAATGTTTTATCCTAACAGGTTGCAGTAGGCAGTTAATCATAAGGCAGTGTCATAGAAGAACCGTATTTTTAATGCGGGCATTTCCTCCCCTCTCGGCGGGCATTTTCTCCTCCCTCGCGGGCATATTCTCCACGCGCTACGCATCAGGCAAGTTCTCCGTAAACCGCTGTGGAGACCAGGGGCCGTATTCATCAATGATTTACCCGCGAGGTAAGTGTAAAGTCCTTCGAATTTGGCACTTACCCGGTATTCACACGCTTACTTACTGGCGATTTTCGAGTAAATCCAGGTAAAATTTACCCACGTATGGAGCCGGGTAAATTTTACTCCCAGCTCAACTACAGCTGCACTCACCGCGGAAACAGCAATGGAGCGCATTATTTTCATCGATAATTAAAACTACTCGTTTCATTATAGGTTATTTTGCCTTTTTTATGATTAATTCTATGTTTCTTTCCACAAACAGAAAGTTATAAATGTTTTTTTCAGGCGTGTTCTCATTGGTTTTTGTTGTCTGTCGTGAAAAAGCGGTAGACTTACTTGCTTCTGTCCTCTAGATTTCTTTACCAAATTTTGAATGCATCAGAAAATGCAACTAGATTTTCTTTTCGGCTTTATACTCCTCGTGCCATTCTTCACCGAACCCTTACTGAGTTAGGTTATATTGTGCTGAATCGAAAGTAATAGTTCGAGAAAACAATATCCTTGGCCCGATTGAATTTCTCAGGTCATATGTTAATAGTGTAACTGCCGAGAACGCTGTCGTTCCTTTATCTAATGCTGAGAGCTCAAAAAAATCTTAGATGGGAACAAATTGGCGTCTTTGAACGGTGGTAAATTTGGTTGAAAAACTGGACCGAAAAAAGACAAAAATGAGTAGTGGGTAGCTTTATCTACAACCTACAACCTAGAGGAAAAATTCCATCATAGAGTAATCCTCCACTAGAGTAGGACAGCGACCAGAAAAAAAATTGACGAGTGCCTTTGGAAGAATCTCGCTAGAAGAAATTGAATAGTCAGTAATGTTAAATGATGCTATTTTCTATATAGGAGGGGCCCTCTATGATGTACTTCAAAGTTTTCATTAATCATCAAACCAATGCACTTCTCTTTAGCCCCTTTGAATAAAAAAAGTATGAATCGGCGAAAGAATTTCAAATTAACGACGCCTATTTAGTGTTTCGGTAAGTGCACAATAAACACATTTTGCGCGGGATCTTACCCGGGTAAGTAAGTGTGTGATGAATACCGTTTCGCAGTGAGTAAGTTATCGGCTCCGGGTAAGGTAAATGTTAAGTAAGATTTACCCGGCATTTCAATGATGAATACGGCCCCAGAGTTTGTCGGTGGATCTGCAGCCAATTAACACTGGTCGTCGAAATTAAGTACTGAACTTGTCAGAATTCGTTCTCATGACATGTCATCGAGCGATAATCAATATTATCGATCTTCCGCCTTTTGAACAAAATGCGACGAGTAGTTGTGATTGCTGATGGGATTGGTTTTCTTGGTTGGAAATTTTGCTCATCAGTCATCATCGATAAATACCAATCAATAATATTGATTTTTTCGCCTGTTGCACAAAATTCCGCAATGATTTTTGATTGTTGATGGATCTATGTCACTTGTTCGGGAAATTCTTCTCATCATGCAAGATCAAATATTAATGATCAATAATATCGAGTTCTCACATGTTGCTCGAAATACGACAACGAGTAGTACTTTTATGTTTTTGGGTCATAAGTTTCAAAAATTGTACTCATACGACAATATCGTTAGTCAGATGTTTCATCATTCCAAAATGGAAATCGTGGAGCAAACTTGAAGTCAGAAAGGGAACCTTCGCGAAAAATATGTGAAATTTCTGATAATTTGGCTTCCTGAAAAAAAAAACGATTTGGCAATGGTGAAAAAAGCTTCAAAAATATGTTGAAATATCTTAAAAAATGATTTGGCGTAAAATGGCCTGGAAATATAAAAAAGCTAGGAAATGAAGTGAAATAACCAAAAACGCGATTTGGTGGTCGATCATTTCACAAGCTTCTTCGTTAAACTTATCAAAACGAAATCATGCACGATATGGAATGGAGTGTCGCGTTCACCTACATAGCTTTACCTATGCTGATTCCCTAATTACAGCTTTCAAAAATGGCTAATCGTTCCGTCGCTCGCTTGATTTCGTTTTTATAAGTTTAACGGAGAAAATTGTGAAATGATCGACCACCAAATTGCATTTTTGGTTATTTCACTTCATTTCCTTGCTTTTTCATATTTCCAGGCCATTTTACGCCAAATAATTTTTAAGATATTTCAAGATATTTTTGGAGCTTTTTTCAACATTACCAAATCGTTACTTTTGCCAGGAAGCTAAATTTTCAGAAATTCCACATATTTTTCCCGAGGGTTCCCTTTCTAACTTCAATTTCGCTCAACGATTTCCATTTTGGAATGATGAAACATCTAACAGACGATATTTTCGTATGAGTACAACTTTTAAAACTTATGACCCAAAACAATGAAAAATATCACTCATTGCCGCATTTTGTGCATTATGTGAGAACTCAATATTATCGATAATTGAAGCAAATCTAGTTTAATGTTTGACCTTGCATGATGAGAAGAATTTCCCAAACAAGTGACTTAGAGTCAATGAAAAATTATTGCGGCATTTTGTGCAACAGGCGAAAAAATCAATATTATTGATTGGTATTTATCGATGATAACTGAAGAACAGAATTCTCCAACCAAGAAAACCAATCCAATCAGCAATCACCACTCCTAGCCGCATTTTGTGCAAAAAGTGCGAAAATCGATAATATTGATTATCGATCGATGACGTGTCAGGAGTACGGATTTGGACAAGTTCAGTACTTATTTCCGACGACCTGTGTTGATTGGCTGCAGATTCACCCACACACTCCGGTTTCCACAGCAAAGAAGAAAAAACAGTTTTCGTGCTCCACGGCTAATTTAGTATATAAACCCACGATTTTGAGGTACCCTTCAAAGTTAAGGTATCAAGTTAAGGTTTCAATATGGAATAGGAGCGACCTGCATCCATTTCCAGCCACCTGTCCAAAAATGAGCTCCCTAGCTCGGTTCTAAGTGTACCCGCAAGATCGTGAACGCCGTCTGAAAAAAAGGAGATTAACAACAAAAACGCGCGGTTTTCCGCTTTTTACTCGAAAACCAGTGAACCGTTCTCAACCATTTTTCGGCACATTTACCAACTTTTTGCGCTCTTTTAATGCGATTTAGCTCTAATTTGTACGTTCACTCTGAACTGAGATTCTGAAAAAGGGGTTGCGCGCGTGGCCAATTCAAAACCAAATCTGGTGCGCGCTTCGCGCGAACCACAATTTCTTCAAAAATTATTTAGCGTAAAATGGACTGGAAAAATATGAAGTGAAATACCTAAAAATACGATTTGGTGGTCGATCATTTCACAAGCTTCTCCGTTAAACTTATCAAAACGAAATCAAGCTTGCAACGGAAACATTGAGCCATTTTCAAAAGCTGTAAGAAGGGAATCAGCATAGGTCAAGCTAGGTGAACGTGACGCTTCATTCCGTATCGTCCGTATTGATTTTCCTTTGATAAGTTTGACGGAGAAGCTTGTGAAATGATTGACCACCATATCGTATTTTTGGATATTTCACTTCATTTCCCTAGCTTTTTTTTGTTTTTCCAGGCTATTTTGCGCCAAATCATTTTTAATGAATTTTCAAGATATTTTCGAAACTTTTTTGACTTATAAATGGCATTACAAAATTGTTACTTTTGCCAGGAAGCTCTCTTTATTTTGGAGAGACCTTCACATCTCTGAAACTTGCACCGGAGTCGCCTCATGACAGCGGAGCAACTTATGTAAATATGTGAGTCCAAAATCGAGCTCGCCTAATAGTTGTTGCGTAGTTGTTGCTGTAGAAGTGAAAATGTGGGGCGGTTCCAGTGATCCCATGATTGGTTTTCGTCTAACCCCACTTTAATTTCGCCTCATGTTTTCACTTGATTGATCAACAAATTCACCATAATCAGGTGAGCTCACTTCGTAGAGAGGCAACTAGAGTTTGGATTGAGTCGAATAAACAATCTAGAAAAATATTGTAATATTTCAGATACTCGATTCTTTGTGCTTTGGATTTCTTATTTTTTGGGTATTCGTTTCAACGCGGAAGTTTAATTTTTTTTTGTTTTCTCGGACATTCGATTCATTCGCAAAATTAAACTTGTTTTTTTTAAGTAATCAATTCATTCGGAATTTCAAACTGTATCGGTTTTTCAAATATTAGATTTTTTCGGAGGTTCAACTCCTTCGGTTTTTCAAGCACGGTTTATTCGGGAAATTGAATTATTCGATTATTCGAAAATTGAGCATGTTTTGGGTTGCGACATTCGAATTCATAGCCATTGCAAAAAATGAAAGCAAAAAAATCTAAAACATTCATGAATCATTCGAAAATCTTTCTAAAAATCGAATTTTTCTACTAGATTTCGGATACATTTTTTCGCAATATTTATTCAAATTAGGTGGAGGATAGGTTTCCGAATTCACTCACTACTTTTCTGAATCGTTCGAAAATTCGAGGAATTGACCCATTTGGACACTTCGGAAATGCCCTGTTCGGAACCATTCAGCGGCCCACTCTGAGAAAGATTTTAGTACTATATAGTTCCACAGCGTTTTCAGACCTTTGTGAAATGACTAAAGCGATAGGGTATCCAAGGATCTTATCGCTCGAAAACTTTCGTACGCCGAACTTTGGGCTGGTGGCTGAGTTGCTGGAGTGGATCGTGAAACGGTCAGTGACATCATGGAATTCGGAAAAAAGTCATTAATGTCGAAATAAAGCGATGACAGAGATTTCAGATTTGATCCGAGTGCGACGCTCAGCGCGGAGCACACTACTACGGAACAGGAACGAGTGTTGTTTATAAAACAGGCGGTGCTGCTTCTCTTGCAAAACTCCAGACTGCGGCTGAATCCCAGAAGGCTTTATCAGGTGCTCAATATTCTTAACTCTCGACTCCATGGAATACACAAAAATCTCAAGAGCTATAACTTAATTCTGCAATTAATCTGGTTAGGAATGACAATTTTTCAATGCCACACTCAAAGGCAGTGTTCATGATAATCATTATCGGTGACTTTTCACAGTAAAATGATAGGCGAGAAGAAGCATCTGCTCTCATCGTCAAAAGAGTGGCATAAAACGAGCCGGAAATGGCAAAAGGACGGCTGCAAATAGGCGCATTGAAGTCTCCGAAACGCCTCATTCCCCCTTTTCCGCCGCTAGACGTAAACAAATGAATACTCGAGACTGTGATGAGAACGAATAATCGAAGTACAGTGATGAGTACTGTTAAGTGAGCTACAAACAACGCTTGATTGTATTGACAGATATCATCTCTTCATTGCGGTATCTTCCTTCCTCAGACATTGGGATTGGCGGACCGCCGGCATTTGCTTGGAGAGCAAAAAGAATTCCTGGTGTCGGACAGCCATTAGCCGGCGGCCCGGGAAAACCCTGCCAGCGGTCCGCCAGGACGTTGACCGACCGCTGGCAGTCTCTTGGCTAATATCTGGCAGCACGCTCTTGAGCAATCATTTGCCAGTGGTCCGCCAGTCTCTTAGCAGACCGATGAGTCGAGGTGGGTCCCTCACCGCAGATCATTGCGTAGGAGAGCGGACCACTCAGCAGGCCGCGCGCCTGTTGCATGCTCCGATCGATCACCACATTTCTCGTGGGCGCACACGACGCAGCGCAGTCTGCTGAGGTGTCCGCAGCTATCTCTTTTCTGGTTACCAGAACTATATAAAAAGCATCAGACCAACCGTATATCATAAAGAACTCTAAAGCGAAATCTATCGTGAACACTGCCTTGGTGCCAGCTTTTGAAATTGAACCACTGTGCTCACTGCGACGCAGGTAACGTCGGCGTGTATCCGGAAAAGACATCGCGTTCACTGCTGGTTGGCGCAAACTGCCATATGCTATAACATAGGTGCACCGAGTTTGCGCCAACCTCCGATGGGGAACGCAAAGTCTCTTCAGGATCCATGCCGACCATATAATATGTTAGTGTGCACAGCCTTCTGACCATTTACCCATTTACAGGGGAGCGGGCTGCATACTTGGGTAGTGGGTGTGATATCCAGGTGTCAATTGTTCACGACAAGCTGACCGGATTTCAGTTCATTCTCACATACTCAGGTCCGGAGATTACCACCAAAATTTTGTAGATTACCAGAGAAATTCGGCAAAAAAGGGAGAAATTTTGGCAAAATTCTTTGGTATTCTGCTAGAATTCTAACGTAATTTGCCAAAATTCTAAAGTAATCTTCTAGAATTCTCCAGAGTTTCACTAAAACTCTCTGGTATTCTGCTCAATGCCGTTTTTTCTCCATTTTCGCCATCCTCTCAAGATCTGATAGCATTTTGAAGCTTCGCGCCCTGAAAAACGCAAAATTTTCCAAATTTTGGCATGAACAATGAAACTCGGGATGGACTACATTGCAATGTAGCCCATTTCGAGCTTCATTGTTCTTGTCAAAATTTGGAAATTTTTGCGTTTTACAGGGCGCGAAGCTTCAAAATCCTATCAGATTTCGAGGAGATAGTGAAAATGGAGAAAAACGACACAAACCCTGGAGCTCAGCTCGAGCTACATTTTTATGCCTGAAATTGGAAATTTTCTTGTTACAAGGGCGCAAAGCTACAAAATACTAGCAGATCTCAAGGGTATCGCGAAATTGGAGAAAAAACGATATGCCAAGAAGCTCGAATTGAGCTCGAGTCCTGTTTATTCCCCAAAATTGGAAAATTCCTTCGTAAAGAAGTTGCACAGTACGGGGGCGCATTCCGAGGAGCCAATTTCAATCAGGTTGTTCAAGCTCGACCCATTTTCACCGAGCACAGTGCTCTCACATCATGTCGCACGGCAAACAAATTCGGATTTGAATCTATTGGTATTTTGTTGGTCTTATTCTCTAAAGCGTACTGGTATTTCACTCGATCTCCTCAAATTTCACTCGCTAGACTTTTTTTTCTTCCGCATATTCCACTCCTAGTTTAGTACATCCCTGATGTTGCAAATCATGGCTGAGAACTTTATGAACATCTTTTATATCATATACTTGAACTATTCGACAAAAACAACGGTTAAACAGAACATCTAGCACACAGATTATAGAAATTGTAGACAAAAAAAAGGAAAAAAAAACACCCGCATTATGCACAATACACCTATACCGAGAGCAGATTCTTGTGATCAGCAAAAAAAGAGAACAGGAGAGAGCGTACTAGACTTGCCACATTGGTCAGCTTTTAGCGCTATTAACTAATCTCATCTAATCGCAACGAGATATTATATGTCTATTAAGACGAAAGAGAATGTGTGAGTACAGGCATACAAAGTTGCAGTGACATCCCGATTATACCGATTTCGATGTCCACACCAAGGTTAGCGTGAAGGCACAGCTACCATTGATCCCGCGCTTCTGAAAATTTCGCCCTCGTAGTATTAGGAGGGATTTTGAGAAACAAATTGGGCAATATCCTAGACGGTGGGGGGGCACTCAGGATTCAAGTCAGAAATTAGATGAAATAATGATCGGTAACGCTATAAGTCAAAGTATTTCTACAGAATTTCAATAGCAACAATGATTGATAGCAGTACCGAGCAACTTTTATTAGTTTTTTGTTCCTTTATATGAGTAAATTTTGGGTGCCCCCCCCATCTAGGATAAGGCCGAAAATTGTGTTGAATCTATCAATTCATTACATTATAATAATGGCGACACCTTGGGCTTTCTATTTTCACTGAGGTTCACACTATACATTATATCCGATTCGGATAAATTCGCATATCCGCCCGAATGATTCGAAATTTTCACGATTCGGTTTCCGAATCACCTCACCGAAAAAACGCAAAATGAAACCGAAATCGGAATCACCGGGAAAATCTTTTTTTCGGATCAGCCCGAAATCCGATTATCCGAAAATTTTCGCCTCGGATCCAATGTATAATTCACACTACTTCAGTCGCCTGTGGACCCTTGACGTCTACAAATAATCAAGGAAGCCCCTTCTACCACTTGTCTATTCACTTATTGATTAAATTTGCCTTAGACATTGGTGATGCCTCTTCAGGTTTCCGTACCCGTTCCGAATGCCAATTCTGAATGCGATCTACCCTCAACTGAATGATTGATAGAATAGGCTTCCACGTCTGCTCATTATACTGCTCATCAGGATAGCGCTTGAGTGTTTAATTGACGATGGCGTCGCTACCGTTAGCACCCCTTAGCGAAACGACTGTTTCGCCGAAAACTACAGCAGCTTTCCTACCTTTGCTGGTAGCTTACATTGTACAGGGTGTGAAAACGCCACAATTCCAGAGTTCTTACGCGTGCGGACGCGGAGCGAAGGTTAGAGACAGTGAGAGAGCGTTTGGCAGACGGAGAGAGCAGCACTGCGAGCACACGCACCACATTGAAGGAAAAGGATTTCGAATTTCTACTGAAGATTCAGACGCGATGTAGTGAGCGAAATCCCGGGTACACCACTTTCACCTGGAACATTCAAGACCGTTGCCTCTTCAGAACAAAAAATCTCTTTGAAGGCAGGCTTCGCGATGAAAACGATTTCTGAGCTCTCTTCATGAGAATGCATATTTGGTCTTCTTAACAAAGAAATGAGTGAGAAAAAAAGGAAAAACGCACAAGAACAAGGTAGATTGGCAAACTACAGGTGTCCGCACGCCCCGCCGATCAATTACCAAGATTTTCATGAATGCGTGTTTATCCGTCATTTATTTTGCTCTTAAAGTAGTCAGTAGCCTCTAAAGTGCTCATTAATTTCTTTCTGAAGCCAATTGAAAGATTTCAAAACAGAAATTCATATGAATCTCGATAATTGGGGGCGGGCGGAAAAACTCGGGTACAATTCTAAACGAGAGGGGGGCTTATGATCTAAGGCAGGAATTAAATCAATCGCGGATAGGAAACGCTATCGTTTGAGGTAGTTGTATATAATTTTTAAGTCAGCACTGAATGATAGCGGTATCACACATCTGCTATTAACATTTTTCATCATTTCTACGAGTAAATCTTGAGTGCCCTCTTCCCGTCTAGGGTAGAAACAAAATTCGTCGGCGTATATCAAGGGCAGACCTTTCGGACCAATAGGAGGTGAAAGAAAGAAAAAGTATCATATACCAGTTAAAGTAGAAGGGAGAAATTATGTAAGATTGTGTGACATATTAATAATTAGCTTTCCGAGTTATGCTCAGCCTAATCTCCCCCATGCGGACAAAATAATTAGAAACTCACGTGATGTGATAGCGATTCGGCGATGATTTGAGTCCACGAATAGCCCAAAAATAGTATTTTGTGGGTGTATCGAAAGCCGACCAATCCGTTTGTGAAAACTGTCAGGAAATGCTGAAAGCAATCGTCAACAAGGGAAGTTACAATTATTCACGTTCTTACATAACATATCGCGTAAAACCATCGATACCCTTGAACTGTGTAGAATTGTGAGCACCACACTTCGAAGTTTTCAATGTAACAATGAGAGGCACAGTAAGATGAGGTAAGGAATAAGATCAATATTATAAACAAGAGTATATCAGAAGATAAGCGAAGTTTAGAGAAGAATGATAGTATAGCGAGTTCTAAAAATGTACGTGCGCGATAATTACGCCAGTAGTTTGCTTTCTGTCGCAGCAATACTCTTCGCGGCTGTTTCGCCGTAACGATTGCTGGTCATATGGCCGCTACTGTGGGTCAGCCGAAGGCATCGTTCACGATTGATTTCGTTTCCGAGTTTTTCGTACACGATGAAAGCTCTATATGGCAGTACCCTTTAGCTATGTCAGAAAAACGGCGAAAATCATTGAAAGCTTTTTTCCGACCCAATTTTCCCAAACTACTTTTGAGAAAAGAATACTCGATCGCTAGAAATCGTTGTGTCGATCCGTGATCTTTTGCTTAAACGAAGTTCAAATGAAGTTCCTTTTTCAGATTCACGTTGCCATTGAGTCAGATTTAAAGGCAGGGTCCACGATAAATTTCGTCCACGGTTTTTGGCCGGAAATCAAAAGTTCAGAGTCTCATTGGAACACTGGGGTCGAAACAACAAACGAAAACGAGCCAGAAAGAGCTCCATACGGCTCCGAAGTCCGCTCGCGCTAGCCCTTCCGCTCGCGGTCGAGTTTCTCGACGTGAACGAAGGAACACTCGAAATAGCGAAATGAGCGATGTATTCCGATCAAAAGCCCCGTTCTTCCCTTCATTCTCGACTTCTCTCTTTACTCAGCTCAGATCCCGTACATCGGCTGCAAAAGACGGAAGTTACAAGCCTCGGAAAACTCGTCCACAATGCTTCTCTAGCTCAATTTTTGAGGGACCATAACTCTGATCCCAGAAGGTCTTGTACGATTTCAGCCACATCGTGGGAATCAGCATGGGACCGTTTTCAAGATAGGCTGAGAAATAGAAGAGCGATTTTCATCGTGGACACTGCCTTCAAGAAAGCCCCGCCCTTCCCGTAGTTGATGTGAGCTGAGGCACTTTCGCTTTTACTGAATTATTTTCATATTCGCGATGCACTTTCATCACAAACTCCGCCCACTGATAGCGTCCTTCATAATTCTCGAATTGGCATATACCATAAAAGATTCAGTTGTATGAGACAGAACTGACGAATTAAGCGGGAAAAACTGCAAAAGAAAAAGTCGAGTTGAAAATTTCAGCCCGACTTTCGACGCGTTTTCAAGTGCAAAAGCGGCGATGTGGTGCAGCGCCACAAAGTGTGCGCGACACAGTTTTATTGGTGTACGCCATCTCTGTTCGAATCCTGTTTCTATGCAACCCTGACTATCTTTTTACTCACCCCGCCCCTTCTGCAACGCCCGTAAACAACGTTCTTAAAGGCAGCAGACACGCTCAAAAAAGTTGTCGAGATAACTACATTAGTGGGATCTTGAGGGCCCTAGAAGAGCCCTCACAAAGTTGGAAGAGTTGAAAACGAGTTAAAATGACCGTATTTAAGCCGTATTGAGTCACAAAATCATCCTTTCTCCGCCCACCGATACGGGCTCCGCCCTTCAATACAAATGTTCAAGGCTCGATTATAGTCGTTTTGGCTCATTTTTTACGCTTCTAAGGTCGTAAGAGTTCCAGAAAGGACCGTACGAGTACATTAGCGTCGTTATCCCAACAAATTAGTCGCTAGCTCCGCTATTTCAGCCAATGCGGTAAAACTCGTCCACATCTGGGCCAATATAGAACGAACCGTTATATCTTCATTTCAGTCGATTTTCTTCCGGTTTTTTCGTTATCTCTGAATATTAACAGCTTCAGACCTTCGATTCATTCTATAAAATTGATATCATTTTTGAGCGTGTATGCCGCCTTTAATACACCCGATCGCTCACTGTTCCTTTATCTTAACTCGCTTTCGGTGAAGTGTTTTTCTTTGTCTTCTTTCCTTCCCATTGTCACACTAAGTAACCTCTGGTACATCCCTAGTGACCTGTTGATTTCGATTATCCCCAGCCGTGGAGCGGTGGGTCTCGGTGAAATATAACTAGTGATAAGGAGGTTTCGACGAAAAAGTTACCGCTCCGCGCTGTGATAACCGAAAACATGAGTTCACTTGGAATGAAACAGAGTCTCTATACGGTTTTGAACGAATCGCTCAGTATGCAAGAAATCGTCTATACTTCCGCCGCTGCGAAGGGCAATCCTAAAATATCGTCAGGGCGGCGCTACGTTATCAGTTTTCGTGCACGGTGTGATGTGCAGCAAACAGCGTCCCCTCGTCGCCCACGTTGTTCGCGCGTGATCGGAGTGCTCTGAAAACACTCCATAGGTACACTCAGAAAACGGAAATTCCAGGTGTAGAACACGCGGCGCTGCGTGATTAGGATATTTCAGCAGGTTTCGTCAGTTGTCGCATCGCGCGTCGACTTGGATTCACATCATCATTGTGCCCGCCCCGCCCATTAACAGCATTCACACACCATTTTTACTCTTGCTCCGCCCCTTCAGTATACGTGATCCGCCCATTTTCCACATTGCAGGCCCCCTTTCCAACTTTCTCTGAATTTGCGCTAGCCCCGCCCCTTTCTTAAAACTCGCTAGCCACTATGTATTCTTTATCCTGTCTACATTTCTCGCTACTTTCCACGGCTGCTAAGCGCGTAACACCCATGTCACATGCTTTTAGTCGCTCTGTCGCTCGCCAGACCCCCTCTTTTGGCTTTTCCGCGTGAATTCCCAGGAAAAATTAAACTTTACGAAAAATCGGGAAAATTCTGGCAGATTACCTCTGGTACGGAGAATTTTGAAGAAATTTTGCAGTAAACTTCTGAAAATTTAGTGAATTTTCGGCAGTTCAAAAGGTTGTGGAATTCCTCTAGTAGAACTGTGGTAATTTGGCGAAAAAACTCGAGTTCCGAGAGATTGGTGGTGAACCTCTGGTAAACCTCTGGTAGTCACCGGAGCTGAGTACACACACAGACACGCGGACACACACACCGAGCAAGGCGAATATTTACAGTAGGAGAAGCTGCTGCTACATATCTTGGAAGGGGGACTGTTGCTTCTCCATTTCTACTTCTGCTTTCTCGAAAACAACCGCTCGGTTTTCATGATAAAAATACCATAGAAGCGCAGCGGCTTTCCGAAATTTTGACGTGAACAATATATGTGTATTTTGACTACTCCGCAGAAAATTTTCTGGCGGTTTACAACTGATTTACGGGAGAATTACCGCTACCTAGTGGTAAATCCTGCTCTTTACCACATAATTACGTCTAGATAGCGATCTGACGGAAATTCCGCCAGAATTCCAAGAAATTACCAGAAATTGTCCTAAAAAGGCGATTTCTGGTAGAGTGATTTTTACAAGCGACTAGTGTTAAACTTTCCGTAAATTGGAAGTTCGTCTAGAACGAGCTGCATAAAACTCACATGAAGTGTGTATCGGCTCACAGAAAGTGTGCAGGACCGCACATGAAATGAGGAGAATCTCTCGAAAAGTGTGCAGAATATCAGAACAGGCGTACAGGACTTCATGGTTAGTATTTTAAATCGTAATTTCATCTATTAAACGTTATGAAGTTACACACGAATTAAAATCTGGAAACTTTGATGGCAACGTTGACTCGTTTTTTTTCTATATTTCTGTTTTTATAAATTCGAATTCATTTTTTGAATTCATAATCGGAAGCTTGTTTTCATCTGCCTTGGAACACAACTCAGTTAGAAATTAACAAATGCAAGCCAGTGACATATAGTCTTTCCCCGGCATGAAGGATGACCAGAGCCGGGTTAAATTGACGCGTGCGGCTGCGCTGCACAATTGAAGCAGATGAGAAGCCACCGAGGGGTCAGTTTTGGGGTGTTTCGCCGTTGACTTTCCAAATACCGTTTTTGAAAAACTTTTAATCTAGCAGACTTGATCATGTGAGAATAATTTCAAATAATAGGGAATTGTTTGGTGACACTTAGAAAACCGATTTCCAGTTACCTTCGATCTGCTCTAAATGCGCAACACGGCCGCCTACGTCTATAGTCGCTCTTTAGACGGCGGGCAGCCGCGTCGAATCCGGGGTTGCGCATGTCGAGCGTGTGGGGTGGAGCCGTCATAGAAAAAAAAAACTGTCGATATGGCGCAGCGATAATTTCAACATGGAAAAGAAATTCAATTCGCACAGGAAACATATGTACATTAAAACACAAATATTACACAACAATTTTGAATAGGTAAATGCAAACTCACTACATGAGAAAGCAATGAGAGGATAGAACATGATTGAGAAGGGTTTAGAAGTCATAACTAAAAAGAGGAATTTCTTAAATCACTGGCATTTTCCTGAAAGTATTTCCGATTTTCGAGATTATTACTTCCGACATATGAAAATAGGAGGAAAGAGGATGGAAAGGCAAGAACGGGAAAAGAGAGATGAGGAAGGAGTGCTGGCCGAGAGAAAATAAAACACTGCTCCATATCGATGATTTTTTTTCATGGTATAGGGGTACCCCACACGCTCGACACGCGCAACCACGGACTCGTAGCGGCTGCCCGCCGTCTAGAGAACGAGTATACCTACACCTAGCACCGCCAAGCTTACTATCTGCGACGCCTTTACAAAATTGGAAGCATCTCGCCTCTAGGAAACATTATTGAAAGCGTTTAATAAAATGTCGCGAAGTTTAAAACCAGCTTTTTTCGAAAAGAAAAGTTTCTGTCCATTTCACAAGTTCAATGGTTTTGTTCAAAATAAAAATTCCCTAAAGATTATTGGTCTTCTAGAATTGGGAATCCCAGTGTTCTTCGCCCCATGTTATACATTTTCGAAAAGCTTTATCAGGGCGCTGCTGCTGAAGTTAATTTAAGACTGGGTTTGTGATGCAGACACTTTCGAGATTTCTGTTTGAAAGTGTAGGACTGACGTTGCCACATCAAAAAAAATCGTGTTGAAACTTAGAGAAAAAAAACGAAATCAGACCGAAGGTTCAAGTACAATGACTTTATACCACTAACCAGTGAGTAATTATAGACTAGGGTAAGTTATAACACAATAATGAATCCTCCGGACTCATTATTGTAAGGCGTGCTCTGGCACTTTAGTTTCTGAAACGGCCCCATTGATAGCTCACTGCTGCTGGACAAGGCCGCTGATCGCCCACGTTGAATGACTTTGTTAACCCACAGCATATACGCTGCGCCGTTTGCCCATGTCAAAAGTTGACTCATTGCCTCAAGTTGGGAGCAGGGCTGGGCACGCGTCCCGGTTATGCTTAGGGGGTGCATATTGGACGTTGCAGAGAGGGCAAAGGGGGGTGTCTAAATCGAACATTAAAAGAAGAACGAAGTGCATGTTCTGTCGAATTTCAGGAAAAAAGTAATACACACTATTCTTCTGATTTGTCATATCTTCTTCCCCGCTTTTTGAGTCGAACACTTAAAGAATTCAAATTATTGATAAAGAGGCAGGTTGTGTACGCAATGATTCATAGTTGCTGTCGAAGTTTGTTTTGATGAAGGAATAAACACCCTTCTGATATGTTGTAGCAAGTAAGGGCTGATGTAGCGTGTACATGTAGCGACTGTTGCTTTGGTTCAACGTTCATTGATTACGCGGGTGGCTACCGATTCGGGGCAAAGATACAAAGACAGGGCCCAGGAAAGCTATCGTTCAATTTAAAAAAAAATTAGTTAACTGATGTATAGCCTATGTCGCTCATTTTGAGCCGGTCGAAGCAAGGCTTATCGGGCTTATCATGTCAAAATCTCCTTATCACTGTTATATTTTGCAAAGACCGAACGTTGCGCTGCTTACTCCGCCCGGACTCATCCGAGCAGGCTAGGCTTCATTTCGACAGTTCAAAAATACAGATAGCACAGTCAGCATCACAACTAGTCAATAGATTTTAATTCATGAGAATGTGACTTAAATAAGAGGGCCCACAGTAAAAATTGAAGACTGCAAGTTCCTAAGAAAGAAGCGAATGACCGTGCCGTCCTCATTGAGAAGTACCCTGTACATAAAAACCCGAGTTTTGTCCACCTTGAATGCCGTAATCTCTCATAGACTATGCTTGCCGTGCGATATGGTGTTTGTCCGCAGCTACACAGCGCGCACTGGAGTGGACGCGCACACAATATTAATTAAAAAATGTATTTTATTACAGAACGAGGCGGAGAAAATGATTGAAACTGGAGTAAAGGGAAGGAGGCAGAAAAAGGATTCTTTCAATGTATCCATTATAGAGATTTAATGTAAACAAACTATGTTGGAGCGGAGTGAATTTTTTGGACGTGATAAGGTCCATTCAAATGAACCTAGTGGATTAAAAACACCCATAAACATGAGAACTAAGAGCATCGAGAGAAAGAGGAGAATCGGGCAAACACTTTAATAGCAATAGGTTTAATATTCAATGTGACTTAAGGACCTTAAAACTCGTCCCGGTTTTGTCCCGGTTTTCGGGGTAAAACCGGGACGAGATTTGAGGTCCTTAAATCATATTAAAATAAAAATCCTATTGAAACTGAAATGTTTGCCAGATTCTCCTCTTTCTCACAATATCCTTTGCTCTCTTGTTTAATGCTACATTTGATCAACTAGGGTTGTTTGAATGAACCTTGTCACGGCTAAATATTTACACCCGCTCCAACTTTGTTTATTTACATTAAATTTCCAAAGTGGGTACACACAGAATAGACTACCTTTACCACCTTCCATTTCCTTCAGTTTCAATCCTTTTCTCCTCCCCGTTCTGTAATAAAATACATTTTTTATTAATATTGTGTGCGCGTCCATTCCCGTGTGCGCTGTGTAGCTGCGTACAAACACCGTATCGCACGGCAGGCCGAGTCTCTAAGGGATTGCGGCTTTCTAGGAGGGTAAAACTCTTGTTTTCCACTCCCTACGCATCAAATGAATCCTAACATTGTTCCACAACACAAATTAGTTCTGATTTCCACATCAGAACAACCAAACAAGGATTACCTAATCCTGCTACTCCTTCATAGGTTTATGAAAACATTCGACAGAAAACATTAATTATCGCAATAGTAGTACTTCTGTTGTTTGTAATTGTTCAACTGTTTTGTAATGAAATTTTTTTTTATCTTTTGTCATAACTTACCGTCTTACTAACAAATTTTCCTCATGGGATTGTTTTAAAGTTTAGAAATTACACTACCTTTTTTGTTGACATTTTCGGAATTTTCTATATGCAGTGCTTTTTTTTCAATTCATGTTTATCAAAATCAGAAAGTGAAAATCATGGCTGTTGTGCTCAACGTTTTTGGAAAATAGCCGATTTCGATTTTCCATAGGGGGGTGCCTAAAAATAACCGAGCTAAGGGGGTGCATATTCAAAATCGCCATGCCGGGACGTTTGCCCAGCCCTGGTCGGGAGATGGACTAATAAATAGCCAGGGACTCGGTTTGGTGGGCTCCTCTACCGTTTTAACGGACAGGTAGGTTAAAGCCCGGAAATTTCTGTGTGTACATACAGTTGTACATGAGTATGACTGTATGTATTGAGATTTTGTAAGTCGTGTCAAGAGCTGGCGGTTTAGGTATAGATTCTGGAAAAATGCTGAAGATTTCTGGCAGATTACGAGAGAATTCCAACAAATTACGAATAAATTACGAATCCTTTTGGGAGAAATTCCGCCAGAAAGGAGTGGTAGAGCTCTCGAATTTCCAGGATTTCGGGTAGCATTTTTTTCGCTGAGTAGGAAGAGCATCAGATGGAATCTTCCCAGGAAAAGGTTCTGTCCTACTCATCACCTTGAAAGTTAGACTTTTATGGTACGCTCCCCTCTGGAGGTTATTGGCTGAAAGGTAAGGTTCTGAGGACAGCGTTTAAAATTTGAATACGTGCAAGAAAGCGCTGCAGAAGTCAACGAGAGAATCCTGAACTGTGACGGTGTCTCTTTTCTTTCTTAAACGTAGGGGTCGCGATAAAAACAGCTTTTGAGCTCTCTTCATGAGAGTGCAGATTTGGTCATCACAAATGTGAAAATAAGTGAAAAACCCCGGAAATTCGCGTGAAAAACGCTCAAAAACAAAGTATAACGGCTAATTGCCGGTGTTGGGCGGCCCCCTAATTAACGAGAATTTGCTTAAAGGTACAGTACCCCCTCAGACATGAATTTTGAGATTTTCATGTAATTGTGTAGAAGACCCCTCCGGTATAACACGTGCCAAATACGAGATCTCAAATCCTCCAAATGAGCGAGATATAAGCGACCACCACATGCCCGGCCCCCTTCGCTCACCACCACAGGCCCGACCCCCTAACAGATTTTCGGACTCGATAGCGGCTCGATGGATGGATGATTTCCAGCAAGTCGTCGTTCTTCAGTCCACTGCTGGGCTATCTCCTTATCCTGACTAGCTCTCGCGCAACGATTGCGAATGAAGAGAAATACAGGCCTGAGACAACTCGTCCACCAATTTTTCACCCTCAAAATCTTGGCATCTTTGATGAGCCATAACTCTGTTCAAAGGGGGTCTTGGACGATTTCAGTGATACCACTGTGATCAGAGTGTGACTCTCTCCAAGATAAGCATGAAATCTGAAAAATAATTCTTTGGGTGTTCTGTGCCTTTAATGCTTGCTAATCCGCCTGTTAAAGTGTTTTGCTGTTGAAATACCAGGTTGTTCAATAAGTTTTGTCGTTCGATAAGAGAGGGCGTTGCTACTAGCCAGGGCTGTGCGTAACTGGATTTCTTAATTTCGTAAATCGTAAATCGTAATTTTTCAAATTCCTCGTAATTCGTAAATCGTAATTCGTAACTGATAATGTGTAACAAGCCCACACATAGGCCAAACCTCATTCGATGTGGAAACACGTCAACACTTTAGTGATGAGGTGTTTTTATATCGAAGGTAGGTTGTTCTGAACAGTGCTTGAAGAAATTTTCAGGGTACACACATACAGTTCAACTGCGTATTGCCGTTCAGTCCGCAAAGTGCACGCTGATTGCGAAAGCGTGCTGCGGCGCGGTTGCCAGTACCCTCAGGCAGGGATGTGGAGTCACCCGAGCGGTTTTTCCCTTTGGTGCCCGGGTGATCCCACATCCTTCTCTGAGGATACTCGCAACCGCGCCGCAGCACGCTTTTGCAATCAGCGTGCACTTTGCAGATTGAACGGCAATACGCAGTTGAACTGTATGCACTTGGGATAAAAACGACTTACATAGACAGAAGTTTATTTTCACGCTTGATCAAGTACCAAACCTGCGCCACATTCTGCCCTACTTTTGAATTCGAAAAAATATAAAGAATCATCGCTCTACCAAATTAGGTCCGCGGAACAGAATACAAAGGAGTCACTTACCTAAGGAATTTCGATTCTCAAAATCATTTGCGACGTTTGTTCTGACCTTTTATCCGCAGTGCACAAAACACACCAGCAGGCGCAAATATTTATTAGGTTTTTAGGCAGTTTTTCTCCGGTGTTTGAGTGTTCTGTAGGGACTTCTCCCCATTTACCTCTACTTGGTGGACTCATCCACTCAAAACAATCGAAAACTAGAATAAGGTTTTTTAACGTGAACACTGCCTCCAAGAGAAAGACACTTGTATGAGGGGGCCCTATAAATGAAATGTACAGTTCCAAAACCACGTTTGATGCAGAAATAGATTCTTCCTCTTTATATGCGGAGCGTTACTATGAGCAGAGTTGTAAGCGTTTCTCCCCATAAATATAGCGTTGTTGGATTGGAGATAACCGTCGAAGGGGTTTACCGCCGTTTCTTTTTGAAATGTTTCGAGAAGAGTTTCAAAATTACTTTTTCTCTCAAAGCTTGATTGTCTTCGAAGAAAGAGATCAGAGTTAAATTCGGGAACCTCGTCAAACGCTTCGTTGAATAGTATTTTCAGGTGAGAAAAATAATTTCACGATCCCTCAGCAGATTTGAATTCACGAAATACCAGATTTTCTACTCGTCACTTTTGAACCACTGATGGCGGATGCGTGGTGGAGGTTGTTTTCGAAATTTCCTCGAAATACTGCAACGAAATGTATTTTTAGTTCCAATCTATTTGTTCTATAGGTCAGCATGTAGAGCCCAGCTCCGTACTATTATACTTCGCCATGATCGACGGGATAGGGACCCTCTACACACTTATGGAACACCGAAAGTTGAAATTAAAAAGAATAATCAAATTTTAGTACTGCAAAAAAAGTGACCAACTTAACTATGATTTAGACAGCAATAATAAACCTCAGGGGATTTTAGTCCTCGAGTTACACGGAGCGGGAATCGGAGCCGCCTGACATTTCGGTTCATTTTTCAATCTCTGGCCACTGCTGTTGCTGTTCGGGCGAACGGGAGGAGCGCGGTCAGTAAAAGAAGCTAGCTGACTCGCAGATTGCGAGAACGAGCCGAACTGTCAGGCTGCTCGGAGCAGAGAATAGCCTACGTTGTGTCCTCAAGCGCATTTTCACGATCGGTTACGAATTGTTACGAATCGTTACGATTTCAGGCCGAAATTTCGTAAATCGTAAGTTGTAAAAAAATTGCGAAAAACGCCCGTAGTTCGTAAATCGTAAATCGTAATTCGTAATTACGCGCAGCCCTGCTACTAGCACATTTTTTTTGTTTTGTTGGTACACTCTTCATATGAACGTATGTGAAATTTCATTTCAATCTGTCAATTCATTCTTTGTTTACAAGCCATTTAGTGTGGCCGTGTCACAGCAATGGATAAAATTGAATATCGTGCAATTAAAATTCTTATCTTTGGAAGGTGTAGCACCAAAAGAAATTCATGAACGAATATTCAAAGTGTATAATGATTGTTCACCTACAATTAGAACAGTAGAAAGATGGGTTGCTGAAATTAAACGGGGTCGTACAAGCCTTGAAGGCGATCCACGTGGAGGACGTCCAAAAAGCGCATCAACACCAGAAATCATAGCCAAAATACAGGATTGGTTTTGGAAGGTCGTCGATTGACTGAGAGAGATTTAGTAGAGGCTCCACACATCTCATTAGGCAGTGTGAGCCATATTTTAAGTGAAATTTTTGGGGATTTAGAAAGCTGTGTGCACAATGGGTGCAGCATTCGCTAACAATGGAACAAAAATATGTACATTCGAATGCGACTTTCTCAGCAACATTTGGAGCGTTTTAAAAAGGATAAAGTGGTTCTCGTGCGTCGATTCATCACTATGGATGAGACTTGGATTTTTTTTGGATTTAATTTTTTTTTGATTTTTTTTAAGTGTATTAATGTTCAGAGAAACTAAATTGAATAATTAAGTGTTTTCTGAACCATGAAATCGTGTTTATCTTATCGAACGACATTACTTATTGAACAACCTGGTAGTCAGTAGTCTCCAGAATTGCTCAGAATTTACTTTAAAAACAAAATAAAAGTTGGCAAAACAGGCTTTAACACAAATCTCGATAATTGGGGGCGGGAGGACTTCAAGTCATAACTTGTTCCTGAGCGTTTTTTCTCCAATTTTTTACTTATTTTCACTTTTGTGATGGCCAGATCTACCATTCCATGGGGATAGCACAACAACCTATCTTATTGAGAACCCTGCCTTTAAGCCGATGCCTCCAACGACGAGCGACGCGGCACTTTATTAACCCATCCATATCGCCCGAAAATCGAGGCTTGTGATATCCTTGCTAGCAGTGAGGCGTCGTTGGAAGTATGAAGTTGAGAGTTGGGCGGTCCTCTTTCGCATAGAAGAAACCTTAAAGACAGTGTTCACGATGAGAATCGTTTTTCTGCTTTTTTGCCTGTCTTGAAGACGCTCTCATGCTGATTCCAATGATGTTTTTGGAATCATACAAGACCTTCTAGGAATGGAGTTATGGTCCCTCAAAAATTGAGCTAGGGAAGCATTATGGACGAGTTGTCCGAGGCTTGTAACTTCCGTCTCTTGCAGCCGATGTATGCGAGCTGACCTGAGTAAAGACAGAAGTTGGGAATGACTAGAAGAACGGGGCTTTTGATCCGAAACCATCGCTCATATCACAATCTCGAGCATTCATTCGTTCACGTCGGTGGGCGTGGAAAGTGCATCTGGGTGTGACGAGCTGACGGGTGTCCAACTTTGGGGCCGTAGGGGACCGTTCCTAGCTCATTTTTCTTATTTTTTCAAAGTTAGGGTTGCGCTAGGCCCCGCAGCTGCCGATCTCCACCAAAAAATCAGACATGGTTTTTATCGTGGACACTGCCTTTAAGCCATGTTTTGACTGCACCTGGTCGCTGCGGCCATGCGAGGGACAGCTGTTCCTCTCTCATCGCGCGTAATGGAAAAGTTGTCTCAAATTGCGATTGCTTCGTGGCAAACGTCCTACATCGCTGGGTCGCGGCTACGAAATCTTATGTTCGCTGCTGGAGAAGCGATTCTCGATGGTCGCTGATCATCGCTCCATCGCTGCCATCATGGCATAAGCGATTGACAGCGAATCACACGAATCGTCTAGTGAACATCGACCCTTTCACATGACAAGATCAGTGTTTACGAGTCGAAACTTGTTATTGATAACTGCCAACCATTAATTTCACTGATTGTTTGAATTTCTTCGATCATCCGTGAGGCTATGCACTATGAACAGAATCGCTCCCGCTGCTACATCGCAAAATCGCCGCGATGAAAAAAAGCAG
Source organism: Aplectana chamaeleonis (assembly GCA_029168955.1). Lineage (NCBI taxonomy): Eukaryota > Metazoa > Nematoda > Chromadorea > Rhabditida > Cosmocercidae > Aplectana > Aplectana chamaeleonis. Next base: position 258,360 of record JAPDOI010000684.1, read on the forward strand.
CGATTTAGTCAAAGCATGGCTTTAATCGAAAAGGAACCGTATCGGAGTGTATTGCTTGTAACAAAATTTCTCTGTGAAACCTTGTCCTATATTTTGCAGGCTGATGGCAATGCTGTGCAGGAACTGCTTCCTGCCGTCAAATTGTTGTATGATGCAGGGAAGCAACTCCCTGCTGAAGATGTTAACGCTCACTGGAACTCGATCAAGACGAAGCTCAATACGAAGGTAGGGGATTCGAAGACGAAAATGAGGATCAAAAACGCTCACAGTAAATGATTTGGGAAAAGATTCCAATTGTGCAGTAAATCCGAGTTTACGAACGAAGTGTTCTTCAAATTGTATACCTGCATCCATCTGGCTAAAGCTACAAGGGTGGTAGTAATCTTGTCTTTTGACATGAGTTGACCGCACAATCTTGACCGTTGGCTGACCCCGACCAACCTTACCTTAGCCGCGAACTATTTACCCACATACCCCTTACTCAAGGAACAGCCTTGGATTTTAGTGTAGCGTATGTAAAAAGCGATGAACGCATCCGTGAACTCTTTTGAACCTTGAATTCATCACAGTTCGCTGATGTTTTGCTAGACCACAGGGAACGATTTGATCCACCCGGATCATTACGATGGCAGGGTAATACCAGATTGTTCAATAAGTTTTGTCGTTCGATAAGAAAAACACAATTTTATGGTTGAAAATACACATTATTATTCAGTATAATCTCCTTGAACATTAATACACTTGCTCCAACGATCCTCCAATCTGTGGATCCCATCCCTGAAGTGAGAATCCGGAAGGTCTGCAAAATACGCTTCAACAGCCGTTATGACCTCTTCATTTGATGAAAAACGCTTGCCACGCATAAATGTTTTGAGTTCTGGAAACAAATGGAAGTCGCTGGGGGCCAAATCTGGTGAATACGGTGGATGCTCCAACAATTCGAACTTTGATTCATGGATTTTAGCCATTGTCAAAATGCTCTTGTGACACGGTGCATTCTCCTGATGAAAGATGATTTTTCCTTCTGGTCTTTTTTTCACGAATTTTTTTCCTTCAACTGGTCTAAAAGATTGCAATAATATTCAAAATTAATTGTTCTACCAGTTTGCGAGTAATTCACAAACGAAATTCCTTTCGCATCCCAAAGAACTGATGCCATAACATTCTTGGCCAATTTCCGGACGCGAACCCGTTTCGAAGCCGATTAACCAGGTTCACACCACTCTTTAGCCTCTTGCTTTGATTCAGGATCATGCTGATAGACCCAAGTCTCATCCATAGTGATGAATCAACGCAGAAAATCTACTTTATCCTTTTTGAAACGCTCCAAATGTTGCTGAGAAAGTCGCATTCGAATGTGTTTTTGTTCCATTGTTAGCGAATGCGGCACCCATTGTGCACACAGCTTTCTAAAACCCAAAATTTCACTTAAAATATGGCTCACACTCAGGGATGTGCGGCAATTGCCGTTTGTCGTTTGCCGGCCATTTTTGGCCCTTTTTGCCGTTTGTGGTTTGCCGAGATTTTTGTTATTTTGCCGGCAAAAGTCGGCAAAACATTGAAAGAAAACGCCGCCTATGCTCGCGGCCGTGAAGGCACTAGGGGTAATCCGATTATCCGTTGTTCGCTTAACAGTTATCCGGGGTTTTGACTCATCTGGGGTGGTAGTAAATGGGTTTGAAAACGCGAGTTCATTCGCGGTAAGCTTGCGGTAAATTGCAGCTAAACGCGAGCTTTATATTTGACGATTTTCACGAAGGGACCAGGCATTGCTAAAACTACGCACTCGCATGCCACGTTATGAGCCACTAGATACGCTTGGTGTGAAAAAAAAATCCCAAAAGTCGGTTCATTCTGTCTTTTTTCGAAAAAATACTGATTTAGAAAAAAATTTCTAAAGATTTTTCAAACATTTCTCAGCTCGCGGTAAGTTCGCGTAGAACTGCAACTTAACGCAAGCTGACAGAGAAATTGGAAATAATGTGTGAATGGGAGAAAAATGGATAGCTTCCGAAGAAGTTCTCTTGAGGACGTTTTAGAAAGCTATCCACCTTTTTCCTGATTCGTATACCATTTCCATTTTCACTGTCAGCTCGTGTTAAGTTAACAGTAGATAGTCCAACTCCAATGTGGTGCTTTCGTTTCTGTTCGAGAGTTTCAACAGATTATTGTGTAGCTAAAAGAAGCAGGAAGCATGTGTGAAACATACGTGGGCAGGGACACTGAGAAGGTATGCCGCGGCAGTGCCAGAAAAGTACCGCGACTTTCGACTGTGCCGCGATAGTTTCACTGTAGTACCGCAACAGCTCCGTGATGATTACTGTGCCGTGGAGATTCTGTTGCAGTGTCTTGAGGGTCGACAACGCCTCGATATTTACGTGATAGTACCGCTGCAGTTCCGTGTAGGAACCGCACCAACTCCGCGAGAATCCATCAGCGACCCCGCGTCGAATACGATTCACTGTTCTGTGTGGCAAAACGAGATTGCTGCTGGTTCAATGTTCCAATTTTGACGTACATCCCGTATCTCCTAGGTCGCAATAACGGATATACATTCTGTCCCTATCAGACGGAGGACTTGAGCACCGCAGGTGTGTATTTTTGTTCGTAGGCCCACCCACTCAGACAAACCATCGCTCGGAGCGACGCCGGCTCCTCCCAATTATGACGTCATCGCCCGGACAGCGACCGAGGGCGAACTAGCACAGCAGTCCCTGTCCGGTGCCAGTTCGCCCCTCGGCCGCTGTCCGGTCGCTCTCGGGGCGACAGCGGTGCCAACTCCAGAGATGGTGATAAACTGTGGTACCTCCTCAGGCAAACCATCGCTCCGAGCGGGACCGGCTCCTCCCAATTATGACGTCATCGCCCGGACAGCGGCCGAGGGGCCAGTTGGCACCGCGGTCCCTGTCCGGTGCCAGTTCGCCCCTCGGCCGCTGTCCGGTCGCTCTCGGGGCCACAGCAGTGCGAGCAGTGTTAGCCAGACAGTCACTTTGTACACTGCAATCACGGACCCAGTATGGAATTCCACTGCCAATTGCAGTACTTACGCTTTCCAAAGCTTCAGCTATCCTCCTTCCTCATCCTCCGTGACCGAATCTCCGCGTTGCAAAATGTGGGCGGGGTTAATGGTGCGTGCAGCAGTGTGGAGAGGTAGAGAGCGTTCCATAAGAAACTTGCGTAGCATCACGGAAAACGAGTAGCCATTAGTGCGGAGCTTGTACCGCGTCATTGCAAATGGCAAACGCTTCATCAGAAGCGTGCTCCGCGTTATGAAAAAATGAACCGCGCTTCATGAGAAGCGTGAGCCGCGTCATGAAAAATGAGTCGCGCACTATAGGAAGCGTGCTCCGCGTCATGGGAAAAGAGTTGCGCACCATGAGAAGCGTGCTCCGCGTTATGAAAAAAATGAGCCGCGCTTCATGAGAAGCGTGCTCCGCGTCATGGAAAATGAGTCGCGCACTATAGGAAGCGTGCTCCGCGGTATGAAAAAATGAGCCGCGCTTCATGAGAAGCGTGAGCCGCGTCATGGAAAATGAGTCGCGCACTATAGGAAGCGTGCTCCTCGTTATGAAAAAATGAGCCGCGCTTCATGAGAAGCGTGAGCCGCGTCATGGAAAATGAGTCGCGCACTATAGGAAGCGTGCTCCGCGTCATGGGAAAAGAGTCGCGCACCATGAGAAGCGTGAGCCGCGTCATGAAAAATGAGTCGCGCTTTATAGGAAGCGTGCTCGGCGTCATGGAAAATGAGTCGTGCACTATGGGAAGCGATCTCCGCGTTATGGAAAATGAGTCGTGCATCATGTGAAGCGTGCTCCTAGTCATGGAAATAGAGTATCGCTCCATAGACAGCGTGATGGCCATGCGGAGCGTTCTTCGCCCATCTCGATCAATCGCCTAATTTGTAAGTTTTATTTACGCTCACACAAGTTTTGAGAAGGACACGTTTTTATAGAAGCCCGACACGCACAGCATACCGAAACCCAAGTACTGCTATTTTACCCACTTCCTACTCGCAAAGTTAGTTCTCAACATGTTCCAATCTTGCGTTGAGTAATCTTTTCATCTAGGGTCGCATGGTCTAAGTATTCCGGTAGAATATTTGGAGAAATCCCAGTGTGCGTTAGGCATTAGGCTAACGATGGCATTGGTAATTTTAGTGACAGCCGCTACTGCTGCGCTGCCCCCCACCGGCAGTAGCGGCTAATATTATCGATACCATCGACTCATGTCGTCCTCGAGCACGTTAGGGGTATGGTATACTTTGTCGCTGTAATGAGCGACAGGCATGCAATCTAACAGAAATCGCGGCGGGACCCGCATCGAAGCAATGGCAACGGTTGTCGTAGGAACAGATGTCGCATGTGGGTCGCAGCGACGTGACGCGGAGGGCTGACATGCTGCAAATGTGCCATAGCCTGTCGCTACCACTGTCGCTGTCGCTGTGCAGTGCACTGCGACAGCGACAGATTTAGAGGGCGGGAGGCGGTCGCTGTCGCTGTGCAGAGCGACGCGACCGTGTGTCGCAAAAGTATACCATACCCCTTACATGCGCCGGGTCCCTGTCTACTCGTCTAGTGTTTCTATCTGATGCTGCCGTTCAACTGGTCCAAAGCCTGTTTTTTCTTGCGAAATATATTCTATAATTCAGTGATAATCCTTAGTACTGCGCCTATGTATTTAGTTTGAGGTTAACCACCAAACCTGCCATAGTTGACAGAATATCTGAGCCACTTTAGAACTAGATGATAGCTTTTCCAAAAATTTTTTGACGAATCGTAATTAATGATTTGTAGTGGATTTTTTGATTTCGCAGCTTCGTTGTTTTCTAGTTTATGCGAGAAGTTAAGGCCTCGAAGCTCTAATGTATGATGACTAAGTCCTTAATCAATAGTATTTTCCGTCAATTATCGATCGTTTTTTTTGAAAATTCGATTCTCGCCCTTTTCGTCGATTTTCAAAATAACTATCAATAAATGACGAAAAAAATACTATCGATTAGCCGTTATAACATCGGCATGAACCCTAACGATACTTCGCGTTCTCCATTGAAGGTTGGCACAAACTCGGTGCACCTATGTTATAGCTTATGGCCTCGAGTTTGCGCCAACCTTCAATAGGGAACGCAAAGTATCACTAGGATCCATGCCGACGTTATAACGGCTATGTTCCTAATCGATAGTATTTTTTCCGTCGATTACTCATCGTTATTTTGAAAATCGATGAAAAAGTCGAGAATGGAATTTTCAAAAAAGAAGATCGATAATTGTCGAAAAATACTATTGATTAAAGACTTGGCCATAATATTTAACTTTGGAACTTCGAGGCCTAAAGCTCTCGGATAAGTCAGAGAAGACTGAAGCTGTAAAATCACAAAATCAGCTAAAAATCATTAATTACGCTCTGTCGAAAATTTTCGCAAACGCTATTATCTAGTTCTAAGGTGGCTCAGATATTCTGTCAACTATGGTAGGTTTGGTGGTTTACCACAAAGTAAATAATGGGTTGGGGAATAAGTTCGTTCGGTTTTTTTCAGAGAGCTTTATTTGAATAATTTGTTTGCTATTTAGCAAAGTGTCTGCATTCATTAGACAAAGTTTCTTCTGCTCAACAAAACTGTTCTATCTGTTTTTTCGTATGGTGCTATTTTTTCCATATTTCCAGGGTTGGAAGTGGAATACCCAGAAAGCGAAAATCAGCATTTCCGACATCTACTTTTGTTCGCTTTCTATCGCGGTCAAAAATACCTGCTGCCACTCACTTCTTTCTTTGCTCCATAATAACGTACAAGCACCATTTCTCATCTCCCGTGACGATTCGGTACAAAAATCGCCGTTTATGACAGCGTGTTACTCGATGGCGCGCGAGGTAAAAACAAATATTACAGTTCTGAAGAGCAGAAAAGACATTTTCTAATGATTACAAACACTTTGCTGAACAACCGACAAATAATTTGAGAAAGCTCTTCTAAAAAAACCGAGCGAACTTATTCCCCAACCAAATAGAAGCACTCAAAGATACACAGTACTGAAGATTAGCACTGTATTATAGCATATATTTCGCGAACAAGCAGGCTTATGACCAAGTGCAAGGCAGCGTTAGATAGAAAAGAATTTGTTTCTCGAGACTAAATGAAGAAGAGGGGAAAATGAGGAAACAAGAGAGGAATAATAGGAAGACTGGGAGAATAGGGAAGAAGAGGAAAGAAGAGGAAAGAAGAAAGAGAGTGAAATAGAGAAGCAGAAACGAGTAAATAAAAAAGGGAAGTCATCGGTGAAGCTACGCTCGCTCGCCCGAAGAGCCAACGCAGTGCCAGTTGGGACCGAAGATCGCTCCGAGCGATACTGCTGTGGCCCGGAGAGCGGCTGTTGTGGCCCGAGTAGATGGCTATTTTTCGCTCGGAGCGGAGAGGCAGCGCCGCTCGAGTAGCTCTCCGGTACCGCTCGGAGCGATGGTTTGCCTGAGTCAGTGGCAGTGCGCCGGACGCCGGATAAAGTGTGCGGGACCCCACTGACAGTGCGCCGGACGCCGGACAAAGTATACGGGACCCAATTGACGGTGCGCCGGACGCCGGATAAAGTGTGCGGGACCCCACTGACAGTGCACCGGACGCCGGACAAAATATACGGGACCCAATTGACGGTGCGCCGGACGCCGGATAAAGTGTGCGGGACTCCACTGACAGTGCGCCGGACGCCGGACAAAGTATACGGGGCCCAATTGACGGTGCGCCGGACGCCGGACAAAGTGTGCGGGACCCAAATGGGAATACGCCAGACGCCGTTAAACGTATGCGGGACCCAAGAGGGATTGCGTAAGACGCCATAAAAAATGTGTGGGACCTAAATGGGATTACCCCAGACGCCGTAAAACGTATGCGGGACCCAAGAGGGAGTGCGTCAGACGCCATAAAAAGTGTGCGGGACCCAAATGGTAATACATCAGACGCCGTGAAAAAGTGTGCAGGATGTCATGAAGTGTTTGCAGGCCAAGCCGAGCCGTCACGGCGCCCCTTGCACAATCGATTTCCGTTTTTTTCCTTGTCTTTCCGCTTTCTGTGACTACGCAGGCAGGCATATCGGATCACCTGGCGAATTTCTGTCTTCTTTCGCCTTCCCGAATACAGCCACTGCGATTTCCCCGAGCTTGAGTCCGTTACCCATCATCCGAGGGACCCATCATCCGAGTTAAAGAGTGCATGGTGCAGTGCCAGGCATGAAAAAACATGGTAAAGCGATTTATCACGTCCAAATGTGTTTATCACATGCACAGCCGGTATAAAAGGTGCCTCATCTCACTCGAATCCTCATTCGGCATTCTGATGCCGGCCATGGAAGGTGACTTGGAGTCCCTCTCCGTAGGCCAGCAAATTTTTGGACGCTGGGGGGATACGGGATCCTCACAGCTGGGAGAGGGCGGTTTTGCCGCGGTCCGCCAGGGAGGATGGTTCCTCACCGCAGACCGCGGCGAAAGTTACGCCCTTGTCGCGGACCGAGGCGGGGATTTCTCTGCCGCCGTGGACCGCGACATTCACGCACCTCTGGAAAAGAGGCGGATATAAAGAAAAACTACGGTGAAATTTCGAAAATCGCCCGGACAGCCACCGCAGTGCCAAGTGCGACTGAATATCGCTCCGAGCGGGACTGCTGTGGCCCGAGTAAATGGCTAATTTTCGCTCGGAGTGGAGAGACGGCGTCGCTCGAGTTGCTCTCCGGTCCCGCTCGGAGCGGTGGTTTGCCTGAGCAGTTCTATTATTACTCATTTCATATGAGTTACTCTCAGTCGGTCATATTTTTGTCAGAGCGTAGCCACGGACCGCCGGAGCCACAGCCGCACCAACGCGGAGCCGCAGCGGCACTACCTCGAGACCGCAGCGACGAAACCGCGGAGCTGCAGGGGCACTAACGCGAGCCGCAGCGGCGCTATCGAGGGGCCGCCACGACATTGCCGCTGCGACACCGCGATAGTGCCGCTTCGATGCCTGTAGGAAGCCGCTCTTCCCCGCGAAGCCACAGCGGCGATTTCTTTGATTTTCATGAGGTCCCACATGTCTCGTTTTTGTTCATGTGATGCTTTGAAATGGTACTAGTCCCTAGAATTGGAATTATCAGAATGTTGACAAAAGTATTGGAAAAAAAGGGAAAAAAGTAGAGCGGCACATGTGAATAACTTTTGGGTCGATCTAAAGAATGAGGTTTTTTGCCGTTTGCCGACTGCCGTTTGCCGGCCGTTTTTGAGATTTTCTTGCCGATTGCTGTTTGCCGAAATCTGAAAATCGTTTGCCGCACATCCCTGCTCACACTGCCTGAGATGTGTAGAACCTCTACTAAATCTCTCTCAACCAATCGACGATCCTAAAAAACCATATCGTGTATTTTGGCTGATTTCTGGTGTTGATGCGCTTTTTGGACGTCCTTCACGTGGATCGTCTTCAAGGCTTGTACGACCACGTTTAAATTCAGCAACCCATCTTTCCACTGTTCTAATTGTAGGGTTAACAATCATTACACACTTTTAACATTCGTTCATGAATTTCTTTTGGTGCTACACCTTCCAAAAATGAGAACTCTAACACTGCAGAACATTCAATTTTTTTCCATTACTGTGACACGGCGACACTAAATGGCTTGTAAACAAAGAATGAATTGACAGTCTGAAATGAGTCTTCACATACGTCCATACGAAGAGAGTACCAACAAAACAAAAAAAAAATGGGCTAAAAGCAGCGCCCTCTCTTATCGAACGACAAAACTTATTTAACAACCTGGTATATGGAGAGTTGGAAATCGGAAGAGACAAAGGAAATTTCTCAATTTTGAGTCGATGTAGCGAAAAAGGAACATCAAATTGTGCCTTTTCTTTTTAAAGCTGCTATTTTGTACTTTATTACCCGAATAGGACATGATTAATAAACACCAGTTAGGGCTAAACTAAGCCTTTTCGCTCATTCTTAGCTTACTAACAACAAGTTGGTAATACATTATTTGTATTTTCATTCACTTCTGCCCCGCACCAGGTTTTTAGTGATGAAATCGACTTTATTGTTTCGTCAAGCACGTTTCGTCAAGCAAGCACGCCGTAATCAGAGGCATGAAAACTCGTCGAGACAATTAAATTGCAAATCGCATGATGGAGCGCTTCTTCGGGATAGGAGCTCTCTACACTCTGAGAAAGGAGTTAACCCGTTTTTGCAGTCCAACACGTTACGCCACTCAATTCATGCAGTGGTCCTAAGTGGAATAAGAGCAGCAAAAGGCAAAACAACTCCTCCCTCGGTGTGTAGAGAGCCTCTTTCCCCGCTTCTTCCATTGTTTCAAGTAACGATTATTGACAAGAACTTCAGGAACATAAGATCTCAGACGACGAATCCAACCCTTCTCTATTCCACCAAGACCAAGCCCCGCTGCAGTTCGTAGACGACCGGAAGCAAGTGAAGCACCGTTGAAATCAATAGTATCACTATGCGTGGTGTCTACGAGCAGAAGTTAGAGCCACAGTCCAACCTCAGGGGTAATTTTTGATTTTTCGCTCGCGACACGGCCTGTAACAATCCTGCCAAGCAAGGAATCTCAGTTCCTTCAAATAACTGAGAAACTAGAGTGGAAATGTCGGCCCGCCCTATTGAGTTCAACGAGGCCTCTTTTGCTCCCGGTCGTTTATGAACTGCAGCTGAGCTTGGTCTGGTAGAATCGAAAAGGGTTGGATTCGTTATTTGCGCTCTTACCTTCCAGAAGTTCTTGTGGATTCTCGTTACTCGCAAAAATAGAAAAAGCGCTCCACCATATAATTTGCAAATTAATTATCTCGATGAATTTTCAATCCTCTGATAACGGCGTGCTTGCTTGACGAAACGTCTGGTAATTAAAGGCAGTGTTCAAGATAATCTTCGATTTTGAGATTAATAGCTAAATCGATTGTTTGGCCCCCGGGTAGAACATAAATGACGACGGAATTGAGAAAAACGCACCAGAAGGTCACGAAATCCTTTACTCTCACCCCACCTCTTTACTCTCACAGGAACTGTTCGTTGTGGCAATGAAATCATTTGTGGGTCCGTCCTTTACAAATATTTGCTTTCTGTTGTTCCGTTCTTTTTTTCGGACCCAAACTAGTACTATTTTTACTATATTATTCTTTCATTTTCGACTGATCCCATTTTTCACCGGTGACAACCACCGTGAACATGTTCATACAACTGGAAAACTAGTCCAGGCCAGAGATTAATGTCACTGGAATATGACGTTTTAGTGCGTTTCTCGCCGTTTCTTCGTAATTTCTTGAACACTCGGTGGCCAACGCTTTGTTTTGAGTGGAAAACTCGGGAACGAAAATCATCGTGAACACTGCCTTTAAAGTCGATTTCACCGCTAAAAACCTGGGCCCGTAGTAAACCCCCAGTGCGCTGAGATGAGCTCACTGCATGCGGTCACCTTGTGCAGGGAGGCATGGCCGCATCAATCGAACCGTCACACGGTTAGCGATGGCTCGTCTCCCTGTGGGTGGAAATAGTGGTCACACGGCTGGCTCGACGCACTTGTGGTGCGAAGAGGGTCACCTCAGCGCCTGCTGGCAGCTGTTGGGGCAAGGAGAAATAGCACAGGTTGCGCGAAGACGCAGCGCGACGGTCATTTGAACCCCGTGAGTTGCCCCCTTGCAACTTACGGTTCTCGCATGACGGTCGTCGCACTCCGCAGGTTTGCGTTCCACATTCTCGTACAGTAAGCCGAAATCAACGGCCATAACCAATTCATGCTGCGTGGGTGGATCTTCTGCGAGCGCAAAACAGCTGATAGCAGCCGTATTTTTTCAATATCAGTCTAGTAATTCATTCCTACAGTGCAAAGATGAGTTTTCTAGCATAAGAAATTGTTCTTATAACTATTTTGGTGTTTTCGTACCCATGCGTGGGACTGTACAGGCCATAAAACGGCCAATGTCTCACCGTCGACTGCGTACCACGCGCTGCGCGACCGCACGCGCGTAGAAAGCAGACGGGTTTTGGCCGCCGCGCGATGAGTTTTGACAGCCGCGCGACGTTTCGGCCGCCGCGCGGCGGCCGAAACTCGTCGCGCGGCGGCCAAAACTCGTCTCTACCGACGCCTGTGCGGTCGCGCAGCGCGTGGTACGCAGTCGACGGTGAGACATTGGCCGTTTTATGGCCTGTACTTGATGTGGGGAGGGTTCCTTTGTTTTTTTTTCATTTTTTTTTCGGTAAACAGTTACTAGGGTTGTTTTTGCTCTGTGTGATGGACACTGTGGAACGTTATCCGTTCTGCAGTTTTCTGTTGCTTGTTGAACTCCTTTTATTAAAGCAAATCGATTTATAGTGCTGTGAGGGCGTTGAAATATTCGGGTTTTCATTTTTCGGCCTATTTAGAAGCACGAAATTCGAATATTTAGCAAAAAAAGAAAATCATCCAAGAGTACTCTTGATTTAATTAGAATTCATTCGAAAATTCGTTCGATCACTGTAATAAAATATTCGAGTATTCGATTTGAATAGAGGGGAGGTTTTCGACATTATTAAGTTGAAAAAATTCAGAGGTCTTGTATGATGAATGCATGCAATTGGATTATCGTCGGCGTGCATTCGGAAGAGACTTCGCGTTCACTGTTGAAGGTTGGCGCAAACCCGGTGCCATATGCTATAACATGGGTGCACCGAATATGCGCCAACCTTTAACAGTGAACGCGAAGTCTCTTCCGGATGCACGCCGACGTTATTTTATCAGGTCTCATTCGAAAAAGTTATTCTATCTTAATATTCATGTTTTCTTGCTGATCTTTGCTTAGCAGGGCTGCTACCGCGGCTTCCTTGCTATATGGGGTACTAAAATTCCCTTAGTTGGCAAAACTTGTTTCTCCCAGGTAGACTTTTCAGTTCAAGTGAACTCCTGTTTTCGATTATCACAGCGCGGAGCGGTAGCTTTTTCGTCGGAACCTCCTTATCACTAGTTATATTTCACTGGTGATAATCGAAATCCACAGGTCACTAGATGTTTTCGAGAGTCTAACGATATGCTCCTCAAACTCTAAACGGCCCAAATTACGTGACTGGACGAAATTTTAATAAGCCACACAATACCTGCACCGTTTCACACTAAGTATTAAAGTACTAGCATAATAAATTATGCAAAAACATTCCCCGTAGCGAAGATAGAAAATTCCACATGTCGTTCATTGCCCTCTGCTCCATCTAATACATTTATTGCACAGTCAAGCGCTCTTTCGTAAAAGGCATGCATTACAATTTATTTGCAAAAATATCCGACTTGACGAGAATCGAACTTGAGACACGCGCGCCCAAGCCCTCGTCGGTAACCACTTGGCCATGCGTCGCATACCCCACCCCTCATGTCCACTCTTTGTGACCACTGGCCCTTCTCATTGAGTGAGGGCCTCTCGCCTGCCATTGATCGCTCATCACTGTATCAGCCGATTGCACGGGGCCGATGATGCACCTCAGCGCACAGCAGTCTTGTCATCTCAGCGCGTAAGGGGGGTTTACTACGGGCCCTGCTGATTTGGCACTGAAGTGAATGGAAACATGTGTACTAGTGATGCCCAGGTTTGAAGAAAATCGGACTTGGACATCATTTATATTTAGGTTGGTAACCTTTGTTTCTACACAGGACGAGAGAAAAAAATTCGAAAGTGTGCGTTTAAAAGAAAAGAGAGCTACATAGAAACGAAGTTATAACCATGTTTTTGAGATTTCGTTTTTTCAAGAACTTTTCTTGTAATACTTTTTATGATTTTCGACCGTTCCATTGTTTATAAAAAATTTTGAATAAACGCCGAATATGACACTTCCCCTTATTTGCCAACCAACATTTTTCGGTCAGAATTGACTAATACTTCTCTTCTCAGCTTGAGGAAGATCAGCTGAACACCACAGACCATTTTTAATGGACATGTGCTGCTCTCTCTTCATCCCAATATGAAACCTCACCTTACCCAAATTGACTGAAAAGGTCCTTCGCGAAAATTGGAGACAGGTGGCTTTGAAAGCGCGGGTTAGGTAGAGGGGCTTTCGCACCATATCTCTCGCAGTACTGTCGTTGACTTTTATCGCCCTTCAGATCTTCAACTATGACACACACAGACTCATGCCTGCCCGGGTCTGGCTGACGCTGTGGCCGTATTCATGAAACCGCGGGTGCAGGAAGGGGGCGTAACCTTCCCGTACCCGTCGTATGGCAACCAATTTTGTGCCTCTCCTGTCGAAGTTTTAATAGTGGCGGCCCCTCTACGCTACCTGTGAGAGCAGAGATAGGCATGAGTAGCCACCTGCAGAGACAGAGAAGAGACCGCCGGGTAGGTGGCTGCTGTCTCTCAGCTCAGCTAATAATGCATTCCGTCGGGCATAACATGCCAGTCCTCAAGAGCTCGGGTGGACAGGAGGTGTCCGCGCTGCCTGTCAGGGTGGTATCGATAATTTTCTGTCAGGTGAGATCGGCGTAGCAGGCAGCCACACCCCTCTCCGTCCACCCGCTAGGTGGCTACGAGCCCTCCTGTCTACCTGCCAGGTAGCTGGGAGCCTTCCTGCTTACCTGCAGGCAGGGTCAAGCAACCCGTTGGAAGAAGTGCGATCATGGTTGCGACCCCCCCTCCAGCGATGCCGAAAGGAGCGACCCCCCCTCCACAATGACCACACTGATTCCGCTATTTTGCCCCGCCCAGAAAAGCGAAAAATGGTTTTTCCGGACCTTCCAGTGTCATGGGTATTGCCCTGAGGCGCCGTAACTCAGCGGTTCGGTAAACTAGACCGACAAAAGAGCTGAAAAAAATCAAAGCCGCTCTTGTAGAGGGAGAAACAGAAAAAATTTGCCCGTTGGAATAAGTGGTGTAAAAAGGCCGTTTATTCCAAATGGCCTTTTCAGCCTTGCTTTTTGATTCTAGAAGGCGGCAGTCGGGCAGAAGGTGCGTCTCCTGAATGGTTATCGAAAACTACACTAACTGGATTCTCTTCAAAAATTTTTTTCTGAGATTTTTCACCTCACCATGTGCTCGCTCCCCCCTTTGGCAATAGCAGAAATGTCCCAAAAAATGATTTTTTCACTTCGGCCCAGTTTCGATTGGAATCAACTCGGAATCACTTGAAACGGTTTTTCACACAGTTTCAGCCGGATCAGAACTGTTTTTTAGCCGCTAGCGACCTTAATGCTCGTCAAAATCGGAAATATCAGAAAAGCGAAAAAATGGTTTTTCCGGACCTTCCAGTGTCTTGGGTATTGCCCTGAGGCGCCGTAGCTCAGCGGTTCGGTAAACTAGACCGACATAAGAGCTGAAAAAAATTAAAGCCGCTCTTGTAGAGGGAGAAACAGAAAAACCGCTAGCGACCTTCATACTTCAACAGCCTCAGTTTTTTCTATTGGCTTTCTTTATGAACCTTGATGAAATGAGAACATAAAATGATTCACTGCACAATCGACTGTACACAGCACTGTGAAAATTCTTTATTCTCTACTGATGACACGGAATTACAAATTTGTTTATTGCAAAGCCAAACTGTGCTCAGCATATTGACGGAATCTTCAGTTTCTAACTTGAGTGATTCATCCATAGTAGTCACCTGAAACAGTTGCTCAAACAATTTTACGTGCTTCTGAACATCTGCAAATTAGTCTCGAGGTGTCCAGTTTAAAAACGTTCAAAATCTCGAAAGTGACAAAAAACAAGATAAGATAATAAGAAATGAAATTTTGGCTGCAGACCGGTGCGACCCCCCCTCGGCTCGGGATAAGTTGCGACTCCCTCCCTTGGAATAATTCCAACGTTGCTTGACCCTGCCTGCAGGGTAGCCAGGAAGGTGCAGCATCGAAAACTCGTCCAGCAGCGGGTGAACTTTAGACCTTCCCAGGAGGCTCCCAGTGTTTCATGAATACGGGCACTGATCGCTGTGCTTAATAAATGCCTCCAAATCCACCATTTATCTTTTTCACAAAAGTTCCCCGCATGTCATCAGATAGAGTTCTCAACCTAGGTGTTGTTATTTCTCATGTAGCCAGAAAAAAGCTAAGATATCCTCCAATTTCGGGCATGGATACGACGGTTGCTTTGTCCGGCGTTATGGGGGTGCGGATCTCAACTTTTTTTCACTCTGGACAGGTCGCAACCCCGAGCCATATTGAGAAGAGAAGTATTCGTCAATTCTGACCGAAAAATGTTGGGTGGCAAATAAGGATAAGTTTCATAGTCGGCGTTTATTCAAAATGTTCATAAACAATGAAAATGAAACGGTCGAAAATCATAAAAAGTTCTTGAAAAGACGAAATCTGAAAAACATTGTTATATAGGTTTCCCAACACCCTGAGTACGCTACTGATAGTGAAAACCGCGAAGCGTTACCTACATCGAAAAGCGGTATCGTCAAAAACTGAGGTGTTCATAAACAATGAAACGCACTGTATATGGCGCCCAATACCTGCATGCCAGTCATGCAAGTTGTTTTAAGTATGCATATTCCAGCAATAATTTCATGGCGAGGGTGCGCGCAGTGTGGACACGCAGTCTTTCAAAGGCAGTGTTCACGATAAATCTTGTTTTTTAATTTTCAGAGTGGAACACTACGCTGGCAGATGGTGGGGGTGATGGGCCGCAAAAAGCAGAGAGAACGGGCCAGAAGTCAATAAAAGCGGCCGCGAAGTGAAGATTTCATTAGCCCAGTACGCCTGCTTAGCCCGCCCCACCCCCCGTTCTGACGAGCTGAGGCGCCGTGGGCGTTTTCGATAGCAACTCCGCCACGTCCAGCCTGATCGACTCGTGCACATTTCGCCATTATCGCACTTGCGGAAAGATGCAGGGCGCGTGAGCTCTGAACCTGTACGTACGTTAGAAACCGCTATTTTAGCTTATTCTGAGCGCTTTTCTTGGCTGTTTCTTGACTATTAGATAGCTCACGACCAGACAACCTCATTTTTGAGTCAAACTCGAATATGTTATTCATGGTGAACATCGCCTTTCAAGGCATCGTACGCGCCGAAAACCACTAACCGTTTTTTGTGTTTAATGAATTGGTTGGGCCCGTGTGAGAACGTAGGGATTTTTTTTTGCGTTACTCACGCTCTATTATGAAGATATAGGAGGAGGGATGTGTCGAATTTCGTCAAAAGACTCCGGCCCTCCGTTAGTCATCTGGCACAATTTGCTGCCAACAATCGTATGAATAAATGATCATAGAGTGATATAGTACATATGAGTAGAAGTTGATTAAATATATTGCGAGATTATGTGAAGAATATGTTTTGTACATTTATCGACCCACCTTTCCTTCTCCACAAATCTCCTGAAGGAAGGATGAACTTCATTTGATCGAGAGATCATGGGTCAACACGGCGATTCGTGGCGATCAACTCTTCCTTTCTCGAAAATCGATTGAAGGTGTTTCGATCGAGAAAACAGTTCTAAATGGGTTTTTCGCTGTTCTTTCAACGTAGCTGTTTTATGAGGTGCTAGAGCTTCCACCATATATGGAAAACTCGGGAACGAAATTCATCGTGGACCATGCCTTTGAGTGTGAAACAGAATGCATCTCCGCGTATTTTTCATTGTAGTGGAAACTATCATGTGTGAAAAGTGCCCCTTGTTCGTCAAGGATTTCAGAACGATAGCACGTACGTTTGTATGACAGGTGAGCGAGCGTCAATGAAAGGTTTCATTTCAGATGCAGGAGATTCGAGTTGCTAGACAGCTTTCCACTCAATTGCCCCAGACGGGCGCAGCACTGCACGATTTGCTTGGTAAAGAGCTCTACTGCCGGGTTGGTTACACTTTCTCCTTTGATAGATTCAGTACAATCTGAATCATCCACCGGAAAAAAAGGTAACGGTAAATTAGTAGTCGCTTACATCCGCCTCACTCTTTCAAAAAGAGGTCAAAAAAGAGGGGCGGTCGTGAAAACGCTATTTACAGCAACGCATTCGTCCTTCTACTCAATAGCTACGGTTGGATTTCTTGTAAAAAAGAAACAAAATCGACACGAGTATGTGAAAAGTGCTCATGGACTTCATGTGGTGACAGTTGCCAAAGATTGGCTGCCTGTACAATCTACGTCATGATCAAAGTCGATGTTTCTCAAATACTGAACGACATTATATCAAAAAGTCTCACATTAATTTGGCCTACTCACACACTGCCTACCCGTAATTGTAATCCGACAGACCACTGTCGTCTGTTTGTCTCGGGGCAAACGCAGGGTCTTTCGGGTTAAAGGGAGGGTGATTCGTGCAAGGCCAAACATTTAGGAAACCGCCAACGAGTGGTGTCCCGGGATAAAAGACGAATGTTACGAGGCGTGAAATCCGGCCTTTGAAGGCATCGTACGCGCTCAAAATCATACCCCAGTTTTTCACGTTTTCGCCTTGCTGTACCATCGCAATAGCTGAAAAATGCGAAAACTCCACATAGAAACATCAAGTCACAAGGAAAATAGTTTTTCAAAACCTATGAATACTCTGTTTGAAATTTGCGCCGGAATCGTTTTTGGATAGTTGCGCTGGACCGCACGCGCAGATGACGTGAGCGCGAAGAATAGTTACATGATTCGTAATCAGCTATAAGTTCCAATCAGCTGTTTAGCTGGAATTTTCTTTAATTGCTCTGTTCCTCCATTTGTTTTCATATGTTTTTCCTGCTGTTGCTATTTGAATGCACTTTTCTGTACTGTAATACTCCTGCTTGTTGAAGGCAACGTTCACGATCATGATCCTCGTTGACTTTCCTTTGTGAAATGATAGGCGAGAAGGATCCTAGGCTCCCAGTGCCGAAAGAACTGTAGAAAACGGGCCAGGAGTGGCAAAATCACGGCTGCAAACAAGCGTTTTGGTGTTCCAGAACCGCCCCGTGCTCCAATTCCGCCTCCTCGATATGAACAAATGAAGACTCAGATTACAAGATTAATCAAGTAAAGGGAGGGCTGAAAAGTGAGCTGATCGCCTGATTGCACTGATAGGCATCATCCTCTATGGCGGTCAATTCCTCCACGCTCAAAAATAAACGTAGACAAGGGAGGGCCTATTTTGACTCAAAAACACGGCTTTCGCGTCTTTCTAAAGCATGCCTTGCTATAAAGGGCACGAGACCTTCTGTAAACCATGGGAATATTGGAAGGAAAATTTATTTTGAACACAGCCTTAAAATAAGAAACAGAACCGTGTCAGAAAACCCATTCAGGGAGCATTCACTTGAAACGCTAAAAGAAGAGAAAGAAACGAATCCATATTCAATGAAAATCCATATTGAGGGTAAATTTGCTGTAAATAACAAATAAATAAAAACAGTTAAAGGCAGTGTTTCGATAATCTTCGATCTTTGAGATTAATTGCTGAGTAGATTGTTTGGCCTTTGGGTAGAACTGAAATGACGAAGAAATTGACAAAATGCAGCAGAAGGCCACGAAATCCTGTACTCTCACCCCACTTCTTTACTCTCACAGGAACTGTTCGTTGTGACAATGAAGGACCCTAGACGTTGTGAAGGGTGATGGTCGTAATGCATTTTAACCGCGATAGAGGCGGGAAACCGGGGATGAGCAGCGCGTCTGATTGGACGGAACACGGATTCTCTTGCGGTTGGAATACACTACGACCATCATCCCGTTGCAAAAGATCTCAGCCAGACTCAGTCATCTCATTGAAACCAACCACTTCCGGTTTTCGTAGATAACTTGACATTCCGACTCTCGCCTGGCCTCTTTTGGTGAGATTCAAATCACAGAACTTTATTTAAAGGCAGCATACACGCTCGTAAACGTAATTGGGATAACTACGGAAGTAAATTGGTATGGCTCAGAACATAACGCCTACGCATTTCGAAGCGTCAAAAACGACCCACAATGACGCTACACGGGTGAAAAGTAGGCCCCGCCATTGTATCTGCCCGCCTCCTGTATTTACGTCCTCGTCCAAAACAGGCGTACTGGGCCATTCCCACCGTCGGCGACGTATGTGGGTGTTGGAATATGTACAATTGGTAAGCCAGACACACTGACGACGGTGGAAGTGGCCCAGTACCCCTGTTTTGGAGGAGGACGCAAATACAAGGGCGGGGCCAATTTCTCAACCGTGTAGCGTCATTGTGGGTAGTTTTTGACGCTTCAAAATGCGTGGGCGTTGCGCTCGGTGCCATATCATTCTAATTCTGTAGTTATCTCAATTGCGTTTACGAGCGTGTAGGCTGCTTTTAAGGAGCAACGCAACCGAGCTGTTTCGAGAGCTATTCCTTTGGCAGAAGCGGAGAGTACCATACAGGCTTCCATTGAAGCGATTAAGGCAGATACAGGAGATATAACGGTGAGTCGTGAGTGATCTCAACTCAGTAGCGCTATGGTTAGCACGACTTTCTTTCAGAACAAACTCGCCAATGTGGCTAGTGATGAAGCGGCCTTGGACGAGAAAATTGAAAGAAAAAAGAGAGAATATGAGCAAATGCAGAAGCGCTTCGTAAAACTTCAGGTCGGTCCTCCTCATTATTTCTTCCCTACTGCACAAGAATTACGTTTCAGTCATTTCGGCCGCAGTATATGGACGAGTACGAGAAGCTGGAGGCGAAGCTTAAGCAGCTTTACGAGGTTTTCAAGAATTTTTTCTCTGAAATTATTCTTACAAGTAATGCTTGTTTCAGGTTTACGTCGTGAAATTTCGCAATCTGGCTTACCTACAACAGCTGCAACTGGAAATAGAGAGAAGCGACAGGCAGAAGCAGGCATGTATGCAGTAAGAGGGCTGATTCGGAAGAAATTTAATTATTCCCGTAGACTTGCTGATAGCACTTTCACAAAAGAGTTACCTTTTTTGGCTGATACCAATTGAGGGCAGCCATAATCCTTGTCGGGTCAGAAAGAGACCTCCCATTCTTTTTGGGCATTTCCCCATATTCATCATAATCATTCATTCACTGCAATAAATTTCGATTTCAAAGCATTTTACAGGAAGAGTCAGAGCGCACGATGAGGCAGGTGGTAGAGAAGATGAGAATGGATCTTAACACTCAGTGAGTTTTGCCTCGACGACAGGTTTATCCAATTTTGTTGAAACTCTCCTCCAAACTTAGCTTTTCAGAGACGAGCCTGTTGAAGAAGAGGTTCCACCAATCAATCCAGCTAGAAGAAACTGTGTGTTCACAACGTTTTGTGAATTCACGCTTGTTTAAATCACAGCAACGAATTTCAGCAACAAGAAGAGTATATGGGAATATGACAGGGGCTGGAATGTCTGACGACGATGACGATGACGATCAGGAGCCTGGAACAGGTGCGATGCGCACTGACAGTGAGGAAGAGCGGACGAAAACGGTTCGTCTTTTGTTTCGATTTCATTTTCTACGAGCGCGGACCGATCCTTCACCTCGTGCATGATTCAGCAGTTGCTACAAGGTAGCAATCTGGCCAGCTCGAAGAGCCACTGCCACTACCTAAAATCCCTTCTAGCCCTGTTATCGCTCTTCTGAAGATCATGTATGAATCCTCCGATGAGGTTTTATCTCTGTACTTGAACAGTAGAGAAAGGCGCTTCTTGCGGTACGCGGAAGGAGGAGAATGACGATTCTCAAGACCTACAACGACAGGGAAAGGGAGAATTCGGCCTTGCCCGGTCACTCAACCCTCTGCTTCGAGAAATTGATGCATAGGAAAGCGATCATCCTTTCCAAGTGCCTGAGTTAGGTAACTATGGAACCTCGCTAGTCATGTGTGGACTTTTGAAAATTTGACAATGTTTCTTGGTAATTTCAGAAACGCTCTTTCCGAATCTGTCATTGGATTTTTGCAAAAACCTCATCACAAATTGAAAAATAAATGTAAAAGAATGTGAACCTAATGTGAATGAAGTGTCTTCTATTGTTAACCAAGGATGAGGGGAACCTTGTTCCTAGATTGACGAGCTTACGGAGAACAACAATACAAAGGCCCAAGTCAGATTTTGTGTTAATCGAAATTCCAAATTTATTATAACATCTGAACTGTATAATATTGACATTCTCTTAATTGCCCTGAAATTTAACACAAACTCCTGTCTATAGCCTAGCTCCCTCATTTCAAGCCGGTCGAAGTAAGGCTCATCGGGCTTATCTTAACAAAATTTCATTATCACTGTTATATTTTGCCATGACCGACCGCTCCGCTGCTTACTCCGCCCGGACTTATACGAGCAAGCTAGGCTTTACCTTCCTCACTGAAGAGCCCCGGGGTAGCTAGAGATATGAATCGTCTAAAGGCAGAGGCCAGACAATTCTTGTCTAAAATAATTCTACTCCATTTCATATCTAAAATCATTGTATTCCAGTTACAAAAAAAACTTACTCCAATTTCATGAATCTATTATTACTCAGAAAAAAACCATTCAACCTAAAACGGGACCAAAAAATAGCGTACCGTATTTCCTCATTTACTAGTACACCTCTATTTGAAGTACACCTCTTTTCGGAATGGACCTCCAGTACTCGGGTGAGTGTTTGGCAATTCGAATGTGGCATTTGAGAGAGACCAGCTTGCACAAAATGTTTTTTTTAATATTGTGAGGTTTGAATGTTTACAAAAAAACTATCGGCCACCCCTTTCTCGGTCAATGATTGCTTGTATGGGACAACTTCCGATGAAACTTTAGAGAACTTTAAAGGCAGTGTTCACGATAAAAAATGCGTTTCAGTTTCTACTAGGAATGGGTAGTGGAGGGGCACACTGTAACGTTGACGTCGAAAGAACGCCTGAAAACGAGCCAGGAAAAGCTCCAAAAGAGCCCGAAGTTGCCACTTCGAGCGCAAGGCAAACCCCAGAAGCGCAACACACGCCCACCGACGTGAACAGATGAATGCTCGACATCGTGAGATGAGCGATGGTTTCCGATCAAAAGCCCCGTTCTTCCCTTCATTCTCAACTTCTCTCTTTACTCAAATCAGCTCGCATACATCGGCTGCAAAAGACGGAAGTTACAAGCCTCGGACAACTCGTCCACCATGTTTCCTTAGCTCAATGTTTGAGGGACCATAACTCCGTTCCCAGAAGGTCTTGTACGATTTCAGAGACAACATTGGAATCAGCATGGGGCCGTTTTCAAGATAGGTGAAAGAACAGAAAAGGGATTTTTATAGTGAACACTGCCTTTAAGTCGGACGTCAGCAAGTTGGAGGTGTTTCAAATGGAGTGTCCGCGGCAAATCGTGGACGTATCTATTCGCAATCATATCCGTAACACCGATATTCGGGAGAGATGCGGGAACCAGCCATCCAACGATGAGCAGATTCAGTTACGTAGGTTGAAATGGTTCGGCCACATGTGCAGGATGGGTTCGAGCAGATTGCCGTACAGACTTCTTTGGAGAAATTGAGTGGCAGGGTGGAAGATTGAAAAAACATCCCCCAAAAAAACTTGGCTCGAGCAAATCACCGACGATCTGAAATCCATCCGGTGCAGTGTGATCGATGCCCAGAACATTTGCAGAGACCGTCAAGAATGGAAGCGTGTTATTCATGCTGTCCGAAGTCCAGTGACCCCCACAGCAGTGTATTGGTTGGGAGGTCGATCTGCTCCACCAGACGCCAGCTAGGGGATAAGTAAATAAGTAAAGTAAATACATGTAGTAACTTTAACCAGATACAACTTGTTAATTTGAGATAATTTGCAAAATACGACAGATTCGGAAAGAGCGCGTTCGAGTCGATCAAGAAACATTCACAGACCCTAAATAGCCCATACATGACTAGCGTGGCTGCATAGTAAGTCGGTCGCAAGTATACATTCCATCCGATGGCCAAAGTCGCGTCGGATCGGATTTTCGGATATTGCCAATTTTGCAAAACCGACTCATCGGATAAAACGGATACTGGCCCAAACGACAATTTCGGATAACTGATCCTATCCGAAAAGAGAATTTTCGACCGGATCGGTTATCGGATATCTGATCGGATGAAATCGGATCCACCGGTTAGTTCGGATGAAAAATCGGATAAGAAAAATTTTCAGTGGTACCGAGGGTTGAACTTCATGCATTCGAGAAAATCGCATTCTAAAACTGCGTGTAATCTTCACACATCATTCGGAAAAACAAACAAATCAACAGTTTTAGGACGCCTTAGAGCTATGGTTGACGTAAGCAGTTAGACCGAATCTAACAAATCTTCAGATTGAAAAAGGCAAATTGGCAGCAAATCAATGCTGAAAAAATATTTGGATGCTACGGCATCAGGTGGAGCCACTTTCTCACTCAGTAACGCCCATTCTTCTGCGCCGCGACGACTAATGTTTGGGAAGGGGAGGTAAACCCATGGTTGGTAAACCTATTCCGCGGCGGCGCGGAAAATGGGCGTGTTCAAGCGCCATACCATAGTGCTCCCATGAACTTGCAGCCGACCGTCATAGTGGCTGCGGGGAAGAACATATATTTTGATTGAAGTCCATCGCTCGTCTCGCCCTATTGAGACCGAAAACCCTGACATGGGAGAAGGGAATGGGTGCTGAATCGGGGGGCGGAGGAAATGGGTGCTCGAATTTTCTCGCTTTTTCTGAAGAGTTGAGATTCCGCGTTTTCAGGGTTGCTACACACAGCGACCGGGGCATAGTATCAAATTTAACCCACGAGCTCGGGCTGTGCCTTTAAGCCGTTGGCACACTTTATGATGTAGTTAAAGGCAGTGTTCACGATGAGAACGTTACCCTTTTTTCGAAAAAAAAAGAAAAAAAGAAACGCAAGGTTTGGGTCCCTCTAACTAAGAATATTAAGAACGAAGGTACGACGAAAACGGCCAGGAAAAAGGTGAAAATGTCGTGGACCAGCCAACCCATTGGATCACCCCTCCCACGTCATATAACAGTTGTCTCGCGTTCGCTTCACCAATGAACACGCACCGATATTTTTATATTCTTCATCGCAAAAGGCTCCAACATTCCAGCATGTGCATTGGCCCATCATAATTCTAGAGTTCTCTAGAGTGAAAAATGAAAATCATTTACCTAATATTTTTGAAGCCTGGCAAACCATTTCCGACGCCAGGCTTGAAGTTTTGTCTGCAGTCTTCCGAAGAACCGTCAGTTTTTTGGCGGTATGTGATGATTCTGTTGAGACTTTTCCCTATTAGACTTTACTTAGTGGGCTTACCTACTCAAAAACATCGATATTTAGAGTACGGCTTTTTATCGTGAATGCTGTCTTTGAGAACTCCATACACCGAGAATAACGCGAAAGTGGTTTGAGTTAATTCATTCTAGTTTACCTAATGGCCGAATACTATCGTGAATGATGTCTTTGTCTGTCGCTCATATGCACCTACGGCTTAATCCGGCAAATCAGATGAGAATACAAAAAACTCGCGATTTATGCTTTAATTTACCGCTACTCGCAGTTCTCTGCATCAGTATCATGGAAGTGATGTGGTCATCACTTTATTCTCATAGCTGGGGTCTTCACAAATTAGTCGCTCCGCATCTACGATAGTGATAAAACGACTACGAGAAATGAGGAAATGGAGGCACGTACTCGTTGCCTACAACAGATGTTGTTTTGAGTGTGTTGTAAGCTCAGAAAAGTCATGAACACATATAGATTAAAAAGTTTCGGAGATTTACAGTAGAAGAGGGAGCCTTCTGGAAAAATTCTGTCGAAATACGTTTGGCGCCGACAATGCGTCAATGTACACGTGCGAACGTGAGTCACAGGCGCACACCATCGAAATGCACCAGTTCTATCCGATTTATCCGAGTTTTCTACGGTTTTCATCTGATTTTCATCCGATAGATTATCCGTTTTTACCCGTTTTTTATCCGATTATACGGTTTTCTGACCGGATCCTTCGATTTTCACTTTTCCGGATAACGGATATTTCGGATATCGTGTTTTTTCGTCTGATCGGATTTCGAGTCCATCCGAAGTCGCCATTTTGACGTCGGATCGGTTTGCGAATAATTATCCGATCGGATTACCCGGATATCCTAAACCGACTCCGTCGGATGGAATGTATAGTCGGAAGGGAGTGGATACTGATTTTTGTGGTCGACCACAGTGGAAAAATGCAGCTGAAAATCACAGGAGCTCAAGAGCAATTCCATGCAAGGCAGTGAGCCTAGAGAAAATGCTCGCTATAACATAAGTATGAGGGTCTATCGTGAAGGCGTAGTTGTTCGAAGCGGTATGGTATGTAAACCGGCGAGTTCTGAATAGGCTGGCTGGTGACCGCTCACTACTGGCTGCAATACCGGCCGTAGGTTGTGGTCAGAATGCATGCAGCGGCGCTGTCTCGCGTTTTGAGCGCCCTTTTTTACTTCGCTTCGGACTCAATTTTTGTGAAATCTGAAAACTGATTCAGATTTTTGGTGGGAGGAGCTATCCGCGGTATAATTGATGATTGGTGTGGTCTGAGTTGGAACAATAAAAGCTTCAGATTTCATTTCCAGATCGTTGTACTGTACACACATGCTGCTGCATACATTACAATACCTCTGCTATCCAAAAGAAAAAAATGGGCGATATTGCCAAAGTGGGCAACTAAGGATGCTCTCGATCGCAACTCGCATAAAAGTGCTCTGTTTTGAATTCTGAAAATGACAAAATGTACAGCATGTCGTGATCCAGTCAATCATGTGCAAATATTCCGCGAATTTCAGGAGGAACATTATTTTTTCAGGTGAAATACAACCTAGCTCCCTCATTTCGAGCCGGTTGAAGTAATGCTTCCCGGGCTTATCATGTCAAAATCTCCTTATCACTGTTATATTCTGTCATGACCGATCGCTCCGATGCTTGCTCCGCCCGGAATGATCCGAGCAAGCTATGGGGGGTTTCGCCGAACGGATTCATTATCTTGTGATATCATTATCATATTCATAACTACATAACTCCATCCTAAAAATGCGTTTCCATAAGTGAATCCCGAACATATCTTAAATAGTTGGATAGATTGTGGCACGATGAACATTTGGGTTCTTTCGGAGTTGAAAACAGAGCTATTGAGGAGAGTTATGATCGAAAGACGCTGTGCTTGCCCACTTTGGCAAATCCGCCCATTTTTTCCCTTTGATAGCAGCGGTATTGTATTTTGATGCTGTATGGCACACTGAAATTTTTTGAGCAATTTTTTTTTGCTAAAGCCCAAAGCCTAGAAATCCATAAAGCTTTGAATACCTCGTCTCATCGG
The DNA here is from genome assembly GCA_029168955.1 of Aplectana chamaeleonis. Classification (NCBI taxonomy): domain Eukaryota; kingdom Metazoa; phylum Nematoda; class Chromadorea; order Rhabditida; family Cosmocercidae; genus Aplectana; species Aplectana chamaeleonis. The sequence goes on from JAPDOI010000684.1 coordinate 284,478, forward strand.
GATCCTGACGTATTATTTAGATCCGAAAACCGTTCAGTTTGATGTGAGTTGTTAAAAAAGGGTACATTCTGACCGAATCCTCTGTACCGTGCTGTTCTGAAATGCTGTAGGTGTACGAACCAGTATCTCCGGAACGCGTAGCTAGATTCCTCACACGGAAACCGGAGGTGCTCAGAGTTTCGAACGCTTCGAGTCTAATTTTGTCGCGAGAATTTACGTAAGTTATGCAAAAATGCATCTGTTGGTGAAATTTTAGCTACAGCACCCACGTATTCTACGTAAATTCACGGGGTCATCCTCCACGCTCAGCGCAGCAGCTGCACTCCGTGGGATGAGTGGACCAACCCTGGGCGAACGGCATCCCTGCGTTCCGCGTAGCAAAGTGGGGGGGGGGTTGAGGTTGCTGTTCAACACAGGTTGTCGCTAATCCCGTAAATTCCCGCAACAAAATTATAGCTAGAATGTACGGGTTTAGCAACAGCGAGATCAATATAGCCTTCGTTTTTACGTAGAATATGCGTAGAATTCGCATCCTATCGCCTTAAACGCAAGAATTTCCTGGTTTTGCTATCGTAAAACCTGTAAATTCTCGCCAAATCGAGTGAGAGGGCGTAATAAGGGGCCCGCAGAGTTCAAGCCGCGGCTTCGCTAGCAGTGACGAACAGCGAGCGCAGAGTGACGCAATATCGATTACATTCGGAGACGGGGGCGACCAACGCGGCATGAAGGGTGACGAGGGGGCACCGCAGAGTGTTTTGACACCGCGACGGGAATGTTCGAAAACATTTCTGTCGCCGGGTCAAGGTTGACGCTCGGCGACTACTCGCCGGTCGCTGCAACTCTGCAGACCACTACAGGCCGCGCTCTCATAGTCAGAGGTGGAGTCTGGTTCATTTCAAGTGAACTCCTGTTTTCGATTATCACAGCGCGGAGCTGTGGCTTTTTCATCGGAACCTCCTTATCACTAGTGATATTCCACCAAGGCTCACCGCTCCGCTGCTGGTGATAATCGAAATCGATAGGTTGTTAGGGATTTACCAGAGCTTACATCTAATTTCGTCATTTTTGACTCCCATACTTGCGTTTCCTAGCGGAAGCGCGAAAGCGATTTCCATCGTGAACACTGCTTACAACTATCTATAATAACTTTCAATTATTTCAGCCTCTTGGCGAGGATCAAGATAAACTCGATCTCAGCAGCGGCGACGACTTTTGAATGAGTATGGAAGGCATCTCATCAACTTTTCAATCGCTACAATAAATCGAAGCAATCAGAATCGGCAAATAAATCTCAAAAGAAAAAACATTAGTCTTCAGAGTGTCATAATAATAGTAAGTACAACATTTGAAGCGGTCTTAAGATCAGATCGGGTGCAAAGCGTAGACAGCTGATAGAGTTAAAGTTTGTTCGAATGAGACTGTCGTCGGGCGACCATCGCAAAGGCCTTTTTTAGATGAGCCTTCCCGCGGCTGTAATTAGCTGACTGTGATATTATTCGCCAATCTCTTATTATTCCTGCTAATCGAATCACAAGTATGAGAAAAGCTTTCGCGACGGCTCTCCAACAAGCTCGCCGACCGCGTGAGCGGACAGTCTCATTCGGGCAGACTTCGGCTGCTAGTGTAAGAATTGAGTTACTGGTAGAGGAGAAAACATCTAACATTCTATTTCAATTGGCCCACTCGGTAGAGCATTGCCGAAAAACCATCAGCTCAAAAATTGCGGTGTTCTGAATGATCCGCTAGTGCGGCGCGCAAAAGCCCTTGAGGCGTTCTGGATAAACTCCTAGTTCAGAGGTCAATAGAAAACACAAATGAGTCGCGATCACCCGAGAGCCGGTCCCTTTTCTCCACCTTTACGGGTTTTAGCCTGGTGATCGGTTCTCCAGGGGGTCATCGATGTGGGTGGTCCGACGCGGTCCCACTCATTCATCCGCCACCTAAGACCATCTGAAGAAGTCTGGCGGACACCTGTCTGCGCTCTCTGATAACGGTGATAGCGCGCGTTGCTGTGATTTTTGATGCCGCCTCTAAAGGACAGTCTTTTCAAAATTTCATACGACACCGCTTTTGCTTGTTTAGCGCATATCAGATTATTTTTTTGTTTCTAAATAATTATTAGACGGCTAGATTCTTCATCTATCATTGTGCTCCCAGATTCGTACGAAGACGCCCTGAATCGTTGACTGAATAAAGCTATGATATCTCGGTTACTGCCAGAAACTAATACTGCGGTTGTGTTTTTATATTGTAGAATTGTACAAATTTTATCACCGAGGAACGATTCAGTACATTGGAGAGCACGAATTCAGACATATTACGCAATATACAAAGTATGGAACATCCTGACATGCCCAAATCTAGGCAATCTCCATGAGGAATGAAAAAGAAGAAGTGAAACATAGGCTCTAAGGTTAAACTATAGGATGCTGGTGGACCCGTTGATGTAAGTGAATTTTCTTAGCCTGTTCAGAGCAAGAGAGAATACCTTTTTTCTGAGCGAAGATCAATGAGGATAGAAAAGTGATAGCCAGGAGGGCCATAACAGAGATTAGCATAAAAACTATTGCAGACACCGCCAGAAATTTCACTCCCACTCCTTGTAGAATACCTGAAATAATTTGGCATAGGCCATATTGATCAGAGATCTAGATTTGCATTTCTTCTCAAATGCTCAAACTACTTCTTCCTTATGCGTATGTCGAAGAAAGCTAGCATGATCTCAAAAAAAAATTCTCATTGCAGAGGAAGTGCGTCCGAACCGGAATGTCCTCCCTTGCGGTCGGCGTGCGTGTCGAGCGGCTGCCGAGTTGGGTGTTTTCGGGCGAGTTTCACCCGGGTGGAGGGGGGGGGACAGCTGACTGTTGTTATCTATTATTTTTGACTTCTGCACAATTCTCCAAGGCTTTAAGTTTGTTCCTGTTACGAAGTATTCCAAATATTTTTCTTTAAAGGCAGCATACACGCTCGTAAACGTGGTTGGGATAACAACGTGAATCGAATCGTATGGCTTACAACATAATGCGTACGCATTTTGAAGTGTCAAAAACGACCCACAATGCCGCTACATGAGTTAGAAGTTGGCCCCGCCCTGTATTTTCACGCCCCCTGTATTTGCCCTTTTCCTCCAACGCAGGGTTGCTGGGCCATCTTCGCCGTCAGTGACGTGTGTTGTTCATTTGTTAGGCAATCCGCCAACAGTACCGCCGTTGAAGATGACCCAGCAACCCTGGATTGCAGGAAATGTGCAAATACAGGGGGCGTGAAAATACAGGGCGGGGCCAACTTCTAACTCATGTAGCGGCATTGTGGGTGGTTTTTGACTCTTCAAAATGGGTAGGCGTTGTAATCTGGGCCATACCATTCTATTTCCGTAGTTATCTCAATCACGTTTACGAGCATGTGTGCTGCCTTTAAGAGCAAAGTAAAAGACTGAAAAGCTTTAGGTTTGTTCTTTTTCGCGGAAAACATAAGACTGATCATTCCGTTCGGTGTGTTTTCCTTCTGATTGATATACCTTCTCCCGCTGTAACCTGAGTCTCCTATGTCCTCTCTCAATGTGATTTTCGTGGAACCTGTCTGGCAGTGCTCGTAAAGCTCAATTATATGGCATCTCGGAAGAGACAAATAATTTAATAATTAGGTCATTTTTAGAAACTCTACTGTTTCAAAACTTGCATTGTAGAAAGGGACAATTTTATAACAAAATATACTTTTTTTATAAGAAAGAGTCTAGGAGGCGAAAAAACACATCGAGAAGACAAGATCAACCAGTATTCACCAAACAATTCAAGTAACGAACGGAACAGATCCTATACCAAACAGAAAACATCAAAAACAAACTGATCCCTCCCCCCCCCCCTACCCACCACCGCCGCCGGGTCAAGTTCACCTAAGGCTATCGCAATCTCACCAATAAATATGTGGAACACTTCTTAGGGAGAACCCACATGAAGTCGCGGAGGAGAAAGTAGGAGACAAATTGAGCAGAGGCAGAGCTGCAGTCAGTCGTGTTCCGCCGGGTGAAATTCGTTCAGAAATGGCCACGAGATGGCCGCTCGGCACACACGCCGACTGCGTGGGCGGACATTCGCATTAGGACGCGCACTTTAGTGACAATGTCTTATGAAAAACTCACTTCTGTCGAATCCATCAATTAGGACAAAAGGCGAACCAATTTCTTCAGGCCGCGCTTTGTCGCAAATGGAATGCTCAGCCGTGGAAGCACATAGCAAATATTTAACTATGTATGCGACTTCGGTGTTCTCTATTGACGACGAGAACAACCTAAACAGATTCAGTAAACGCTGTGGTTCGACAAAACAAGGTTTTTCCGACTGATCGAAAACATAGAGTATTGATTACTCGAAGTTTTCTAGCACATACTACATTTTGAAAAATTTCGAACGGATAACTCTCGTCGAATATACCTGAGGAAGAGTGGATTTTCCCTTTTTGAATTCTCGAATAAGTGACCGCTCTTTGTGCAGTTGGTGTAAATATTTAAACGTCTTCTTCAGCTTTTTTTGAGACTCACTGCTGACAGTGAGCCCATTCTTCAAATATAAACTATTTGAGTCGCCATGTAGTGTGTTAAGCAAGCCGCTTTTTGGTAGTTTTCCAGGCACCTCTAGATTGATATCGACTTTGTAAATGGCAATAAGGTCAAGATTCTCTGAGGTCTTCGGGGGCAACGCCAAAATGCTGTCGTATCTCGTGGCTTGTGGTGGGCCCAAGCGAGTGCTACCTCAGAGAATGGGGTAGGCGACCCGCTGTCAATCAGCGGGCGACAAAACATCGGCCCCTTTCGCAGCCCTCTCGTCATGCCGCCACCTACATGTTGGCGAGTTGTGGTGTTAGTGTCACGTCCGATGGAAACTGTTCTGCAACTCTACGCATGATGTCATCAACGGCGAAGTTGAATAGAAAAGGTCCAGCTACAGCTCCTTGTCTTACTTCTGTTCTCCCCCTGAAAGCTGACGTAAATCCGACAGGTGTGCGAACTGCTGATGTTGTTTCTTGGTTCATGTACTCGAATAATCGAACATAATTTCCCGGGACTCCATCGGCGTGCAGAGCATCCGGTCACGATGGGGAGAGTCGAATGCGGCTTAAAAATCTAAAACAGCTAGACTCCGGTTCATTTCAAGTGAACTCCTGTTTTCGATTATCTCAGCACAGAACGGTGGCTTTTTTGTCGGAACCTCCTTATCACTAGTTAAATATTACCGAGGCTCACCGCTCCGCTGCTGGTGATAATCGAAATCCACAGGTCACTAAATTTGCCAGAGTCTCTAGCTGCAATGGCTTCGAAAACCGCAGCCACGACTCACATGCGTGCTCCTAAAGTGTGCCCGAACGAGAATGGCGGCCCACGCGGCCGGCGTGCTTGGCAGGCGGCCGTCGCATGTGCCGCCCTCGAACGAGTGTTGGATTTCGACGACGGCCGTCCCCTCTCCCACCGTCTGCAGAGATTGATCGGCGCAGTGCTTGCTGCCAGCCGGTGCCGGCCCCATTCGTAGTCGATGGCGGTGGGGGCTTTTCGCGTGCTCGTCCGAGAGCGGCGAACGCGACGGTCGCGTGCCAAGACCGCCGGCCGCATGGGCGGCCAATCTCATTCGGACGCGTCTTATGTAGCCGTTTCTTCCCTATGTTTGATGAATCGCTGAAGGATAATAAGTTTCAAACCTTGTACATGCTACCCAGTAGAGAAATTCCCTTGTAGTTCTTGGGGCCATTAACGGATAATGTAGGAGTTTAGGTACTGATGACGCTAGACGATTAAGTAGTGAACTGAAGTAATCCTTCGATATTGGCAGCGTCGCATTACCAAGTGCAACTCCATCGGTAGCGTTGAGGACAGGAGAACATCTCTTCATCTTGCCGCTATGCTGTACAGCATAGCGAGAAGATGAAGGCGATTCAGAAAAAGCGGCCTTTCTACACAACTTTTATCAGCGGGCATTTTCTCCTTTATCTCGCTCTACATAAATGGGTGGATTAGCTTTTTCATTTTCTTCGCGGTAAAAACCGAACAGTTGAATTACAGCCCCTTAAGGCAATGCCAGTGACACTGGATCTGAATTCACGATTGTGTATAATGCATTTTCGGGTGATTTTGAGCACAAAGCGAGAAAACGTGAACATTAACGGGACAACTTGGCGATGCGACCCCCCCCCTACTGCACGAGGGTGTTTATGACAAGATTTTATGACTCTTGGAAATCTTTCCCATAAAATGAATATGAGATTTTTTTCGTTTCCTGTGGAATCCGGTTCAGCACGTCGACATATATCGGAAAATAGACGATAATCTACGATCGATTCAAACTAAATAGTATATGAGGATTCGAAAGATACGGACGAATCTCCTGAGCAAGAACGGAATGAAAATGTTATGCAGCAAATGATTTCGAAACTACTGCTTGAACGCGTCCCTGCTGCAAGATTTCAAAATAGCGTCCTGTAGAGTTGCCGATCGACCTCGAGGGCCGTAGCTTCTCAAACTCCTTAGCTCTACACGTCCATTCTCGTTCGCGGTCGCTTTGAAGCTACCGACGCAACTTCCTCGTCAAACGCTTCTCCTCCACAAAGTTTCATGCAGTTCGGAGAGCACATACAGTTCAACTCCGCATTGCCGTTCAGTCCACAAAGTGCACGCAGATAGAGAAAGCGTGCTGCGGCGCGGTTGCGAGTATCCTCAGACAGGAATGTGGGATCACCCGGGCGGTGGGATCACCCGGGTACCAAAGGCGAAACCGCTCGGGTGACCCAACATCCCCGTCTGAGGATACTCGCAAGCGCGCCGCAGCACGCTTTCGCAATCTGCGTGCACTTTGCGGACTGAACGGCAATGCGGAGTTGAACTGTACTCTGTTGTAAGTAGCTGTTGTTTCTTCTGACATGGGAACTTCTGTAAGTCATACTAACTATTCCAAAGGAAATGTGCTTTTCTAGAACCATTTTCGGACGAAAAGTCCGAATATGCCCATCACAGCTGCCTAGACCCACTCTGAAAGAAGTTACGAGCGTTTTCAAAGCTTCGCGGCAAGGTAAGGCGGCCATGTAATTTTTAGGATGTTTTTAATTTTTTTCCGGATTTTGCTAAAAACATGTATGTTGGGGTAATCTGGGATGCTGAAGACGAAACTGGGGTTCACTTGTCGGAATTTCAAGGTGTACTGTTTGTCACGGTAGGTAACATGTCATTAAGGGGGTAAACCGTACCTTAATAATTCGAGAATCGACAAATGGACATCGTATTCGTACTCAGCACCCCAAATAACCCCCACTTAACGTCGGCATGGATCCTGAAGAGACTTTGCGTTCACTGTTGAAGGTTGGCGCAAACTCGGTGCCACATGCTATAACATAGGTGCATCGAGTTTGCGCCAACCTCCATAGGGGAATGCAAAGTCTCTTCAGAATCCATGCCGATGTTAGAAACTCTGAGACAAATCTGAGACTTTGACCAAACTACCGTATACCCACCGTAATCTACCGTAGGCTGTGAAAAATCAATAAAGTGACATCAGGTTCGTGTTGAGCACTCCAAGTAACCCTCAGAAGAACGATTTCAGCCGCATCTGTCGTCACATTCCGGAAATCGTCAAAAGTCGATTTTGCCATCATTTTTTTCAGCCGGTGGGAAACGTTGGACAAATTTAGTCGAAAACTTTGGAAAAACGACAAAACAACCTCAGATTCGTGGTCAGCACACCGAATAGCCCCCCCCCCCTCGCAGGGCGACGTTTGAGCCAAATCTGGAATATTTTTCTAAAACGCCTCGAGAGCCCTCTAAATGGTATAAATAAACGCCCAACCAAAAATCCGTGCAAGTCCAAAACGCTATCAGTCTACGCAAAGTTTGGAAAATGTTCCTTCACCCAAACTTTGCCTAGGGGGGTAGTTGTGAACACGATTGTGAGGTCCGTTTTCTGATTTTCTTAAAAATAATGCGCTTTTTGTAGGGTACAATAGGTACGAAAATCAGATAAGAAACGCTTACAGCTTCTTTTAGAGTGGGTGTAGGCAGCTGCGATAGGCATATTCGGACTTTCCGTCCGAAAACGGTTCTAGAAAAGTACATTTCATTTGGAATGGTTAGTATGACTTATAGTAGTTCTTTGTGAGACGTCGGCGACTTGTTCTTGGGCTGTACAACCGGGAGTGCCTCTTTCGAAGTGTCCTGGATGCACTTGACGAAAGAGTCCGCGTCGCAAAGTTTCTTCTTAGTCCGTACTCCAATATGAATAGAAACACTGTTGTCGGAATTTCTTTCTGCATTCTTCATCTCTGAGACTTGTCATGCCAATCCTCTGAAGAGGCTTAGCCCTTCGCTTCCTCTTATGAATCCTCGCAGTGAAGTTCAACAGAACTGGACGGTGATCCGAATCGAATGCTGCATCCCACACAGCTCTAGATCTTCGAATGTCCGATATTAAAATATTCCTCGTCAGTACATAGTCGAGCTGTAGTTTCAAAGTTGTCATCTTCCGCTTCCGCTGCTCTTCTGGAGATAGCTGGACTGGTCCCTGCCACGTAAGCTGATGGCAGCGATGATTCCTCTTGAATGTCGATGCAATAATCAGACCACTGCTTTCACACAAGTCGAAAAGGCGGTAGCCATTGTCCGATGTTTGCTCCATTCCATGGCCTTACATTTACCGAGTACTTCGAACTCCTGATCAAGTCCCATCTTCGCATTTGCGTCAATCCTCACGACAACAGCATGTTGACAATGTATCCTGGCTAGCAACGTATTGAGCGTCTCGTAGAAGGCATCCTTGGAGTTGTCTTCGGCAGTTTTGGTGGGCCCATGAGCACTCACTATCCACAGATTGAATCCTCTGTGATTTCGCAGTCACCCAAATGCATTCCTACACGACGTTGAGCCGAATTCCTCGATCATACCATTGTAGTCCTTCCTTAGAGCTATGGCACAGCCTCCCACTCTCCTACCATAAGCGTGACCGCAGTAGACGGTGAACTCTCCGACGTTGATGACGGATCTATCCTTGACCGAGTTTCCTGCAAAGCAGCAAATGGTGCATGGAAATAGCCTACATAGGAGGGTGGACAGCGCAAATTGCTGGATATCCCTCGACAATGACCGGCAAATCAGGGTGGCGAATTTATGGCCTGTGGCCTAAGACTCCATGTACTCTTCGCACGTGAATAAAGGAGAACTGCGATGACTCTAGAGTAGGACGGAAAAATCGCAACGGAAAATTTCTCGAGGAAATGTGAATGATGGCGATAATCGTTTGAAAAATGTGGGAGTTTCATTCTGTTCCATCCAATTACTTCCACTCATTAAAAAAGATCGTGAGAAATACTGAAATAATTCTCAACAAGGGCAAGCATGAAAGGGCACAAACGTTGAAAATGGTCCATCGGTCCAAATGCCGACATCCTCCCCTCCATGAAAGCCATACTGTGCAGGAACAGCAGTGGGCTGTCGATAGAAAGGCTGATCTGAAAAGTTTAATCCATAGTCTCGAAAGGAACTTCATTAGTTCCTAAACTGCTCTTAAAGGTTCATACATCTCGGAGCAACGCGAGTTAAATGTGATGGTGAAAAAGTACGAAAGCGACTCGCCTATGTCATTACTGCTGTGCACTCCGAAACCTTCCCGATAGCCCGGTCCTGTGGCGAAGAACATTGCAGGCACCCAAAAGTCTCTGCCGTTTTCTTTTGAAGTTGTTTTTATGCTTTCTTAATTCAGCATTATATTCATGTATACAGAAGGTCTGTGAAGCTCGCCCCAATCACGCAATTCACCCATCCTTGTGGTACATATGAAGCTCACCAAATATCGTCTGCTCTGCTTGCAAATATCCGGGTAATGTGAGTGCGTGGCCATGGTCTGCCGTCACAATTATTAGCGTCTCATTCGGGCTAGTCATCTCACGGGCCTCAAATAATTAACCACTTTTCTATTTGATACTCTTTACAGAGCAGACACGAGAGTAATCAGGGAACACAAAGAACACAGCAAAAGGTGGAGCAAGAACAATATTTTTCCAGGTTGATGGCCAAATTTGAGCCAGATCGGAATGGGGAAGAAAAAGAAGTTAGGAATGTTTCTATCTTGGAGAAAAGTGTTTTACAATGCAGTAAATGCTAGGGATTAACCCACAACGCGAATAGCCTCCTCGAATTCGTACAGTTCGGCAAATGCCACATGCATCCAATTCTCATGCTCTGCCATGTCGATTAGTCCACCTGAAACCCGCGAGTGTATTCACAAAGTATGCCAACCTATAGCAAAACTACAGTACCAAGAAAAATTTTTCCAAAAAAAAAGCGTTTTGCGGCCTTTTTAGCGCGCACAAAGCGTCGCATGGTCACAGCTTGCTTTAAGATTAACGAACTGAATTTCTGTGGAACTTCTAGGTTCTTTTCTGAGAGGCGAATGCAATATGTAGTATGCGGGAAGGCCTCTTTAACTCCGGTATTTTGTCGAAGAGTGTGAAATTCTTAAGGAATTCCCATCGATCAAAGGCCAAAACATCACAGATTTTCTGCAAGCATGATCGTCTGGGCTGTGCGTAACTGAACTTTGTAGTAATTTTATAAATCGTAATTTTGCAAATCACTCGTAATTCGTAAATTGTATTTCGTAATTGATAATGAGTAATAAGCCCACGCATAGCCCAAACTTAATTCCATGTAGAACACCTCAGTGCTTCAGTGATGAAGTGCTTCCGTACTGAAGGAGGTTTGAGGCTGGGTTTCAAAATAACACAATTTTGAGCAGTATTCGAAGGAATTTTCATTATACATACGTATGTGGGTTAGAAGCGACATTAATAGACAAAATGGAAACTCCAAGCTCAATCAAAGTCCAAACGTGTGCCACGTTTTGCCTAACGTTTGAATATGAAGACAGAGAATTATCGCTTTGCCAAACACAGTTGGATGGAAACCGATTTGTGTCTATCGATTTTTGATTTAATATTTTTTGCAGATCAAAATAACTACGGCGCATCTTTTGAGCATAGTCTCTATCTGCAGGATCCGAGCTCAAAGTAAATAAAAGAACAAAATACTGAGCGCGGCTTTCGAAATTTGACGGCGCCAATCGATTCTTCATAGTTGACATACTATAATGAGTTTTTTATATCGAACGAATTCATTTCCATTGATGACCTTGGCAAAAGAAGTTTCAACAAAAATGTCTAAATTTGGAAATTAATATCTTTTTGAAAACCATTTTCTGAAAATTCTAGAAGTGAGCACTCGAGGTTTCTGGGGTGCTATAGCGATATAAATTGGAAAAACAGCAAGCAAAAATGTTTTGTGTTCCGATCCATCTCGATTCTTACGTGGACAGAATCATATGCGGTTTATGATGTCACATCTGTAGTAGCGACTATGAAAAGTTATCGATAATTGAACATTAAATTGTATTTGAATGCTAATCTGGATGGAGCACTATGACACACAATCGAAACCTGAGTTCCGTAAAGAGGGCGCAGTTGAAGGAACAAGAAAGCGGGCAGGCGATGGAGCTGCGTGATAAACAAGCAGCTCTAGGTGGAAACACTCGGTGGCCTTTCAAGTCTTTAAATGTTTCGGGCGATGTTTAGGTATTTCTAAAGCAAATTCCATACCTTCAACCATCAGAAAGTATCCGTCTTCGCTCTGCTGTAAGTGTTGAATTGCCTTGTTAGTCATTTGATGCAGTCTCGGGACCGTCTTCTTGTCTTCTATTCGCTCGCTGAGGTAATATGGAAAGTGCGAATCGGCGAAAATTCCTGGAGGGAAACTGTTTGCTTGAATTAAGAAGACTGCAAGCATTAGGAAAAGGAATGAACTTTTCTTGAATATTGCACTCAAAGCACTCACCAAGAACTCTCTCGTCTGAAGTTCCGTGAAATTGGAGTAAATCGGTTTCACTCCTCAGAAGCTTCCTCTTCCCCGAAAGAGCTGACCACTCCAAGTCTACATTGAGATCGTCTTCGCGAGAACCATTTCTGTACTTTCCCATCAAGTACTGACTTCCTCCTCCCATCATCACCTGCAAGTCAACTCGTAGAACTGCGCACTACCTTACAGCTACCATGGTCGAAATCACCTTGAACTCAGAAGCGGGATAAAAGAGGAGTTGCTTAGCAATGTCCCTTGAACAACCTTCTGCTGCCCCATCGTATTCCAAGTCCCGTTCAACTCCCTGAAAAGATCTGCAAATCGGCAACCTGGGCTGCACTCCTTACAACTTCACCCACTTTGGCGTAGAGTGCTGCCGGTGTGGCATGTGTTATCCGGGTCGTTGTCACGAAGCCAACTGATATGTCTGAAATAATCAGCTTTTAGACGCCAAACAAGTACTACTATCTCAATGACAAATGTTAAATACTTCGTTGCAAGGCTCCTTCCACTATTCCATCCATGATGTGAGTGCTGGACGATTCACTACAGGTATCCTTCGAACTCGGCATTGTGCCCAGGGTTTTAGACCTGACCTGGAACCAGTCTCTTCAGAAATGGCCTACACTAAAGGCAGTGTTCACGAATAAAAAGTTTCCCTTTTTTTGGCTGAAACGTAAGCTTTGGGTCCCTATAAGAAGATTAAGAACGGAAGTGCGACGAAAAACGGCCGGTAAGTGGGTGAAAATCTCGTGGGCCAGCCGACCCATTGGGCCACTCCGCCCACTTCCTATAACACTTGCCTTGAATTCGTGGTTAGATGAGCGATGGTTTCCGATCGAAAGCTCCGTTCTTTCCTTCATTCTCAACTTCTCTCTTTACTCAGGTCGGCTCGCACACATCGGCTGCAGAAAACGGGAGTTACAAGCCTCGGACAACTCGTCCACAATTTTCCTTTGCCAAATTTCGAGGGGCCATAACTCCGTTTCCAGGGCGCCTTGTACTATTCCAGGGACATCATTGGAATCAACATGGGACCGTCTTCAAGATAGGCGGAAAAAACAGAAAAACGACTTTTATCGTGAACACTGCCTTTAACACTTAAAGGCAGTGGTCGCGATCAAATATGCTTGTCTTCTTTTCCTGTCTAAACCCTTTTCTGGGTTTCGAGTAGTAGGACATATAAGAAAGAATCGCGAAAAAACCGCTATCTGGGCCAAATTTGAAGCCCGAAGTCCCTTGTCTTTTGACGGTGGACGAGCCCACTCCACATCATCGGCATCGATGATCTCTAATATAAAGAATTTCAGCTGGCTTGAAATTGAATTTCAATCAATGAACATTGACTCATCTAGTCAAAAACATTGACTGAAGTGTTGCTTTCATTGTTCAACTAGTTTTATTCAGTAAATTTGCATTCATTTTTTCTCTGAATGTCGATGATTTTTGACTGCTCGGCATGAGACTGCGATCTTTTTGGGCAGCGCTGTGCATGTGTGCACGAACTGACATCTTTGGGCCTTGGAAACTCTAGTTCTAGCCCATTTTTCAAGACTCTACCTTCCTAGTTTTTCAGCTGTTTTCGATCAAAGCTGATTTTTGTAGTTTTTTCGATGACGTTTTTCATCGCGACCACTGCCTTTAAGAGACCGCCTGCTCCACGGCGAATTCCCACAGCCGACCCGTGCGCTCCACGGCTAATCGTTTTCGTGGGTGACATGTGTGGACCAGGGGTGTGCATAGTTACGAATTACGAATTACGGGCGTTTTTGGCAATTTTTTTACGATTTACGATTTACGAAAATTCGGCCCAAAATCGTAACAAATCGTTATAAATAATGAAAATGTGATTTAGGGAACAATGTGAAGTTGCTGTCCAGAGCATATGTAGATAAAATTAATCCTTCCTTCACATTCCTGCAATATGATAAATCTTTCGAATTTCAATGTTCAGTGAAAGTTTCCCTGACAATCTCAGCCGGTTGAAGACAGCAGCAGAGGTGTCGGTGATGGCTGTTGACAACGAGATTCAGGAAATTTCAACCGCTCCGCTTCTCACACTGACCGCCTCAGACTTTTTATCGGGATCCAACCTCTTCTTGGTTCATGAGCGAGCCAGGTCGGAGGAGCCAAGCTCCACAGCTAATTATCTCCATGGAGTGCTCTCCCCCCATGATAAAAACGAGAGACGCAGACATATGCAAGGTGGAGCTACTGCTTAGATCGGAGCGAATGCCCGGTCTGAAGTTGCAGAGAACGGCTGTTGCAACACGCAGTGCATACAGAATTCTGCTGGGAGCACGAGGTCCTGTCACGATTAATCTTCGTCCCAACACGATTTACTTCAAACTGCGTTCTGCAACAACGTTTGTCTGCAACTGCGAACAGGAATGCCACGCCGATACGGACATTAATAATGGGGCTCGGCTCTAAATGCCTGCTGGCCTATGTAACAAATAAAGGTTAGGACTTAGAGAACTTTGCGGCACAATTTTGCGGCGATTTCAAAAGCGACCTCTAATGCGCATCCATCTTCAGCAGATTGAAAGATACAAGCGAAAAATGGTATTTCGTGAATTTAAATCTGCTGCAGGATCCAAAAAAATATTTCTAACCTGGAACTACTATTCGACGAGAAGTTTTGAGGGGATTTCCTAAATTACTTTTGGTAGATGTCCATCCCCGATGGCAACTATAAAGGTACAATACCCGCGCCAAGTTTTGTAAAAACGAGGAGCATCTGGCAAACTTGGCAAAAAACGTCCTATGCATGTAACTTTCTTGAATGAAGACTTTTTCGAATTCTGAAAACGCTATCATATTAACAGATCAAATTTCTACCTTACTATGTGACTCGCAGGCCAAAGTTTCCTAAAATCGCTTTGTTTTCAAAGGAAATAGTTTTTGCAATCGTTTTTCAAAAACGTCGCGCGCGGCGAAGTGCGGCGAAACTTTGAACAGTATTTGTACAAGTAATTGAAGAGCAATCTGTACGCTCTCTTCATAAATCAGGTGCAGGTGAGAGCATCTTAAGGTTTGTCTAGGTTGAATTTTCGAAAATTTTTATTTGAGAGTCCGGGGCTTTCGCAACAAAACTCCGACTTTTCAGTGAGTTCTAAAACGTGTTAACAGAAGTGTTAATAACGTGATGAAATTCAACCGAAACAAACTTTGAGATCCTCTCACCTGCAACTAATTTGTGAAGAAAGCATACAGATTGCTCTTTCATTACTTGTACAATTACTGCTCGAAGTTTCGCCGCACTTTGCCGCGCGCGACGTTTTTAAAAAACGATTGCAGAAAGTATTTACCCGAAAAACAAGGCGATTTCAAGGAGCTGCAGCCTACAAGTCGTATAATTAGGAAGCAATTTGATCTCCAAATATGATAGCATTTTCAGAATTCGAAAAAGTCTTCATTCAAGAAAGTTACATGCATAGGACGTTTTTTCGCCAAGTTTGCCAGATGCTCCCCGTTTTTACAAAACTTAGTGCGGGTATTGTAGAGAGAGAGAAAAAGGTTTATGAAATTCAGATCGAAACATTTCAACGAAAATTCTGTTTGCAGACTCAACTACCGCTTAAGAAATGTTATTAAATGTTTTCCAGTTTGATAATTCCAACTCTGAAGAAAAGAAAGAAAAAGAGAGTTGAGAAAGGTAATAGCGAAAAAAGGAAGATCGAAAAGACGTTAATTTTTGAAATCAGGGCGCTGGAGGAAACTTTGGCCATTTTGTATTTTAGAACCCTAAACAACCTCCATTTCTCGGACCGCTGTGTCCACCCCCAATAGACCCGTGTCTATGGGGAGGAATGCTTATAACTCCGTTCAGAGTAACACTTCACAAATACAGAGGGCAGACTCGATTTCTTCGTCAAAATAACAGTTTCGCAGATTTATATCCCCTTTGATATGCCCATTTGTACAGGTATCATTCTCTTGAAATATCGAGTCTGAAACGATAGAACCAAATTTTTTGCTCGTCACACTGTTGCCCTCCTTGGTTCTCATTGACCTGTGTTTGGTAAAGCGATGATTCCCTAATTCCCGCTGTTTTCGTATTCAGAAGTTTTAACGTGGCCCATATTTGGAACCTGATTAGGCTTAGAGTTTTCATTTTGTCTATTAAATCCGCTTCAATTCCACGCATGTATAGAGAAAATTTCTTCATGTTTTGCTCAAAACAGTGTTATTGTGAAACCAATCCTCAAACGTCCTTCGATAAGGAAACACCTCATCACTGAAGAACTGAAGTGCTTCCACATCGAATGAGGTTCGGGCTATGTGTGGGCTTATTACTCATAATCAGTTACGAATTACGAATTATGATTTACGAATTACGACGAATTTGGAAAATTACGATTTACGATTTACGAAATTACAAAATTCAGTTACGCACAGCCCTGGTGTGGACACACGCTCCGCTGGGAATCACTTCGATTGGAGCAGGCTTTCTTGCATGGTACACAAACATCGCATTTATCGCACTTCCACTCCAAACCTAAGAGTATATCGCTCCACAAAGAGTTGAATTGGAGAGAAACCATTGTGAAGCAATGATGTGATCCGAATTGGAAAGGCATTTCAACTTCGCACAAACGAGGTGCTTTGAAGCACAACTTTTCGCAAATTTTCAGGCGTGCTGGTCACTAATCAAACGTTTTTCTCTCGACTTCTAAAATTTCTGTAGGTTACGGCAATTGGTTAAAGGCAGCATACACGCTCGTAAACGCAATTGAGATAACTACGGAATTAGAATGGTATGGCACCGAACACAACACTTACGCATTTCGAAGCTTCAAAAACAACCCTCAATGACGCCACAGGAGTGAGAAGTTGGTCCCGCCCCTGTATCTGCCCGCCCCCTGTATTTCCCGTCTCCTCCAAAACAGGGGTGCTGGGGCATTTCCAACGTCATTGATGTGTGTGGTTTACTTATTGTACCCATTCCACCACCTACGAACGTCGCCGACGGTGGGAATGGCCCAGCACCCCTGTTTTGGAGGAGGACGCAAATACAGGGGGCGGGCAAATACAGGGGCGGGGCCAACTTCCCACTCCTGTAGCGTCATTGTGAGTCGTTTTTGAAGCTTCAAAATGCGTTGGTGTTGTGTTCGGTGCCATACCATTCTAATTCCGTAGTTATCTCAATCACGTTTACGAGCGTGTACGCTGCCTTTAAGACTGCACCATCCGAGGCCAACCCGAATAAGCTAGAAATTTTGGAAACTTGGATGGACCTCAGGTTCGTGATGCCCTAATAAGCCTCATGAAGAACTTTTAGCGGTCTCAGAGACTTTGACCTGCAAAGTTGTCCACGGGAACTGACGAAAATTCCATCAGAACTCCAACATGGGAATGAGATTCGTGATCAGCACCCCCCCTCCCCCAATGACCACCTGGGCGAAGACGCATCAAAACCTGAAACGTATACTAATGGATAGCAAAGTGCAGACACCAAATATTTTGTTAAAAGCCGTGGAATAAACCTAATTCCATTCAACACCTCCGCAGCGAAGTTTCAGCAAAATCGTGAGCACTGCACTATCGGCAGGCTTTCAGGCCCCCCCTCCCCCCTCCCACCAGTTCCCCTCCACTCCAGACTTAGCTAGATCTGAAACAAAGTTGACCGATGTTTAAGATGGCTCACTTACCGCAGTCGACGAAACTTTCATTGGAAACAGAAAAATAAACACCAGATCCGTATGCGACAACTTGAATAACCCTCGGGGTCAAGGCAGCAAAAGTTGAAAAATTTATCTACTGCAGTTATCTTATTTAGCTGACGCTGCTGTTTCGAAAATCTACTAGTGGACCTCAGGCTCGTTATAAACATCGTTGATAACACCCCTTAGCAAAGTTCGGGACAACTTATTTCCCACCACAAAAGCTCGTGAAATTCGAAAATTGTCATTTCCGGAGATACTGGTAAAGTAACTACTCAGATAAAAACAGCCCACTTCCCGCCGACCGAGTCGGGCTAGTCGACGTTGCGCGGCCCCAATTTTGGCACAGCGCCCCACTTCCCGCGGACAGAGAGGCTTACCCATCTTCCCGCGGAGTGTCAGCGGGCAGTCGGCTATTCCTGGGGGTCATCGAACATTCACTCATCGATTCTCACCTCGATATAATCATTGCACCACCCACTAGCCAATGAACGATGGCTGAGCAGAGAACGCTGTGTTGAGACTCTTTCCGAAACCCGCGCTGTGTGCGACGCTGGTCTTGGGCAGGTGAATCACTGTCCGTTAATGGCATATGCGAATAGGAAGACTGCAAGAACCGGTGAGTGTACGGAGCTTCCCCGTAGAAGCTCACTCCTTACTTGTCAAGAGCGGTTCGAAATGAAGTTCCCACAAGGGAGTTTTTAAACTTTTGTTCAAACAAGCCTTTATAAAACGGTGATTTTCAAATGTGCCGCAAACCGCTTTAGGATTGTCTTCTGTCAGTCACCAGATTAGCCGTAAGGCGGTGGCAGAAGGGCCGCAGAGTGCTTGTTAACCGCGTATGGACAGTCAACGAAACGGCGCTGCCGACTGCCCGCGACCGATATATTGGCCTTCCGCGGGAGGGGTTACGGGACGTCGACTAATGGTACCGCGGGAAGTGTGATGTCTCTATCTGAGTAAGAAGGCTCAGAACGCTTGACCACTGTGACTGTAAATAGGTTACAACATAAAGAACCCATCCTTATTCAAGAAATATCCCACTTCTTGAAATTTCAAAAAATATTGAATGTCTTATGACGTGGGTGCGCAATGTGGACACGCGGTCCGTTAAGTGTTAATCGAAGTCTGAAGTCCTCTCCAGAATTGTCGTCTCCGGAATTGTCTCCAGAACTGAAGTCCTCTCCAGAATTGTGGTGCGCGCGCAGCGCGCACCTGATTTGGTTTTCAACTGGCCACGCGCGGAACCGCTTTTTCGAAATCGATGTTCAGAGTGGACCTAGAAATTAGCTCCAAAGTGCATTGAAAAGAGCGCAAAAAGTTGGTAATATCCTCCGATAATGGTTTGGAATGGTTTGCTGGTTTTCGAGAAAATTTAAAAAACCGCTCGATTTTGGTGTTAATCTCCATTTTTTCTGTTGGCGTTCACCAACTTGTGGGTACACTTAAAATTGAGCTAGGAAGCTAATTTTTCGACAGGAGGATGGAAATGAATGCAGTTCGCTCCTATTCCAATTCATACTTGATACCTTAACTTTGAAGGGTACCTCAATATCGTGGGTTTACATACTAAATTAGCCGTTGAGCGCGAAAACTGCAGGGGCATGTTACGGCTGTGGAGAGCAGGTTATGTGGGTGGATCTGCAGCCACTTAACATAGGTCATTAGGGGTAGGTACTAGACTTGTCAGATTTCGTACTCATGACACGTCATCGATCGATAATCGATTTTCGCGCTTACTGCACAAAATGCGACTGGGAGTGGTAAGTGTTGATGGGTATGGATCTCTTGGCTTGCGAATTCTACTCATCAAACATTATCGATTAATACCAATCAATGAAATCGATTTTTTGACTGTTGCACAAACTCCCGCAATTAGTGTTTATTGTTGATGGTCTAACTAGGGAACCTCGCATGGTATACCCCCGGATCAGAAAGCTGGTAAGTGTTTTCTAGTCAACTCTGACATGCCCTCTTCGAACCTGAACCCGGATTTCACTACGGGTATCTGCGAGAAAAGTTATAGCCTGTCAAAGTTCGTATTTCCCGAATTTTTTTCTATAAAAAACGCGCATTAGGGTTTGCGAAATCCGGAAACGGACCTCATGCTTGTGTTCAGCGCCCAAAACTACCCCACTGAGCAAATTTTGGGGAGAAGCGCATTTTCCAAACTTTGCACAGACTGATAGCGTTTTGGACTTGTGCGGATTTTCGGTTGGGCGCTTATTTATACCTCTGAAAGCGTAAAAAAAGTTTTGCAGATTTCACTCAAAATTATTTTGACGCCGAACACGAATTTGAGGTCCAATTTTTGATTTTTGACATTTTAATGTAGATAAATCCAGTTAAAAGGCAATATGTTTACGGTAACCAAAAGTAACCATAATTCTAGCGACAAACAGACCCCAGATTCGCGTACAGCGCCCTGAATAACCCCCAGTTAAAAGTTTTGAGCCGAATCCGAAATTTTTCTAAAGGCAGCGTTCACGAGGATCATCCTCGTTGACTTTCCACTGTGAAATGATAGACGAGAAGGATCCTGGCTCCCCGTGTCGAAAGAACGGTAGAAAACGAGCCAGGAGCGGCAAAGTAACGGCTGCAAACAAGCGTTTTGGTGCCCCAGACACGCCAGGTGCCCCAGATCCGCCCCCTCGGAATGAACAAATGAAGACTCAGATTACAGGAATGGTCAAGTCAAGGAAGCGCTGATAAGTGAGCTGATCGCTTCATTGCACTGATAGGTATCATCCTTCTAGCGGTCAATTCCTCCACGCTCAAAAATCAACGTAAACAGGAGAGGGCCTATTTTTGCTCAGAAACGCGTCTTTCGTGTTCTTTTTAAGCATGCCTTGCTATATAGAGCACCAGACTTTCCGTAAACCGTGGAGATATGTATTGGAAGTGAAATTTATCGTGAACACTGCCTTTAAACACCCTTAAAATTGGCTGATGGGTACCCCTACCTTTTCACGAAGCTTCAAAAACGCTTTAACTTCGTTCAGAGGTGTCCGTAGCAGAATCCTATGTCAGATTCGGAGACAGCGGAACAGAATTGACCAGAAAACGTTCATTATCTTTTAAATGGTGGGGTCGGCCATGCGAGACTCCCTAGTAAGTACCTTGCTTGGAAAATTCTTCTCATCATGCAAAATCGAATATTTATGATCAATAATATTGACTTTTCACCTGTTGCGCAAAATGCGGCGATGAGTGGTGTTTTTTTATGGTTGTAGGTCACAAGTTTCAGAAGTTGCACTCATACGACAAAATCGCCGGTTAGATGTTTCATCTTTCCAAACTGGAAATCGTTGAGCAAAATTCATGTCAGAAAGGGAACCTTTGGAAAAAATATGTGAAATTTCTGAAAATTTGGCTTCCTGGTAAAAGTATCGATTTGGTCATGTCAAAAAAAGTTTCAGAAATGTCTTGAAATATCTTAAAAAATGATTTGGCGTAAAATAGCCTGAAGTAGTAAAAAAGCTAGGAAATGAAGTGAAATAACAAAAAGTACGATTTGGCGGTCAATAATAAACAAACTAGCGCTAAGTTAGGACAGAGGGATCAGATTTTACAAGCTTCGCCGTTAAACTTATCAAAGAAAAATCAAGCGCAGAAGGACACGAAATCCTCAAGTATTAGCCCGCCTCTTAAGTATAAATGGAACTGATCGTTGTGACAATGAAATCTTTTATGGACCCGTCTTTTGCAATTCTCCATTCTGTGTTGCTCCGTTCTTTCCTTCGGGCCCTAACTAATACTGTTTTGCCCAAAATATTCTTTCATTTTCGATTAGTCCCATTTTTTACCGGTGACAACCACCGTGAACATGTTCATCCAACCAGACAACTAGTCCTGGCCATAGAATAATGTCACTGAAATAAGACGAATTAGTGCGTTTCTCGCCGTTTCTTCGTAATTTTGATAACACTTGGTAGCCAACGCATTGTTTTATGTGTAAAACTCGGGGACGAAAATCTTCGTGAACACTGCTTTTAAGCCATTTTCAAAATCTGTAATAAGGGAATCAACATAGGTCAACCTAGGTGAACGCACGCTCTATTCCATATCGCGCTTGATTTCGTTTTGATAAGTTTAACGGAGAAGCTCGTGAAATGATCAACCACCAAATCGCATTTTTGGTTATTTCAATTCATTTCCTAGCTTTTTTTACTACTTCAGGCTATTTTAAGCCAAATCATTTTTCAACATATTTCAAGACATTTTTGAAACTTTTTTTGACATTACCAAATCGTTACTTTTGCCAGGAAGCTAAATTTTTAGAAATTCTCGGCTAAAAACAATGCTTTGGCTACCATGTGTTACCAAAATCTACAAGAAACGACGAAGAAACACTTAAAGGCACTGTTCGCGATGAAAATCGCTTTTCTGTTTTTTTGCCTATCTTGAAACCGGTCCCATTCTGATTCCAATGATGCTTCTGGAATCGTACAAAACCTTCTGGGAATGGAGTTATGGTCCCTCAAAAATTGGGCTAGGGAAAATGGTGGACGAGTTGTCAGAGGCTTGTAACTTCCGTCTTTTGCAGCCAATGTAAGCGAGCTGACCTGAGTAAAGAGAGAAGTTGAGAATGAAGGAAAAAACGAGGCTTTTGATCGGAAACCATCGCTCAACTCACGATTTCGAGTGTTCCTTTGATCACGTCGAGGGGCGGAAAGGGGCCGGACTTGCCCACGTTGGCGGGGTTTGCCCACTTTTCTAAGCCATTTTGCGGCTCCTGGGTAGCTTTTCGTCCCGTTTTTTCAACGCTGTTCTGCTTCTGAGAGCCACGAGAAGCATTTGTCATGAAAAATTCGAGGATGAAGTCTATCGCGAACAGTGCCTTTAAGAACGCATTATTTTCGTATTTTTTTTAGCCTAGACTAGTGGTCCATTGGGATGAAAGAGTTATACAGTGCGTCCCATAATTATGGGGACACTTGAATTTTCGCTCTACTTCTCGCAGCTTTAAAGCTAGACTATTATAGCGTAGATCATTAGATTCGTTGGTAAAAATAAGTATGTAGACAAATTTTCAGCGCATTTGGTGGTCTCTGTGAGGTTTTACGCTCGATTTTGCTCAAAACGGTCCCTTTCCGCTGTCCCATAATTATAGGGACACCCAATTTTTCTCTAAATTTTTCCACTTTCACAGAAGTTTTTCAGTTGGAAGTGTTTTCCGTTTTTTATTCATCATCTGTTTTCACAATGCCGAAGGCTGCGGTGCTTTTCGATTCTGAAAAAGCTACCATTTTTGCCCTCCAAGACTCGGGGATGTTGAACCGAGCGATTTCTCGATAAACTGAACACTCTGTGAATGTCATCAGCAAGTGTTATACGAGAAGCTTCAAATTCAACGGCATCACTCCGTCAGATGCGAGCTATCCCGGGACTTTCATTTGGCCGTAACACGATCCATCGCATCATCTCCAACTCGGGATGCCTGCGCCCAGCAAAGATGAAGCCTGTCCCGAGGATGACCGTTTCTCACAAGATGAAACGGCTCGAGTTCGCTAAGAGCAACATTTGCACGGATTGGAGCAATGTGTGAATTTTTTTAATTCGGGCTAGATTATCTTTTATGTTCCATGTATGGGTTTAGGTAGTGTTTTCCGACGAGAAGAAGTAGAATTTGGATGGCCCCGATGGGTATTCACATTACTGGAGGGATCCTCGTAAGGACGAGCGCTACTACTCGAATAGGAATTTTGGAGGTGGGAGCCTTATGGTTTGGGCGGCGTTCTGTGCTTCTGGTACGGTGGCTTCGGCGGTTATTCCAACCAAAACCGATTCCACTCACTACCAGAACCTCCTCCAAACGAATTAGGTACCATGGTTTGGGGTTCGCACGAGAGCATGGTTTACTTTCCGAAAGGAATCCGCAGCTGTTTATGCGAGTCGTTCGACAGTGGCTTGGTTCCAAGCCAAGAATATCGGAGTGATTAGGTGGCCGGCAATCCTAATCCCAGTAAAAACATCTGGGGCATCATTGTGCGTCAGGTATATACAAACGGAAAACAGTATTCCACCGTGCAAGAGCTAGAAAATGCGGTCTTCAACGCCTGTCACAACATTCGTCAGTCAACGATCGGCCTCTCAGTGCTTCTCTGCCAAATCGTATTCAGAGTGTTATTTTCAAGTCGGGAAAGCCCATTGATTATTGATATGTTCTATAATTTTTGTTGTTTTGCAGTTTGAAATGAATCTTCTTGTGATCATGCCAGTGTTTATGGGACGGCGAAAAATGACCGGTTTGAGCAAAACCAAGCGTAAAACCTTACAGAGACATACAAATGTGCTGAAAATCGATCTACGCATATATTTTTACCAAGGAATCGAATGGTCTCCGCTATAGTAGTCCAGCTACAAAGCTGCGAGAAGTAGAGCAAAAATTCAAGTGTCCCTATAATTATGGGACGCACTGTATATCGGTGGTTGCGATCGGTA
The DNA here is from genome assembly GCA_029168955.1 of Aplectana chamaeleonis. Lineage (NCBI taxonomy): Eukaryota > Metazoa > Nematoda > Chromadorea > Rhabditida > Cosmocercidae > Aplectana > Aplectana chamaeleonis. The sequence goes on from JAPDOI010000684.1 coordinate 308,463, forward strand.
AATGATGGGTTCAATCAAGAATACGTTATGCGAAACAGCATTAGTTAGAACCCAAAAAGAAGAATGTAGCCACAGAGAGTTGAGAATCCTAGTGGAGGGTCACACAAAGGATTCCATCGTCCCAACAAAGAGTTTCAGTGACAGTAAAGGGGATAGGTGAGAGTATGGCATTTTATGTACTTCTGGCTCGCTTTTTTCCCATTGTCTTCGTTATACCAGCTCTACCTGGATACCGAGTAATCGTTTCAGCAAATAACCACAGAATTGAAGATTATCGTCAACACTGACTGAAAGTCAAGCTCACAGAAAGTGAGTGGAATTTTCTAGCCTTAAAGGCAGCATTCACGCTTGTAAACGTGATTGAGATAACTACGGAAATAGAATAGTATGGCTCAGATGAAAACGCCTACGAGTTTTTATGAGTCAAAAACTACCCATAATGACGCTACGCGAGTAAAAAGTTGGCCCCGGTCTGTATTTCCCTGTATTTGCCGTCCTCCCACAGAAAAGGAGTCCTTGTTCATTCCCACCTTCGGCGACGTTTTCGGGTGGTAGAACAAGTAGAATAAGTAAACCACAAACTTCGACGACGGTGGAAATGGCCCAGCAACCCTGTTTGGAGGCGGACGCAAATACAGGGGGTGGAGAAATACAGGGGCGGGACCAATTCGTTACTCGTGTAGCGGCATTGTGGGTCGTTTATGACACTTAAAAAGGCGTAGGCGTTGTGTTCTGAGCCATACCATTCTATTTCCGTAGCTATCTCAACCACGTTTACGAGCGCGTACTCTGCCTTAAAGTAAGCCACATCTTGTTAGGGTTAGTGTCCTCTTTGAAAACGTGTAAGCATCCCACCTTCCTGCCAGTTAGCAATGCTGTGGCGCCAGCTGCAGAATCCGTGACATGGTTATTGAGCGAGCTCGTCTGAATGAGAAAAACTTATTTTTTCAAGGCACAGTCCGGAATAATGTTCATCATTTACTGTTGTGGTGTGGAGATTTTGAGATCGCGTATTGAAATCTATACGAAAGGGAAAACCTTTTTTTGGGTGAAATTACTGAGCTCTAATTCGCCGTTACTGAAAGGTGGACGAGCCCACTAGATATGATCGACATCGATAGCATGCTTGGTAAAGGTTATCAGCTGGTCCGAAACAGAGGTAAAATCAGCGACATTCGGTCTACGACCTGGCCACTGCGGAATTGTCCGTCGACATAGAGTTAACCTCTATGATTGTGAGACTGGAGTTTTATTGAACTCGTTTCATTACTGAAATACGATTTCTGAAAGTTGGGCTCCGCAGAAAAGGTCAAGGATTTGGCATTGCTCTGAAATGTAGTGAAATTGTTTCATTAGATTTGGCTATCGAACAGATTTTCTAAATGTAGTGAAATAGTTGAATCGATTTGGCTGTTGTTGGTATATGAAGATAACATAATCATTAAATGTAGTGAAATTGTTGCAAACGGATTTGGCAGGAGCTCTATGAATTATCACAGTCAAATCACGCGTCAGAAGGTCCTCTGGCGAGCGAATGAAGACAAAAAGAAAAAATAATAAACCTCAGTCAACAATGCTGAACGAAACGTGGCCTTATGGGCTAGAAATAAGGTTCTCCAGAATGTTCATTCTGCCTTTTCAGTGTAGCTCCCACTTAGGTACTAGACCTTCCCTCTTCCCTCACTGATTAAATAAAAATCACGAAAGCACGAAATGTAACACAATTTATTAGCTACTGACGCTATATGTCTTCGTGTCCTCAACGCTTTCACGATTCACATTGTATGGAAACGTTTTTGCTGCTAGACTTATTCTTGTTCTCATTTGGTTCAATAACCGCTCCAAGAAAAACCCTTCTGACGCGTGATTTGACTGTGATGAATTCTATAGAGCTCCTGCCCAAAATCCGTTTGCAACAGAATTTCACTACATTTAATGATTATTTTATCTTCATATACCAACAACTTACAGCCAAATCGATTCAACTATTTCACTACATTTAGAAAATCTGTTCGATAGCCAAAATCCTAATGAAACAATTTCACTACATTTTAGAGCAATGCCAAATCCTTGACCTTTTCTGCGGAGCCCAACTTTCAGAAATTTCACAACTTTTTTCAAGGGTTTCCCTTCTAAAACATCGTCAATCTCTAAAAAGTCAAGTTGTTGTTTTTTTCGAAAAACATAGTGGTAGAAATGAGGAGACAACCGCTCCGTTGCTAAGACTGCAAGATAATTGTTGCAACGCGGCTTCCTACAAATAGATGCAAGGCATATACTTTTGAATTTAAAAAGTCGAAAAATGAAGAAATGAGCTTCAAAATGACCCAATTGTACAGGTTCTGAGGCACTATTATTCTGAACGGGGGGGGCACGCACCATTCAAGACAGGAAATGAAATGAGACGGCTAATTGGTGGGACTACACAGTCAAGTATTTCCGCAGAGCTCTAATACAAAACAATGATTGATAGCGCAGTATCCAGCCCCTCTTTTATCAGAGTTTTTCATCATTTTCATATGAGTAAATCTTGGGTGGCCCCACCACGTCTAGGATATACCCAGGGTCAGCCGCTCTGGCCAAACTTCACCGGTTCATGCTGATGCTGGCAATCGTCTGCGCCGGCCCATATGCTCTGTTTCGGAAAAGGAACGATAGTTAAAGGCAGTGTTCACGATGAATATCGGACTCGAGTTCGACCCAAAAAAATGACTGGATTGTTTTGTCGTGAGGTAACTAATAGTGAAAGAAACAGCGAAGAAAAACGTCCAGAATAAGTCAAAATAACGGCTTCTTAATTCCAGGGCGTGGACCGAGAAATCATGGGCCCTGCTGATTTCAAATCAAGCGCTCGCTAATCGCGAAATCTGCGCGAATCGCGAAATCTGCACGCGAATCGGTAATGCTAATTGCGGCAGAGTTGCTTGGCAATTTGCCATCGAAACGCGTGCGGCGCCACAAGCTCGTCCGATCCCGGGGCGGACCGGGATAGGTAGGCGCATCGGGAGAGGCTTTCAAAGTCGTTTGTATTCATTTTCTGGCCAGTTTTCGTTGCCTTCTTAGACCCTATCCTCTACAGCACCTGCCAACTTAGAGTTTGCGAGACCTCGAGGCAGAGATTTGTCGTGGTACTGCCTTTAAGTGCGCCAGAAGAGGGCTACCGTAATCTTAGGAATAATGTTATTCGGCTCTCGTAAACAAATTGGATGATACAAAATTGACCAAGGGTAAAGTATAAAAAGAAGTGAAGAGCGGTGTGTCTTGATTCACACACCGTCCTGCTCAAGAGGTCAGCAGTTGAGGATCTGCATGGACTACAAAGCAGGAAAACATCACCACCTGTAGGGAAGATGAAGCGAATTCGGAGGTCAGAACTTAGAAAATTTTAGAGCTAACTCGGGTGAGATTACATTTAGCCCTGTTCTGGCGGACTTAACTATCGTTCTTGGCAGATTCCGGATGCCTGGCTTGCATACGGTGTCCTGAGCATTAAACTGAGGTCCTGCACTGCACTCCCTGCTGAGATCCAGCACACATTCCGCATGAAGTCCTGCTCATCCCTTACAGGGTCTTGCACACGTTTCATGATGTCCTGCACACTCCTACTGATGTTCTGCACACATTCCACAGTTCTGCTCATCCTTACAGGTGTCTTTGCACACGTTTCATGATGTCCTGCACACTCCTACTAAGGTCCTGCACACACATTCGCGATGTCCTGCACACCTCTATTGGGGTCCTGCACACGTTCTATGATGTCCTACTGCAATTTTACTAAGGTCCTACACACATTCCATGACGTCCTGCTAATCCCTACTGGGGTCCTGCACACGCTTCATGATGTCCTGCACACTCCTACTAGTGTCCTGCACACATTCCATGAAGTCCTGATCATCCTTACAGGGGTGTTGCACACGTTTCATGATGTCCTGCACACTCCTACTAAGGTCCTGCACACATTCTACGACGTCCTGCACACCCCTGCTGGGGTCTACTGCACAGGTCCCATGATGTCCTGCACACTCCTACTGAGGTTCTGCACACATTCTACGACGTCCTGCACACCCCCTACTGGGGTCCTGCACGAGTCCCATAATATCCTGCACACTCCTACTGAGGTTCTGCACACATTCTACCCGACGTCCTGCACACCCCTACTGGGGTCCTGCTGGAGTCCCATGATGTCCCTGCACACTCCTACTGAGGTTCTGCACACATTCTACGACGTCCTGCACACCCCTACTGGGGTCCTGCACAGGTCCCATGATGTCCTGCACACTCCTACTGAGGTTCTGCACACATTCTACGACGTCCTGCACACCCTACTGGGGTCCTGCACAGGTCCCATGATGTCCTGCACACTCCTACTGAGGTTCTGCACACATTCTGCACGACGTCCTGCACACCCCTACTGCAGGGTCCTGCACAGGTCCCATGATGTCCCTGCACACTCCTACTGAGGTTCTGCACACATTCTACGACGTCCTGCACACCCCTTCTGGGGTCCTGCACCGTCCCCATGATGTCCTGCACACTCCTACTGAGGTTCTGCACACATTCTACGACGTCCTGCACACCCCTTCTGGGGGTCCTGCAGAGGTCCCATGATGTCCTGCACACTCCTACTAAAGGTCCTGCACACACTCTACTGAGGTCCTGCACACATTCTACGACGTCCTGCACACCCCTACTGGGGTCCTGCACATGTCCCATGATGTCCTGCATACTCCTACTAAGGTCCTGCACACTCCCACTGAGGTTCTGCACACATTCTACGACACGTCCTGCACACCCCTACTGGGAGTCCTGCACAGGTCCCATGATGTACCACACACTCCTACTGAGGTCCTGCACACTCCTACTGGGGTCCTGCAGGTCCCACTGATGTCCTGCACACCTCTACTGGGGTCCTGCACAGGGCCCATGATGTCCTGCACTCTCCTGCTGAGGTCCTGCACACTCCTACTGAGGTCCTGCACACATTTTACGACGACCTGCACACCCCTACTGGAGTCCTGCACAGGCCCATGATGTCCTGCACACTCCTACTGAGGTCCTGCACAGGTATATAATGTCCTGCACACTCCTACTGGGGTCCTGCACACCCCTACTGGGGTCCTGCACAGGTCACATGATGTCCCTGCACACTCCTACTAAGGTCCTGCACACATTCTACGACGTCCTGCACACCCCTACTGGGAGTGCCTGCACAGGTCCCATGATGTCCTGCACACTCCTACTAAGGTCTTGCACACGTCCATAGTATTCTGCCCTCTACTACTGAGGTCCTGCACACTCCCACTGAGGTTCTGCACACATTCACCGACGTCCTGCACACCCCTACTGGGGTCCTGCTGAGGTCCCATGATGTCCTGCACACTCCTACTAAGGTTTTGCACACGTTCCATAATGTATGCAGACTCCTACTGAGGTCCTGCACACCCCTACTGGGGTCCTGCACAGGTCCCATGATGTCTTGCACACTCCTACTAAGGTCCTGCACACTCCTGCTGAGGTCCTGCACACATTCTACGACTTCCTGCACACCCCTACTGGGGTCCTGCACAGGTCCCATGTGTCCTGCACACTCTACTGCAGATTCCTGCACACCCCTGCTGGGGTCCTGCACAGGTCCCATGATGTCCTGCACACTCCTACTGGGGTCCCTGCACAGGGCCCATGATATCCTACACACTCCTACTAAGGTCCTGTACACTCCTACTGAGGTCCTGCACACATTCTACGACGACCTGCACACCCTACTGGAGTCCTGCACAGCCACATGATGTCCTGCACACTCCTACTGAGGTCCTGCACAGGTACCATAATGTCCTGCACACTCCTACTGAGGTCCTGCACCCCTACAGGGCGCTGCACACGTCCCATGATGTCCTGCCCACTCCTACTAAGG